>CANTUT010000129.1:1200000-1800000 GCA_947687605.1 Reutealis trisperma | reverse complement strand
TTAGTAAAAACGTTTTACTTTTGGTAAACTTATATTAGAAAAAAGGAAGTATTAGTAAAAGCACATAACCAAAAGCATTATAAAATGAAAGAAGAATCTCTATTTTACAAAAGAGTTTTATGAATGAAAAAAATATGAATAATTCTGATTCGTTTTCTTAAAAAATCATATTTAATTATAATCATAACAATAATGTGTTGTAACAATTAACATTTTTTAATCTCTTCTAACTCAAACAAAATTTATTAAAAAAGTCTGTAAATAATGGAGAAAATATATATTATAATAGCGAATATAAAAAATTTTAATTACCATCATTCTAAATTATGGTTCTTTCACCAAACTTATTCGTGAATTTCGCGTTAATCAATCATTCTGTATAGCACAATTAAAATAAAATAGCAATACTCTGATTTCACTCTGCAGTTTCTACAAGCACTTGCTCTAATTTCACACTTACTTTCTTTGGGTGTTTATGTAACGAATATTATATTATTAATGCTCTTTATGTTAAGAATCAATTTCACATTAAAAATATATTAAAAATAAGTAGGTATATAATGATTTAGATTTGACTATCTAATATGCTAGTTCTAATATTTCAATTTGACTATTTAATTTCGGTGTTACCGCTGCTATTCAAATTTCAATTTCAATGGGAGCAATTCAATTTTAAATAGTCAATTGAAAATTCAAGGCCAATTGCCACTTAAAAGAGATTGTTAAGAATCAATTTTACATTAAAAAAAATAAATTAAAAACATATGAGTATATAATGGTTTGGATATAATTATATTTAACCTTTTAATAATGATTGAACCAAATTTATTAAATTCAATTTATTTATAAGCTTAATTTATACTAATTCAAATTATCTCTATCTTTTTAATCCAATTTCTATCACTACAATGACTATTATATCTAAAAAACATATATCGCTCGCTGCATTTCTCATTTGCTATTTTCTACGTTTTTTTAAATAATTTTTTCTATCATTTTGTTGCAATAATTTTTTAATGCTGTTTTCCTTTTTTACAATAAATGTTTTTTTCATGGCCAATTTTCATTTGTTATGAATTATTCTTTTATTGTTTTTAAAAAGAAAATGGATGATATGTTTTTTTTTACAGCAATTTTTAATGACCTAATTTTTTTTTACAACAACAAGTTTTTAGTTGTCATTTTTCCTTTTAACAACACAGTTAATACTTTTCTTTTTTATCATGATTAATACTTAGCCTTTCTTCTATAATATAATTAATTAACTTAAATGAATATAACTTATCTACTAGGACTTTACCCATTTTCAATATTTTTCATCTTCTTCTCTTCTTTAGGGCTTCTTCCTTACCTGTGCTATCAAGAGCTTTGTCTAGGGATACCCCGGGTGACTAGTCATCGGTGAGATTTCCGATTTCCTCTACCTTTATATATATATATATATATATATATATATATAGCTTTTGATTCCAATAAAGCCGATAGTTGGTGTTTTGTGTGCTGTTTTTGCTTCCCATCTAATTGGGTTTTTGTTAATTTGTGAGTTAATCACTTTCGACCACAGTGCCTTCTTCAACTATGGCATTATTCGGGTTATACATCGCCATGTCTTACGTCTTGTGAAGGTGCTGAGTTCTCGTCAATGGGTAGAGGGAAGTACGACTGGCACAGATTTGGGAGACTTATTTTAATCATTAGATTATATGATTATTCCATCATACCTCCAAACAAAATAATACGATACTTATTATATTATTTTACATCTTCATTTTATTGTATTTTTCTTTCCATTAGATAGTTATTACATATCATGCCAAACATAACCTAAATTCACTCACAAAAATGAACATCAGCAATAATGGTGATAAACCGGAGAGCTCTGAATATAAGCTAGCAATGGCTTTTCATATACCTTTGACTCATTCATGGCTTTTCCTCTCTCCTTTCTCTCTCCTAAATCTCTCGCCGGTCTTTTGTCGATTTTGCACTATTCTGCCATTTTCCACACGCAAATCGCCACCACCTATAAACCACCATTTATTCAAATCGAAAACCATTCATTTCTTCGATTTGTTATCCTTTTGCAGAACCTCCAATCACCTCAAGTCTTTCAAGTCTCTTCTCATTGTCTGTGGTCTCATTCAACATAAGGATTTACTACGACAGTTTTTAAAGGCTTGTTTTCATTTGGGAGCTATAGCTCTCGCTACTTTCAATACTATCAAAATCCTAGTGTGTTTTCGTAAAATTTGATGACTATGGGTTTTAGTAATTATGGGTTGCACGAAAATGTGTTGTCTTTATATTTAAATTGTCGAAATTTGAATTGCCCATCTAATGATTTTACGTTTCCTTGCGTGATCAAGGTTTGTTCGGTTCTTGGTGCTTTTGGTTTGGAAAAAGAGATTCATTGTTTTGTTTTGAGATCGGGATATGAACAAAATGTTGTTATACAGACTTCTTTGATTGATCTTTGTGCAAAGAGTGGCTATCTGGGGATTGCACGTTTACTGATCGATAGAATTTCGCAACCAAACTTGATTTCTTATTGGAATGCTTTCCTTCCTGGTTATTCTTTCATGGATGTGATCATGGAGCTTTTGAGGTTTTCAAGCATGTCTTTTCGATGGGTTTAAAGCCTAATTTTAGTAATCTGGCTAGTGCAATTCCAATAGCATCCATGCAGGATGTTTAGATCTTCGAAGATCTCTTCATGGTTTTGCTGTTAAGTCTAGGTACCTGTGAATGATTTTCTGGTGCCTGCTTTAATTTCAATGTATGCTAATGAGATGCATTTGTCTACTGCTAGAAAACTGTTTGACCTTATGCTGGAAAAGAATGTTGCTGTTTGGAATGCTATGATTTCAGCTTACATGATAAAGTCAATGCCTTTTGAAGCATTTGAGATATTTCAAGAAATGCACAGCGGTGATGTGCAGCCTAATTTAGTCACTTTTTGTGTTGATTATTCCTTCATGTGAGATCGTTGGCAGTATCTAGTCTGGTGAATCCTTTCATGCTTGTGTTATAAAACATGGCTCAAAAATCACATTTCTGTGTTAACAACACTTGTGTCGATGTATGCCAAACATGGGGATATCAATAAAGTCATATTTCTTTTTGATGGGATGCCTAAGAGAAAGTTCTTATCATGGAACACGATGGTTTCTGGATATGTGCGTAATGGATTGTGGGATGCAAGTTTGGCAACATTTTTTGAGATGCAATTGTGTGGATTCATTCCGGATGTGGTGTCTATAATCAGTGTCGTTTCTGCCTACTCCAAAATGGAGGCCATTTTGCTTGGTAAATCTGCCCATGCATTTAGCATTAGAAATGGAATCAACTCAAACCTTAATGTGTCAAATGCATTCCGTGCATTTTATTATGATTGTAACCATTGTGCCTCTTCTTTTAAGCTGTTTCAAAAAATGGATACTCGAGATTTTGTTTCCTGGAACACTTTGATAGCTAGATGTTTATATAATGGAGAAGTGAAAAAGACAGTTGGACTTCTTCATCAACTGCAGAGAGAGGGCTTGGCATTGGATTTGGTCACCTTGATAAACATTCTCCTTACATACTATGGCAGTGAAAATTTGGGTCAAGGGATGACTCTTCATGGTTATGCTATAAAAAATGGGTTTGCCTCTTGACTTTATTTTAGCCAATGCACTTATTAGCATGTATTGTAAATGTGCATATTTAGATGCAGGGAGATTGCTTTTTGAAGGTATGCCCAAAAGGTATGTAATTTCTTGGAACTTTGATTGGTGGCTATCTAGGTTACAACCTCAATAATGAGGTTTTGATCAGTTTTAAACGAATGATAAAGGATGATTAGAGGCAAAATTTTGTAACTTTGATAAATCTAGTGCCTGTATGTTGCAGCCAACTGCAGGGTAAGTCTATTCATGCTTTTGCAATCAGAGTGGGAATTTTACAAGAAATTCCCCTTCTTACGTCTCTGATATTCATGTATGCTAGATTTGCAAACGTGAACTTTTGTCATTTACTATTTATAATGAGTAAAAAGAGAGATATATCTTTGTGGAATGCCATTCTTTCTGTGCATATCCGAACAAAGAATGCCGAAAAAAGCAGTTGCCCTATTATGTGATTTGCTTCGAATGGGATTACAACCTGACAATATAACAGTTTTAAGTTTAATTTTGGCATATGCTCAGCTAGATATCCTAAAACTTGCTTATTCTATAATGGCCCGTGGTACATAAAAGGATTTGGAAAAGATGTGACCATCGACAATGCCCTTATGGATTTATACGCAAGATGTAGAAATATTTTAGCTGCTAGAAAGATATTTGAGAGCTTGCTTGAAAAGGAATCTGTCTCTTGCAGTGTGATGATTAATGCATATGGTATACACGGGAATGGTGAAACTGCCTTTGAACTTTTCTCACAGATGCAATTTTCAGGGGTAAGACCTGACGACATAACTTTTTTGAGTATTTTAACAGCTTGCAGCCATGTTGGCTTAGTTGAGCAAGCTTAGATGGTCTTCAATTCAATGATAAAATAGGGGATATCACCAAAAATTGAGCACTACACCAGCTTAGTGGACCTATTTGGGAGAACAAGTGACTTGAAGGAGGCTAACAGCATTGTTAAGAAGCTACTACGTAATCCTTCAATTAGCCTACTCGAATTGCTATTGGGTGCTCCTAAAATCCATGGATGTTGAACTTGAGGAGAAAATCAACGGGATGATATTTGAAATGGACCCAGAATATTCAGGATCATATGTGATGTTATCCAATATATATGCAGAAGCAGGACGGTGGATTGATGCCTATAGAGTGAGATCTAGTATCGAAGAAAGATGATTAAGAAAGGCTTCTAGTTTTAGGTTTCTCTCTGTGGGAAGTTTTAGTTTTCTCACTGTGGGATGTGAATAAAAGTGAGGAGTACAGAAACTTGTTAAAGTGGGAATTTTTCATGTAAACTAGCAGTACAGTCCATTTTTGGCTTACTTTGGAAAATTCTAAAGTGGCAATGAGTTATGGAAAAGGGTGACTGTAAAAGTTCTGGAAGAAATTGAACTTGGCAATTCTAACCTGAGATCTGGAAAAAGACAGTCAAATGAAGCAAAATTGAAGGATATATTTCATATTCACACTTTTTCATTAGTTGCAGCAAGCACCTTTTTTTTTCTCCCCCCCTTCATTCTGAACTTTTTACCATTTCATATACTGTTAGAATCCTAAATGTAAAGAAAATAACATCCTAGTAAACAGAAGAAAAGAAAGTAACAGTGAAAGCTTTGTATCTTTGATCAAATGGATTCATCGACCGACAAGCGCGTTATTTTACATTTTTGGGGGACTTAATGGATAATAAAAATGAGAAATGCAAAACCAATTTTACTTCAAACGACAATCTGTTGCTGTGGGTTAGTTCTGTCAATGTCTAGACTTAGCAATCTGTACTTCCTCTAGTAGCTTACAAAACTTGGCCGGTTCTTAAACTTCTGCCGTTTTATGAGCCGCAAATATTGCTTTGGCGGCGCGTCCACTCTCTGAAGTCTAAATAGTCAAATGGCCGGTTGCATATGCGGCTTGGAAATATCTTTTGAAAATTCGGCGAATCATACCCTTACCACAGAAAAGGTATTAATTAGGGATAATTAAAAGAAACCAAACCAATTTATAAACTAAACTCTAGAAATTGTCAATGTTACAGTTTCTATATATATATATATATATATAATTTTAAAATAAACTAAAATACGTTATTTTAAATGACCAATAGAATAGTGTCGTGTCAAATAAATAATATAATTAAAATATTTAAATTATTATAATTAAGTTAACTGCGGTTACAAAATATTAATTAAAAATGATAAATGCTAAATTGATCAAGACAATATAATAAATTTATACACTTATAAAATTTACGAAAAAATAGTTTAATTTATGAAAAAATATAAAATGATTGTATTTTTTATAAAAGAGTCAATTTTTTTACAATTGCGAAATTATTTTTATTTTTTATTAATTTGAAAATCTTTTCTTACAATTATTATTTTATATAAAATAAGTTATATTTTTGTATAATTAAAATTTTTTCACAACTAAAAAAATTATGAAAAAATAATTTTATTTAAGAAGAAATATAAGAAAATTGTGATTTTTCGTAAAAAAATATTTTTTTTCATAATTATGAAATTATTTTATCATTAATTTAGAAACATTTCATAAATTTAATATTTTTTATAAAATAAGTTATGTTATCGTAAAACTAAAACTTTTTTTGGAATGAAAAATAATTAGAAAAATAGTTTTATTAATGAAAAATATAAGAAAACTGTGATTTTTCATAAGAAAATTATTTTTTTTATAACTGTGAAATTATTTTTCTTTTTCGTTAATTTAAAAATATTTTTGTAAAATTATTATTTTACACACAAGGAGCCAAAATTTTATAAAATCATTATTTTTTCGCACCTAATAAAAATTAAGAAAAATTCTTTTAATGTACGGAAAGTATAAAGAGAATGATATATTTTGCATTAATTTAGCTATTTATTTGTAACTTGTTAATTTACATAATTAGAGCCAAAATTTTGTAAAATCATAATTTTTCGCAATTAATAAGAATTGAAAAAAAATTCTTACAGTATACAATAAAGTATAAAGAGATTGTAATTTTTCGAAAGATGACAATTTTTTGGTAATTATTAAAAAATATTATTTTTTTAATTTATTCATTTCATTTATAACTTATTGATTTATACAAAATGAGCCAAAAATTTTGTAAAATTATAATATTTTTTGCATTATATTTATATAAAGTTGTTGATTTATGCAAAATGAGTAATTTTTTATAAAATTACAAATTTTATTCATTAGTATGAAAACTAATTCTTTTCTTAATGAAATTTTACCAATTTTGTTAATGTTAAGTATATGTTTAATGAAGAATTGATGATAGATATTAAATTTGTATATTGTATTTATATTTATAAAATTTATTTATTTTTATTTGGTATTATTTTTAATAGAATAATTTTTATACTTGAGTTCAAGTTAAATCAAGTGACACTATATTAAAAAAAATTAATTTTGAATTAGAACACTAATGAGTTTTAATAAATTTACTTAAATTTCAATAGTTTATGAAAATTATTTATAAAAAATAATTAATTAAATATTTTTTATTAAACTTGATCAAGCTAATTAACAATTACAATAGTAATAGATTTGAACTTAACTTAATATGTCAATTGACCTAATCGAGTTTTAACTTAACTTTATTAAAGTTAAATTTATATTAATACTTTGTAAGCTAAGCTTAAGTAGCTTACAAATAGGTTTGAGAGGTGATAAATTTGACATGATATGATATTGTTAGACCTACTTTAGTTCAACTGCTAAGTGCAGCCCTTATAATTTGTGTCATGGCATTAATATTTTTTTTACTCTATTTTAATTTTTCAACTTTTAAGTTTTCGAATGATAAATCAAAATCAAAGTTATTTTCACTGTCACATTTTTAATTTTTTAATTTTCTATTTTTTCTAATTATAATTTATTATTTGACCATTCTTTTATTCAATAAATATGCATGTATTTAATATTTTTCAATACCTATGTTCCATCATCTCATAATTCAATAAAACCGTTATTTTTTAATTAAATTTTAAAATTTTATATATGTATATTATTTTAAAATAATTATATCTTTATTTTGAATTCATTTATATATCTTTACTTTTTAATTTAATAAGCTTTAGTTATTTATTCATATTAAATTTTGAAGGAGAAAAAATTAGTAGGGTTAATTTGATATGTTTATATTTTAGTGAATAACAAGATTTTATAATGAGTAAATTACAATATTTTATAAAAAGAATTTAATTAAATTTTAGTTATTTATTGTTTGAAAAAACAAATTAAGAAAACATAGCATTTGTTTAATGTCATATTTTTATATTTCACCAAATACAGATTTAGTTTTTAATTTTGTGTATTTCAAAGTCGTTAAAGTAAAAATTTTTAAAGAACATTTATTGGAATAAAAAACCTATTTAACATAGAAAATTAAGAATTTAAATAATTAAGAATTTGACAATGTTTAAAAATTTTGTTTAACTTTTTTTTAAGGTTACCGATTGAATGAACTCAAACGGCTAATAAGATAAAATAAATTTATTTTATTAAAAAATAAGTGACTATATATATAGTGTAAGTAAAATTAATATTAAATAATTATTTTTAAAAAAGTAAATAAAATAAAAATAAAAAATAAAACGGGTATACCCGATACCATTCGTCCGACGAGACTGATGCAAGAATAAGTACAAAAGAGCAGGTAATGAGACCGGTCTTCATCCGAAGTATAAATGTAAAGGCAATTTTCCACATTTTCTGTCATTTTCTCACTGGGCCACATGTCATCTTTGTTTTACCAACCGCGTGCGGATGTTGTCCTAGCTGGCATTCATCCCCCTATAAATATACTTTCCCGCCAGTTCTTCAACTATGCTCTCTAACTGTTTTTGTGCTGAAAATTAGAAAAGAAGAAGAAAAAAAAAAAAAATGGAAACCGCAAGCAGTTCTATAACCAGAGAGCAAGAAGACTCTATCATGGTGGCCGCTTTTCTGCACGTGATCTCTGATGGTGCCATGTCATCATCAACTACTGGGCAAAACGTTATTCCAATTCTTCAAGATTATGGTAAGTGTTCCGTTTGTAACATGGATTCTGTTGACTGTCTTGGCTGCAACTATTTCGGGGCTAACCAAGAACAACAACAAGAAGAAGAGAAAAGCGATGGTAAGAAGAAAAAGAAGAAGAACAAGTACAGAGGAGTTAGACAAAGGCCATGGGGTAAATGGGCAGCGGAGATAAGAGACCCATGGCGGGCGACTCGGGTTTGGCTTGGTACTTTTAACACGGCTGAGGAGGCTGCGAAAGCGTATGATACAGCCGCAGTTAAGTACCGTGGGACCAAGGCTAAAACCAACTTTCCATTATCAAAATATGTTGGGCAGACACAGAGCAAAGAGAATAAAAACATAGAAGGATTAAACAATGCAGCCGAGAGCAGCAATAATATAGTGGTTGCAGAGGAGGGAAAGTACAAGGAAGTGAACGACGAGCATTGCTTGGAGCTCAATGAAGAGGATTATTCAATAGCTTCATTGATGACGGATGATTAACCGCATAAAATTAGGCTATGTTTGATTCGCGGAATAAAATAAATAAAGAATAGAATAATTATTTTTGAGAAATAGAATATGCTAGTAATAAAATAATTATTCTAATTATTCTAATTTGGTTTATAATATGGAATAATTATTCTATTCACATGAATGACCATAATATTCTTATAAATTAATTTCACTATTAATAATAAATTAAATATAATTTTACCAAATTTTATTTAAGAAATAATTTAAATGCATAATAAATCAAATTTTTATTTGACTTAAAATTTAAAAAATTAAAATTGAAAATCTCAAAAAAAAAAAAAAAACAAAGTAATAGTAGTGAATTTGAGCTTGCTTGTATTTTTTAAAGGTAAAAATGGAAATACTCTATTCAATAGCATAAAAAATACCAATTTTTTAATTTTTTTGGAATATGTATTTTATGAAAATTGTGGAATTGCTATTTCATAAAATTAGTATTTTTGTCTAAAATTTGAACCAAAATTTAGAATAACTATTTCATATAAAATAGCTATTTTATTTCTTGACTATTTCATGAATCAAACATAGCCTTACACTATGCATGGCACTAAGATGAAAAGGGAAGGGGAAGTTATTTTAAAGGAGGGGGAGAGGAAGGGAGGGGAGGGGAGGGGAGAAAAAGGAGAAAATTTCAACTTATGTTTTTTGCCAAATTAAAATTTGATTAATAAAGAGAATGAAAAGGAAATAATGTTATTTTGTTTAAATTGAAGGGAATAGAAGAGAATTATAATTATAAAAAGATAAAAAAATACCAAGAAAATTATAAAGAGAATAAAAAGAACACAAATAAGTTTTTAATAAAATAAAATCTACTAATCATGTTAAATTTTTTCAAATAATTTTTAAATAATAAAAATTTGAGATTATTATTAATAATTTTGAAATAGAATTAGATACATTAAAATGAATTCATTAAAAAAAAAAAAGTCAAGTTAATTACATCCATATTAGAAGTGATTTTAGAAAAGCAATAGAAACCCCAACTAATATTATTGAAATATTCAAATATGAAAAATATATATAGGGTAATATTAACATAAAAGATATATAAGAATTTATTTAGAATACGGTTAAATTGATGAGGATAAAAATGGTTATGCAAAAAAATTATAATATCTCACAAAGAGTTGAAATTTTAATCCTAATTTAGAGTGTAACCAATTTCAACTTATAAATACCAAACAAGATAGTTACTAATTTCCCCTTTATTTCCCTCCTTTTCCTTTAAATTCACCTTCACCCATACATAGTGTTTTTTCAATTTCTATTTTATTTCATCAACAGAAGTTCTATATGGGTTTTTTTTATTCTAAATAGAGGTGAAATTCTGATAGTGTAAAATTGTTCTCTCCTTTTGTCACGACCCATCCTTGAACCGCGATGGTCCTAGGGCATGGGTAGCCATAAGGGCACCAAAACCTGTAGAACCCATTCCACTCATAAACAATTGACATTCATTACATTGAACCGTATCCCAAGACCGTAGCCTAATCACATTTTCTTAATACCCATTACTTGCTATCATTTCCACTTATAATATCATTTACACATATAACTTGTAAAACCTTTAAAGTTTCATTTCATGTCATTAACTCAACGTTCAATAGTTCATATATAATTACAATAACGGTTATGATACAAATCATATTATACAAACATCCTTTAACATATTAATGCTAACCCATTAATAACCATTCATGTTACATATAAACCTTATAACTTTCAATAACCATGGAGCTCTACTTACAACACCAAAACTTATCAAAACAGTTTCCAAGTGAATGGTGGGTTTGGGACTTTTACTTTGCTAACTCATTGACTGTACCTGAAAAGTTTAAACCACTAAAATATGAGACAGAGCTCAGTTAGTACAAAATAACACTATATAAAATAAACAAATGGTAGGTGCTTTAATGATAATATTTTCATAGCAAAGAGGTAAAACGGGTCATAAGTTACTCTTATAAAAATAGTTTTCCATATACAGTAAATATTGCATTTTTAGCAGAATATTTCTCTTATGGAAACGGTGTGTTTCCCACATTATCATTATCACTTGAGTGGCGGCTTACGCCTTGCTCACTCTCATATCAGTCACACGTACAACTGATCGGGTCGCACGTACTGGGGGCCATAAACCCTTCCCAGCTAGGGTTCAGATACTCTTTACCCTATCCGCAGGTTCATTACCATTGTGCACAATGTCTGATGTATTGCCTCACATCAGAGGGGTATTCTGCTTGCCACGATATCATTAAAACATTTTTCCTTTCCATCCATGAAATACTTCAATGGATAGTATATCAATAAATAATCAAAATTCCCATCATTGATCATATTAGGAAATGAAGCAATAAGGCTCATTTGGCCAAGTGCCATAAGGGATATTTAATTCAATAATTGGTAAAATAGATCATGCATGCCAAAGAATTGCAATGCATTTCAATTAGGAAAGTGATCCAACATTTAGGCTTATACTTAAAGCACAAGAAATGTAATATTACAATGGATAATATATAATATCAATTGGGTTCTCATTATTAATCATATTATAAGATCAAACAATATAGACTCATTTGGCCAAGTGCCATAAAGAAATGTTTGGTTTGCTTTGGCTCAATAATCAAGGAAGTATTATATCAACGGTTCAATATTCAATAAGCAGACTAAGCTTATCAAGAAATCAAGATTGTGGAATATCAATGAGTCATTCAACTTTTCAAGGCATAGAAACAATTCAACCATTAAGGTTGGAACAATAAAGGTTCAAGTATATGAAATAAGGCATATTATATTATTAAGTACTCATCGTGGACTCCTTTGCTCCTATGTACATTTGACTCTGATACGATTAGTGCTTCTCGCACTTTACCCAATATCCTTGTCCTTGTTATTAGACTCTACACATGCATTTCAATCATATATTGATCACTTGCTCATTATCACATTACTTAACTTAGCATAAGTCATTAACATGTCTATCTTATTCACAACTTAGCATTCTAAAATTAAGATATTCTAAACTTATACTTACTACTAAATTTAACATTTCTCTAATTATTTTTCAATAACTCACTTAAAAGAATGATTCTCCTTTCTTTCAATTTCACATTTCAATTTTCATACTATTCAAGTAAAATCGATTAAGCAATTTCCATAAATTCAAATTATCCACAATATCACAATCAAATGGTTCCACCTGGACCTTCAATACACTAATTCCATCCGCCCACTTCATTCCTCATTATCAAGCTAATAATCACTAATTTAATCCAATCAATACCAATATCTACATTTCACTTCATTCTTCCAAATAATTCAATTCAATTAAATCAATTCTAATATCAACATTTCACTTCAATCTACCAATTTAATCACCAACAATACTCCATAATCATATAAATAACAATTAATTCAATTCAGTTATCTCATTTAATCACTTAATTCCATTAAATTATTTACCTAAATTCTTACAAATAAAATCATAATTCACTATCTATACATAATTGGAAATCGAGATTTATACCATATGGCTCGGTTTAATGAGCCGGAGCTTTTGTCCGAATTTGTCGATTTCAGAGGTCGCCGGAATCCGGTCGCCGGAAAATTCCAACGACGACCAAATCACGATCCGAGGATATCATCAGTTAGCTTGTGATGTGAGGAGTCCGAATATAACTTTCGTTTACTGCAGTCCGCTGGAAAACAGGTAGAAACGGCGTCGGTAACCGTTGATGTCGCCGGTAACCTATAAATATACTTTCCCGCCAGTTCTTCAACTATGCTCTCTAACTGTTTTTGTGCTGAAAATTAGAAAAGAAGAAGAAAAAAAAAAAAATGGAAACCGCAAGCAGTTCTATAACCAGAGAGCAAGAAGACTCTATCATGGTGGCCGCTTTTCTGCACGTGATCTCTGATGGTGCCATGTCATCATCAACTACTGGGCAAAACGTTATTCCAATTCTTCAAGATTATGGTAAGTGTTCCGTTTGTAACATGGATTCTGTTGACTGTCTTGGCTGCAACTATTTCGGGGCTAACCAAGAACAACAACAAGAAGAAGAGAAAAGCGATGGTAAGAAGAAAAAGAAGAAGAACAAGTACAGAGGAGTTAGACAAAGGCCATGGGGTAAATGGGCAGCGGAGATAAGAGACCCATGGCGGGCGACTCGGGTTTGGCTTGGTACTTTTAACACGGCTGAGGAGGCTGCGAAAGCGTATGATACAGCCGCAGTTAAGTACCGTGGGACCAAGGCTAAAACCAACTTTCCATTATCAAAATATGTTGGGCAGACACAGAGCAAAGAGAATAAAAACATAGAAGGATTAAACAATGCAGCCGAGAGCAGCAATAATATAGTGGTTGCAGAGGAGGGAAAGTACAAGGAAGTGAACGACGAGCATTGCTTGGAGCTCAATGAAGAGGATTATTCAATAGCTTCATTGATGACGGATGATTAACCGCATAAAATTAGGCTATGTTTGATTCGCGGAATAGAATATACAAAGAATAGAATAACTATTTTTGAAAAATAGAATATGCTAGTAATAAAATAATTATTCTAATTATTCTAATTTGGTTTATAATATGGAATAATTATTCTATTCACATGAATGATCATAATATTCTTATAAATTAATTTCACTATTAATAATAAATTAAATATAATTTTACCAAATTTTATTTAAGAAATAATTTAAATGCATAATAAATCAAATTTTTATTTGACTTAAAATTTAAAAAATTAAAATTGAAAATCTCAAAAAAAAAAAAACAAAGTAATAGTAGTGAATTTGAGCTTGCTTGTATTTTTTAAAGGTAAAAATGGAAATACTCTATTCAATAGCATAAAAAATACCAATTTTTTAATTTTTTTGGAATATGTATTTCATGAAAATTGTGGAATTGTTATTTCATAAAATTAGTATTTTTGTCTAAAATTTGAACCAAAATTTAGAATAACTATTTCATATAAAATAGCTATTTTATTTCTTGACTATTTCATGAATTAAACATAGCCTTACACTATGCATGGCACTAAGATGAAAAGGGAAGGGGAAGTTATTTTAAAGGAGGGGGAGAGGAAGGGAGAGGAGAAAAAGGAGAAAATTTCAACTTATGTTTTTTGCCAAATTAAAATTTGATTAATAAAGAGAATGAAAAGGAAATAATGTTATTTTGTTTAAATTGAAGGGAATAGAAGAGAATTATAATTATAAAAAGATAAAAAAAAACCAAGAAAATTATAAAGAGAATAAAAAGAACACAAATAAGTTTTTAATAAAATAAAATCTACTAATCATGTTAAATTTTTTCAAATAATTTTTAAATAATAAAAATTTGAGATTATTATTAATAATTTTGAAATAGAATTAGATACATTAAAATGAATTCATTAAAAAAAAAAAGTCAAGTTAATTACATCCATATTAGAAGTGATTTTAGAAAAGTAATAGAAACCCCAACTAATATTATTGAAATATTCAAATATGAAAAATATATACAGGGTAATATTAACATAAAAGATATATAAGAATTTATTTAGAATACGGTTAAATTGATGAGGATAAAAATGGTTATGCAAAAAAATTATAATATCTCACAAAGAGTTGAAATTTTAACCCTAATTTAGAGTGTAACCAATTTCAACTTATAAATACCAAACAAGATAGTTACTAATTTCCTCTTTATTTCCCTCCTTTTCCTTTAAATTCACCTCCACCCATACATAGTGTTTTTTCAATTTCTATTTTATTTCATCAACAGAAGTTCTATATGGGTTTTTTTTATTCTAAATAGAGGTGAAATTCTGATAGTGTAAAATTGTTCTCTCCTTTTGTCAAGACCCATCCTTGAGCCGCGATGGTCCTAGGGCATGGGTAGCCATAAGGGCACCAAAACCTGTAAAACCCATTCCACTCATAAACAATTGACATTCATTACATTGAACCGTATCCCAAGACCGTAGCCTAATCACATTTCCTTAATACCCATTACTTGCTATCATTTCCACTTATAATATCATTTACACATATAACTTGTAAAACCTTTAAAGTTTCATTTTATGTCATTAACTCAACGTTCAATAGTTCATATATAATTACAATAACGGTTATGATACAAATCATATTATACAAACATCCTTTAACATATTAATGCTAACCCATTAATAACCATTCATGTTACATATAGACCTTATAACTTTCAATAACCATGGAGCTCTACTTACAACACCGAAACTTATCAAAACAGTTTCCAAGTGAATGGTGGGCTTGGGACTTTTACTTTGCTAACTCATTGACTGTACCTGAAAAGTTTAAACTACTAAAATATGAGACAGAGCTCAGTGAGTACAAAATAACACTATATAAAATAAACAAATGGTAGGTGCTTTAATGATAATATTTTCATAGCAAAGAGGTAAAACGGGTCATAAGTTACTCTTATAAAAATAGTTTTCCATATACAGTAAATATTGCATTTTTAGCAGAATATTTCCCTTATGGAAACGGTGTGTTTCTCACATTATCATTATCACTTGAGTGGCGGCTTACGCCTTGCTCACTCCCATATCAGTCACACGTACAACTGATCGGGTCGCACGTACTGGGGGCCATAAACCCTTCCCAGCTAGGGTTCAGTTACTCTTTACCCTATCCGCAGGTTCATTACCATTGTGCACAATGTCTAATGTATTGCCCCACATCAGAGGGGTATTCTGCTTGCCACGATATCATTAAAACATTTTTCCCTTCCATCCATGAAATACTTCAATGGATAGTATATCAATAAATAATCAAAATTCCCATCATTGATCATATTAGGAAATGAAGCAATAAGGCTCATTTGGCCAAGTGCCATAAGGGATATTTAATTCAATAATTGGTAAAATAGATCATGCATGCCAAAGAATTGCAATGCATTTCAATTAGGAAAGTGATCCAACATTTAGGCTTATACTTAAAGCACAAGAAATGTAATATTACAATGGATAATATATAATATCAATTGGGTTCTCATTATTAATCATATTATAAGATCAAACAATATAGACTCATTTGGCCAAGTGCCATAAAGAAATGTTTGGTTCGCTTTGGCTCAATAATCAAGGAAGTATTATATCAACGGTTCAATATTCAATAAGCAGATTAAGCTTATCAAGAAATCAAGATTGTGGAATATCAATGAGTCATTCAACTTTTCAAGGCATAGAAACAATTCAACCATTAAGTTTGGAACAATAAAGGTTCAAGTATATGAAATAAGGCATATTATATTATTAAGTACTCACCGTGGACTCCTTTGCTCCTATGTACATTTGACTCTGATACGATTAGTGCTTCTCGCACTTTACCCAATATCCTTGTCCTTGTTATTAGACTCTACACATGCATTTCAATCATATATTGATCACTTCCTCATTATCACATTACTTAACTTAGCATAAGTCATTAACATGTCTATCTTATTCACAACTTAGCATTCTAAAATTAAGATATTCTAAACTTATACTTACTACTCAATTTAACATTTCTCTAATTATTTTTCAATAACTCACTTAAAAGAATGATTCTCCTTTCTTTCAATTTCACATTTCAATTTTCATACTATTCAAGTAAAATCGATTAAGCAATTTCCATAAATTCAAATTATCCACAATATCACAATCAAATGGTCCCACCTGGACCTTCAATACACTAATCTCATCCGCCCACTTCATTCATCATTATCAAGCTAATAATCACTAATTTAATCCAATCAATATCAATATCTACATTTCACTTCATTCTTCCAAATAATTCAATTCAATTAAATCAATTCTAATATCAACATTTCACTTCAATCTACCAATTTAATCACCAACAATACTCCATAATCATATAAATAACAATTAATTCAATTCAGTTATCTCATTTAATCACTTAATTCCATTAAACTATTTACCTAAATTCTTACAAATAAAATCATAATTCACTATCTATACATAATTGGAAATCGAGATTTATACCATATGGCTCGGTTTAATGAGCCGGAGCTTCTGTCCGAATTTGTCGATTTCAGAGGTCGCCGGAAAATTCCAACGACGACCAAATCACAATCCGAGGATATCATCAGTTAGCTTGTGATGTGAGGAGTCCGAATATAACTTTCGTTTACTGTAGTCTGCTGGAAAACAGGTAGAAACGGCGTCAGTAACCGTTGATGTCGCCGGATTCCAATCAATAAAAAGATTAACTAAAATTAGCAAACAATATACCAAATCGAAGCTGGAATCACAAGGGATTAATATACCAAATCGAAGCTGGAATCACAAGGGATTCAACCATACCAATTTCGTTAAAAACGGAGATCGGAAAGTCGTCGGAAAATGGCCTAGAAGTTTCGGCCGGCGAAACTTTAGAGGGAGTGTGCGCCGCCGTCCGGTGGCTGCAGGCGACGGGCCTCTACCGGTCGACAGGGCGGCGGGCGTCCTTCCTCCTGGTGCGGCGCGTGTCGGTCAGAGGTAGCCGGAGGGCGGCGGTCCGGCGTGCAGTCCCTTGCGCGCCTCTCTCTCTCTCTCTCTCTCTCTCTGCCCTCTGCCCGTTTTCTCTGTTTCCCTCTGCTTCTATTTCTTCTTCTCTGTTCTGTTTGGGCTGCCGACTTTACTTTTATATATATATATATATATATACTAACTTTAATAATAATAATAACAATAATAATAATAATGTTTGTCATATAAATTCTAAAACAATAATTTTAACCAAAATATTAATTTTATTAATTTCATCATATTATCCACTAACTTTAATATAAAAATTATAATATATAACTTCAAATATTAATTACAAAATTTTCTATATTTTATAATAAAATTTCAATTTCTTTAATTTAAAATTTTATCAATTTAGTAAATAATAACTCAATAATTCATTTAATAAAATATTCTCTTAAAAATATTAACATAATAATATAATAAACCAATACCCTTTCAATATCAATTTTAAATTTGAAATAATTTTCTACTATTTTAAATACTCATATAACAATATTTATAAATCATATATCAAATATCAATATAAGTTTAGCTTATTAATATCAATATTATTAATAATAAAAATATCAATATCAATATCATTATTCAAATGGAGGTTTATAACTTTAGATAATTTTGAATATCAATATAAATATAACAATAAAGGAAAAATATTTTCATATAAAATTATTATTTTAAAACGTTTATATTCAAATCATTTGAATTTTGAAAACATTCATTTTTAGCTTGGCCACGTATTCTGATGTTAAATGGGTATCTTCACTCGTATACTATGCATATATCCTATATCGGGTTGGGATATTACACCTTTGGTTTAGTTTTTTGGACTATTATTATTAGTCCTACGGTTTTTTTAGTAGCTTGTAAAAGAAAAAATCTTAATTTTTGAATTCAAAGAGGATGAGATTTTATGGAAACAATAATAAGAATGATTTCATTATGCAACTTATTCACATTAAAGTTTTATTATACAACTATTATGCCTAGAATTTATTAGTACAATGAGAGTTACTAATCTCACTCTTTCGGAAAAAAAAAAAAAGATAATTTTAAATGACGCAATTGCTTATAACAAAATAAAGGTAATTATATAACATTTAGATATAATTTATGATATAAAATAAAGATAATTATTATTTATTTATTTTTTATTATATGATGTGTTCAAATCATATTGATTTACATCAATTTTTATAGATATTTTTTTTGAAAGCTATGTTTATATAGAAATATAGTTATAGCACATGTTGAATAAATGATACCTAAGTTTAGTTTATCCCGCGCTGACTGCAAAGAACTTTATAGTTTTAAAGTTGCTTCCAATAAAATGAGCTCATTCCGGCTCACTTACATTATTAATTGCTTTGTTAACTGCTTTGATCTTTTAATTTCAATTTCCATATCAGTCTCATCTTTTGACTAGAGTCGTTGACTCGAATGGTTTAACGAACAATGGAAATTCAACAGCACGAACTGATGGTTTTGAGTTGAAATTTTTATTTTTATCTTAGTTTTTTATTATAATGAAGCTGCGGTTCTAAAGTTGTTTGAGCAGAAGAGAAGATGAGGGCAAGTACCTGAGTGTGGGACGTGAGCCAAATCATTTAAGCGTTCCGTATTGGCTTCCATTCTGGCAGAAGCGGGATGGCACTTAATTGCGTAGATAGACTGAAGAAAGTGCAAACAATATTGATAGGAGAGAAGAGGTCGGTGAGTTTCTTTTTGAAATGTTGAATAAAAGAAGAGCTATCATTGTTAGGAATCAATGTTGGAGAATGCTGCGCAATATCGGAAGCTATCGTTCAGTGAACTTAATGAAGAATTAATTGACTGAAAAATAATAGCTTTCCTCAAAAAAGAAAAACAGTACAGTACAATGTTTATATAGTCCAATATAAACTGAGTTGTATACCAGCTTACTAACTAAAGTTTAATAGAAAAGAAACTGCTTAACTGACTTGAAACTAACCTGCTGACTAAGCATTTAACTAAGGGACAAACTTAACAATAAGCTAACAATACAACCAAGTTTAGCAGGAGCAAACATGATGCAATAGAACTAGTCTCGTCCCGAGCAGTGTACCATGCTTTCTATTGGTCAATAACCAACCAAAGCTCTCTATAGTTCTTTACTATTGTTTCTTGGCTCCCCTGATCGCCCTACTCTTTCGGCTATACAATGCCCATTTCAGAAAGCCTGCCCAATGATTAGGGTGCATTTTCTTACTTTTATTTTTTCATTAAAAATCACCATAAACCGATAATTAGTATAAAAAAAATCTAAATTTAGAATAATAATTTTCGATAGTATTAAATGAAGAAATTGCCCATTATTGAGCCGACAATTTGAGGCGCTGTCTCGAGTCTATTCAAGACAGGCTGGGCTCTGGAGATTCAAATGTTGAAGCATCTTCATCTACAGCCAACAACCCGGGGCATCAGCAACCTTTCTACCATCAGGTGCTGCACCAAGAGGGACATGTCAGAGAGGGACCAGAAGATGCACCGGCACAGAGAATTCCCCCTCTAGTTTTAAAAAAATTACTTTCGATAAATTTTAAATGAACCTGTATATTAAATATTTAGTGTTAATGTAAAAATCATGAAAACTAAAGTCAACAATGGTGCACTAGCTCATACTAATCTCATCACCAATTATCAATGCATACAGTTAAATACCTGCTCATCCTCACATGCTCCGATATTTCAATTATGGCGTAAATTATGGTATTATACTAGCTAGAATTTTATATAAATAGACATTAGATTTTTCTATAAAACACACAATAAACATGCCAATACATTCTGTATTTCTGTCTCTCTGTCATTATCTTTAATACCTCTGAATCATTTTGATAACTAACATGGTATTAGAACCTAATTGTTTCTCAGTATTGTCTTTCTGAAACATAAATTACTATTCATTTAATTATATGCAACATGTCCATACTTCACAAAATTATAACCATTAAAAAGCTCTTATCATAAGCTTCAAAATAGGATCAGCCGTAGCTCCATACGACGCCGCACGTGCCACATGCACTGCACGTGCCATTGAGGTTGAAGACAACTATTCATCGCCACATTAAACACATGTCAATAGCTGTTAGTCCACGTGTACAACATGTGTCAAGCCACATCATCCCTATGTCAACGCCAATTTAGACCCACGTCAGCAATTGTCAGTCCATGTGTACGACATGTGTCAAGCCACATCAGACACATGTTAGCAGCTGTCAATCCACGTGTACGCCATGTCAGCTCCAGATCCACGCTCTGCTCGACTAGGATCCATGCTCTACCCAACCTGTTAACCGAACCATATTAGAAAACTTTAACTGGCTGGTTCAATCATTTTTAGACCGGTTCTGGATAAAATCAGACTTATTTCTAAATTTTTTAGGCCTTCTGAATTCAAATTTGGCCTCTGTTTTGTCAAATTCCAACTCTATCATTGGTTTTTGGCACTATATTCCTTAAAATGGATAAATCAGACGTTGGCAGACCAATTGCAACAGTTTTAAAAGGATCCAACTACAATCTTTGGTCTCAAAGAATGAAAAGTTTCTTAATTGGGCGTAAACTCTGGCGTGTAGTCATCGGAGATATCAAGAAACCAACTCAAGAGGAAAGTGAAACTGATACAAAATTCCTCAATCGAGTTGAAGATTGAGATAGCAAAAATCATCAAATCATTACTTGGTTTAGAAATGCATCTGATCCATCCATCAACATTCAATTTGCTTAGTTTGAAACAACAAAAGCAATCTGGGATTTTCTTGCAAACCAGTTCCAAAATACTGGTCTTGCACATTATTTCCAGCTATAGACAACATTACACAGTCTCAAACAGGAATAATGTCAAACTATGAATGATTTTCTAGCTTAAGTGCAATCAATTTGGAATCAGTTATCCCAATTAAAAATTAGTGAAGACCATCTCCACCTCATCTAGGTTTTGATGGCCCTGCGACCTGAATATGAGACAACTACTGCTCTACTGCACCGACAACCTCTCCTAACATTAGATGCAGCAATTCAAGAACTTATTTTTAAGGAGACTCGACTAGGGCTGGGAAACAACCACACTCAGAACTTACTCTAGCAACTACTAGATCCTTAAATCAAAGATCTAGCAACCAAACTTGTAAGAACTGTAATCAATCTGGACATAACTTTGCTAATTGTCCAACTGTCGAATGCAAATATTATCATTCCTAGGGTCATATCATTGACAATTGTCCAACTCGCCCACCAAGATTAAGAGCAGGATCTTCGAAATCCAAAAACTAGTCTAAAGCTAGATCTACCTCGATTAGTGCTGCTGTTACAAAAACATCTTATGGCATCTCTATGAGTGATCTTGAGGCATTACTCAAACAGGTTATCACTTTTAATTCCTCTACTGAAATGTCAATCACTCCATGTAATTCCAAATGGCTGTATGACTCTGCTTGCTATAATCATATGACAATTGACATTGATCTCTTGTCTTCTGCCATACTTACATCCTCCTTACCCCTAATTCAAACAGCAAATGGAATAACAATAAAAGTTACTCATATTGGTCACACCTCTACCCCCAACCTTAACCTCTCTGAGACTTATTATATTCCAAACCTGTCACTAAATCTTATTTCAGTTGGTCAGTTATGTAAATAAGGACTAAATGTGAATTTTTCTCACTTTGGTTGTCAGGTATATGATCCACAGACGGGGCAGATTCTTAGGACGGGTCATCGAGTAGGGAGATTATTTGAACTTGTATCACTTAATCTTCCTCAACAATATGTTTCTGCCGCTAATACTACTACCTCTCCTACTCTTTGATGGCATCTATGCCTTGGTCATGCTTCATCCAATAAATTTTGGCCTTTAATCTCTCATGGATTATTAGGATCCATCAAGTTTGAATCTTTTCATTGTGTGGAATGTCAACTTGCTAAACAACCTGCATTTTCTTTTAATAATAATAATTCTATTTCTGCCAGTCCTTTTGACTTAATTCCTTCTGACATTTGGGGACTTTCTCCTATTTCTTCTGTAAATGGCTATTGTTATTTTATATTATTTATTGATAATTATTCTCATTTTATCTAGATATATTTTTTAAAAAGTCTTTCAGAGTTGCCACAAATTTATATAACTTTTGCCAATATGATTAACACTTAATTTTCATCCATAATTAAAATTCTTCGAACAGATAATGCCATGGGATATTGGGAATCATCCCTGCTCCATTTTCGTCAGCAACAAGGCATAATTATTCAATGTTCTTGCCCACACATTTCCCATAATGGCCGAGTTGAATGAAAACATTATTATATTCTCGATTCTGTTCGTGCTCTTCTACTCTCAGCTTCCTGTTCAGAAAAATTTTGGGGTGAAGCAGCACTCACTTCTATCTACACTATTAATCATGTACCAACCTTAGTTCTCCAAAATTTATCCCTCTTTGAAAAATTGTATGGTAAAACTCCTGACTATATAAATCTTAAAACTTTTGGATATGTATGTTTTGTTCTGTTGCAACCTCATGAACATACAAAATTAGAACCTCGTGTATGTCTATGTTGTTTTCTAGATTATGGGATTAAACATAAAGACTACTATTGTTGGGATCCTATTTCTAATAAACTTCACATTTCTCATCATGTCACCTTTTAGGGAACCATCAAATTCTCCACTCTCTCTAAATTTCATAATTATGTTACTACTAAGTCTTTCTTCTTCACAGATCCTTCTATTGATTTATTTCCTAGTTTTAATGCAGGTAATTCTAATACAACTGAGACTGGTACCTCCCTTACTGCTCCTCCTGAACATGCTTCAACTATTAATCCTGCACCTGCCTCTGAACTTGAACCTACCCCTATTTCTAACACTAATTTTTGTCGTTCAACTCGGGTAAGAGAAACTTCTAGTTACCTTCAAGATTTTCACTATTACTTTGCCATTGCCACTCTTCATGAGTGTCATTCTTATCATGAGGCTAGTATTGACCCTCTTTGGTAGCAAGCTATGACTGAGAAAATTCAAACATTGGAGAAAACTCACACTTGGGATCTAGTTGATCTTCCTTCAAAAAAAAATCCCAATTGGCTGTAAATGGATCTATAAAATCAAAACTCTCTTTGATGGATTTGTAGAACATTACAAGGCTCGTTTAGTAGCCAAAGGATATACTCAAGGATATGGGATCGACTATGAAGAAACCTTTACTGTAGTTGCCTGGTTAACATATGTTCGTAGTCTATTAGCCATTGCTACAGTCTGTAAATGACAACTTTTCCAAATAGATGTTAAAAATGCTTTCTTAAATGGTAACTTATCTAAAGAAGTTTACATGAAACCTCCTTCTGGATATCATTTTCTCATAAAGTCTGTAAGCTTCAAAAAGCTCTATATGGAGTTAAGCAAGCTCCTCAAGCATGGTTTGCCAAATTTAGTTCAACTCTTACTCAATTTGGTTTTGTCTCCAGCAATTATGATTCCGCATTATTTGTTCACCACACTAATTATGGAATTATACTCTATTATTTTATGTTGATGATATGATCATTACAGGTAGTGAAAAATCGGGTATTTCTGAAGTCCAAACTTATCTCAGTCAGCATTTTGAAATGAAAAATCTTGGCACTCTCAGCTATTTTTTGGGTCTTGAGTTTTCACATAATTCTCAAGGCGACTATTTGTCTCAAGCAAAATATGCCTCTAATCTACTTTCGAGAGCAGGTCTTACTGACAGCAAAACTATTTCAACTCCTTTGGAACTCAACTATAAACTTACTCCTCTAGATGGACTCTTCTTAATGATCCTACTTTGTATCGCCAGCTTGTTAGAAGTCTTATTTATCTCACTGTTACTTGACTAGATATATCCTATGCTGTTCATCTGGTTAGCCAATTCATGTCTGCCCCTCGATCTTCTCATTATACTGCTGTCATTTGGATCCTTCATTATATCAAGGAAATTATTTTTCATGGTCTACATTTTACTGCCAACACTCCTTAGTGTTATCTGGTTATTCGGATACTGACTGGGCTGGTAATCCAATTGATCGTCGGTCAACCACTGGACATTATTTCTTTTTGAGTGATTCTCTTATTTCTTGGTGAAGCAAGAAACAAACTGTCGTTACTTGCTCCAGCACTGAATCTGAATACTGTGCTCTTACTGATGCTACATCAAAATTACTTTGGTTGTGGTGATTACTATCTGATATGGGTATCACCCATACCTTTGCCACCAAACTTCATTGTGACAATCGAAGTGCAATCCAGATCTCTCATAATGACGTACTTTATGAACGGACAAAGCACATTGAGATTAATTGTTATTTTATTCACCATTATATTTTTCAAAGCACTATTATCTTACAATTTCTCCCATCAGCTCATCAAACGGCAAATATCTTCGCTAAAATACATCTTTCATCACGATTTTAAGATCTTCTGAGCAAACTCAAGCTGGTTTCCACTATACCACCTTGAGTTTAAAAGGGGGTATTAATGTAAAAATCATGAAAACTAAAGTCAACAATTGTGCACCAGCTCACACCAACCTCATCACCATTTGTCAATACATACAGTCAAATACCAGCTCATCCTCACATGGTCCTAGACTTCAATTATGGCGTAAATCGTAGTATTATACTAGCTAGAATTATATATAAATAGACATTATATTTCTCTGTAAAACACACAATAAACATACCAATACATTCTGTATTTCTGTCTCTCTATCATTTTCTTTAATACTTTTGAATTATTCTGATAACTACATGTAGGATGCGTGCGTACAATATATTGCTGGATAATATTGGCAACCCTTGTCCAGCCGTATGAGCTTTGGGAGTTATAAGGTGTGTCCCACTTTTAATGGAGTGATAAGGAAGATTATGCTCACTCAAATATCTCTTCAAAGGAATATTGTTGGTGCCAAGGGATTCTAAAGAGTAATAAATTCCTACATAAATGGTAATTCGTTTGGTAAAGGAAACTCCAACCAATTGATAAATTTGTATACTTCTGTTGATAGCTATTCTTAAGGAAATAGTTTAGGAAACTAGCTTATTTGCTGGTCTATGTATTCTTTTTAGTTATCAACATATCAGTGTATCTATCAATTGAAGAGTAATAAAAAACCTTTCTCCAATTCTATTTTTTCTCTGATAATTCCTATAGATTTAATACATTGATAGAAGAAATTACAACTCGGTTTGGACTTTGGACTAAGTCCATGCAGGTAACGAAAAGACAACTTAAAAAAATCCCATCAAGTCAACGTACAGTCAACAAAAAAAAAAAATCTTAGTTGGGCCACTGAAATATGAGGTTTTGACTTTTTCTTTCAATCCTAATTTCTTCTTAGGAAATTAATCTTTCCTTATTCGTAATCCGTGTGATCTCCCTGAAGATTTACATTATTAGAAACATGTCTTTTTCAATTTATATATGTTGTTGATATATGTATGCAACTCTTGACTACCAACAAATATATATATGGTCGACATTTAAATTGATATATGTATATAATATAGGCAACTTTTAGCTACCAATAAATATATATATGGTCGACATTTAAATTGATATATATATATATAATATAGGCAAGTTTTAACTACCAATAAATATATATATGGCTGACATTTAAAAATGAAATAAAAATATATGAAAAAAAATGTTAATATCTTTTTATTAGATAAAAATATACATAAAAAATTATATTAGCTAAAATAGTTTTAGTATATGAAATAAATTTATGTATTTAATATAAGTAAAAAATTTTCATATTAGACATATTAATTAATAATATTATACCAAATAAATAATTAATATCATTATTAATTAATATATTTTATTTTTATTAAATTATTTTATCGGTGAGACAGTAGATTTAATCTTCTTAAAAAATTTGGTATATTTCTCTTAGAGCAGTAGCTGCCTATATACGTGCCAAATGAATAAATTATTGAGATTTAAATCATAATATTTCACTCTTACATAATCTCATACCTCATCCCCGTAATAGGGACAGAAGATATTTTTATACAAATTTTGAAAACCACAATTATATTCTATGATAATTAATGAATGTCAGGGGTCAAGATTAACACGGCTAACTTTTTGACCCAATCCACCAACAATAATTTGATAACAAAATGCGAACTGGCAGTTGTCCTTGCCCTCAGTCGACCGCATGCTACTCCTCTTCTTAAACCCTCAAATAAGTAAATTGCGTCAGGAGAAAATACAAGAATGGACGCCACGAGAAATCGATCAACCAAAGAACAAGAAGAGCAATGACCGAGTCAGAAATCGAGAATGGTCACCGCCTCTTAACTTTTAAAATATAAAAATTTTTATATCAAACCTTTAAATTTTTTTTATCAAAACTTTAATTTTTTTTTAAAGAGTTATATTCACTAAAAATTCGGTTAAATTTTATTGATATAGACATCAAAATATTACATCAACTTGATAAGAAATATCTACATCACTATCTAATCATATTAATACAGCATTCCAGCGTCTACTTCAAGAATCGAATTTACAATGAGTACTACTTTTTGAAAAAAAAAATTTTTTGAAAAAAAAAATTGAAGTTTAGATATCAACAAAAAAAAAAAAATTAAAGATTTGATACCAATTTTAAACATAGTGCAAAGTTTTAGCAATAAAAAGAAAAAATTTAAAAATTTGGTGCCAATTTGAAATATAGTGTAAAGTTTTGATATAAAAAAATACTATTTACCCTGAAAATTTTCTTTAAATATATAGAAATTAGTTTAATTATATATATATATATATATATATATATATATATATATATATATATATATATATATCACCTTGTTAACAGCTAAAAATAACTAACTTAGGTGATTAATTGTTTTAGCTGCAAATACAATTAGATTGTTTTAATTAGGCTAGATGACTTTGAATTCAATTATTGTTGTTATTTTTAGTGTTTTTAATTATTAATAAAACAGTAAAAGTAACCTAGATCTACTATATATAGGTTTCAAAAATATTGTCAACTGTCAAATCTAGCAATCTGTATGCAGAAAAATAACCTGAAAAATTAATATGTAGGTGTCTAGAGTTGTTAATCAGTTTTAACAGGGATATAGTATTTAGGTAGCACAAGTACCAACATATATATAGGCAACAACCGTCAATTTTGAGAAAATGTGATCACAGCAAAACAATTTGAGAGAAATTCTGATATATTATTGAGTTATAATTTTGTACAATAGATTTGCAAAGTTATTTATGGGGAAAATTAGGTTATTTTCTAAATCTATACTGACATGCACAAAATTAGTAGCTTACAATCTACAATGGGCTCAAATACTAAATTAATTCTTATTTACAATGGGTACAATTATAAAATGGGTCTTATTTGTTTGGGCTTAATTTTGGGTCTGTGTTAATAATATCTCGTGCAACTCTATCTTGAAAAGGTGAAGGGTTGCATCTTCCAATGCCAGCCGCTTCGATCTAGCTAGACAATGCTTGGCATAGTGTATCGGCTCAGTCACTACTCTACTTGGCCACATAATATGAAATACCCTTGACTCAAAAGTTGAATTGACACATCTTTTAATACTCCAATTTCAAATTTTATACTGGTAAAAAATCTCGAAGTTCGAACAGACTTTTTACTATTATGAGCAATTATTACTATATTGAAGTCATAAACTTGGAACAATCGAATAGTCATGTCTCTTCATATTCCGTGCTTGATAATTGCCTTTCACTTGGTTATAAATATGGAAAGTCATTTTCTCATTTTCACCTTTCTTGGTAACTTTTGCATTTCACCAAATCCTCTCAACTTTGAGCTCACGCAATCTTCCCTTCTTTGTTTAATCAAAGATCTTTAAGCATTCTTCAACAAATTCAATGAAATTCAAATAAGTTTCTTGAATTTCTTGCCGTTGGATCTTTTCAATTGATTACCAAATTCTTTTTCATTGTTTTTGAGAAGTCCTTTATTTTCTTGGGTTAAATAAGCCAGAATAGAAAAGTTGAAGAGCAAGGAAACCAAGGGCAGAACCCCCAAAGCTACTTATGAGGCTACAACCAAAAGTGATGAGCCGATCTCTCTTTAGGTATTCATTCCTACCGAGCTCAATTTATCTCTTGGTCATGCTATTCTTGATTATGCTGATTTTGCTCAATGTAATACTATATTTAGCTTTGTGTCGACTCCTAATTTAACTATTAGAACTATTTCCATCCCTTAGTCCACAGTAAACATTCTAGGTCGTGGCCAACTGTTCCTAAAGACTTTGTCTCATAATTGTGTTTTGTATGAATCAATTTTCATCCGCCACTGGCCTTATAACCGTAGTAATGTGTTCAATATTCCCAAGTAGAAATCATTATTAGATCAAGACACTCCATCTACTTTAGCCATATGATCAGTGTGATTTAAAACCATTGGTCTCAATAGTGCCAACTGCTAATTGTACTCGAGATCTCTTGCATTCCTTTCCCTATTAGGAGAAACATCGCGGCTTTATACATGCTTAGGGTGCATGCCTCCCAAGTTCAATGGCCTATTTCTTGAAGGTGTGCATTTATTGTACTGTCATTATATTGGGATCAATAAGGAAACTCGACTTGCCCCTAACTTCATCCCAATGTCGACCGAAATACTCCCAGTTCCAAAGGTAGACATCTTCCTATACTAAGCAGGGTCCTACTGAACGTGCCAAGATGTTAACAGCTAAAAATAATTAACTTTGGTGATTAGTTATTTTAGCAGCAAATACCCTTAGATTGTTTTAATTAGGATTCCTATTATAATATTATTTGGCTTTGAATTCAAAGATTGGTGCTATTTTTGGTGTTTTTAATTATTAATTAAATAGTAAAAGTAACCTAGATCTACTGTATATAGGTCTAAAAGCTACTGTCAACTATCGAATCTAGGGATCCGCATGCAAAAAAGCAACCTAAGAAGACTAATATGTAAGTATCCGGCAGCATCAATCAGTCTTAGCAGGGATATGACATTTAGGTAGCAAATACCATTAATCAAAGGATTGAATATGTAGGCAATAGCCATCAATTCAAGAAAAGGTGATCGCAAATAATTTAAGAGAAATTCTGGTATATTATTGAGTTGAGTGATAATCTTGTACAATAGATTTACAAAGCTATTTATAAGGAAAAATTAGGTTATTTTCTAATCCTATACTAACATGTACAAAATCAATGGGCTCACAATCTACAACGGCCCATATATAAAGAAATTAAATTAATTTTTATTTACAATAAGTACAATTATAAATTAGGCCTTATTTATTTGACCTAATTTTGGACCGGCGTTAACACATTTTAATATAAATTATTTTATCCATTCCAAAACATTTGTCATTTAAGGTTTCGACATACAAAATAATAAAGTTATTAAATTATTATAATTTTAAGGAAAAAATATTAAAATATCTTTTATTGATTTTGATATAGAGAAAGAAAAATAATTAATGAAAATGTTTAGTAGAAAATAAATAGAGAGTAAAGTTAAAAAAAAAATAAATATATGTTTTTGAAATTCTAAAATGATAAATAAATTAAAATAATTTTTTTTAAAATAATAAATATTTTACAATAAAGAGAGTATAATTTAAAAAAATTACCAAAAATAAATTTTGTTTTAAAATGATAAATATTTTAAAAAGATGAGACAACGATATAGCCTTGGTTTTGGTTTTGAATTTGGAAAATATTTCCAAAAGCAAATTTGGATAGAAGTTCGAAATTGTTACGGATCTTAAAATTGTGATTTTAGAAGTAATGACATTCAAGAAAATTCTTTAAAATGACAAATATCAACATCAGAAAGATCAAAATTGGGTACCGATCGACCAGGCACACCAGGAGCTAGCTGGTTAGCAACTGAGTTTTTATCGTCGTCTTTAGTCCTAAAAAACATAAAAAAGAGGCTCCACTCACTTCTCGTCCGAGTTAGAATCCAATAAGGTGGGACTTTTGTCTGTTCTTATGGTCAAAATTTGCCTTTTTGACCCAATATTTTGTCAGTACTTCAATCAAATTTTGAAAAGTCAACTACTGTTTTTTCCGTTAGTAACGTGGAATTTGCTTGTGTTACATCAAACGCCATCCCGGCCTTGCAAATATTTAATCCAAACGCCCCGACTCCTTCGATGCCATACTAAAAGAAAGAAGCAAAGTTTGCTTCTACAAACCCAGAAAAAATAAAAAAAAAAAAAAAAAAGAATATGTACGACGCCAAAAAACTACCGACCACAGAAGAAGAAGAATCCATCTTGATTTCAGCTTTCCTGCACGTGATATCTAGTTCCACGTCATCAACTGCTGACGAGGGTAACAGAATTATACCAATCTTTGAGGATTCTGATGACAAATGTCCAGTTTGTAACATGGATTCAGTGCACTGTCTTGGCTGCAACTACTTCGAGTCTAGTCATGAACAAAACGAAGAAGAAGATGAAGAAGAAAAAGAGAAGAAAAGTGGTAGTAAAAGGAAAAAAAAGAAGAGTGAATACCGAGGAGTTAGACAGAGGCCTTGGGGGAAATGGGCAGCAGAGATAAGAGACCCATGGCGTGCTACTCGTGTATGGCTCGGTACTTTCGAAACTGCAGAGGAAGCTGCCAAAGCTTACGATACTGCTGCAATTAATTTCCGCGGGATCAAGGCTAAAACCAACTTTCCATTATCGGATTATGCAGCAAAGCAGAAACAATGAAATGGACAAAGCATAGCCGGAGTTTTCATCATGTTTAAAAAATTAATAAATATTTCATATATTTAAAAAAAAAAATTATTCCTTTGTCATTTATTAGTTGGATGACATAGAAGGAATATTAAATTCTTAATATAGATTTAGGAAAACCAATTTTAAAAACTAGTTATTAAGTTTTTTAAGGTCAGATAGTTTATTTTTATATTAATTATTTAATATGTTTGTAATTAATCAATGTGACATCATATTCTCAATAGCCCCCCTCAAATGGTAATTAGGCAAAAATAATTTTTTATTAAGTCTAATTGACACTTGCAATTTATACTATGAATTAAATTTTTTAAAAGAAACTCTCCACGATCAAGATAAGAAATTCTCTACGAATAAGACAATTGAAATAAATTTTTTACGGGTAAGATATTTAAAAGAACATCCTCCACGGGCAAAATATTTGAAAGAAATCCTCTATGAGTAAGAAAATGAAATCTCAGTCTAAATTATGATAAAACATAAGATAATATAAGAATCGATTATAATATGATATTATACTAAATTTTTAATATAGATTTGAGATAACTAATTTTAAAAGTTATTTATAAATATTGAAAAATTTAGTTTTATATTAATTACTTAATATACTTATAATTAATCAATATGAGATCATATTCTAAATAAAAAAGAAAAAAAAAGATGAGACAACGGTATAGCATTGATTTTGATTTTGGTTTTGAATTTGGATAAGAAATTCTTCACAGGTAAAACAATTGAAATAAATTTTTTACGGGTAAGATATTTAAAAGAACACCCTCCAGAGGCAAAATATTTGAAAGAAATCCTATACGGGTAAGAAAATGAAATCTCATTCCAAATTATGATAAAATATAAGATGGTACAAGAATCGATTATACTCTTATATCATACTAAATTTTTAATATAGATTTGGGATAACCAATTTTAAAAATTATTTATTAATATTAAAAAATTTATTTTTATATTAATCACTTAATATATTTATAATTAATCAATGTAAAATCAAATTCTAAAAAAAAAAAAAAAAAGAAGAAGAAGAGACAACAATATAGCATTGGTTTTGGTTTTGGTTTTAGTTTTGGTTTTGGTTTTAGTTTTGAATTTGGAAAATATTTACAAAAGTAAATTTGGATAGAAATTTGAAATTGTTACGTATCTTAAAATTGTGATTCTAAAAGTAAAGACATTCAAGAAACTTGGTAAATGTCTGCATCAAACATATTCCCAACTCCGAAGGGTACGTACTACTTATCCAGATAATTTTATGTAATTTAATTTATCATTTTCTTTTAGTTTTAATTACTTGGAAATAATATCATTTTAGATTATTATTATATCATTATTTTTCACTGAGTGATTTTTAGAAATGGATGAGCATCAACGTTTAATTTTCGATTTTAACTGATTTAAAAAATTTTCTTGTTAAACTTTAAAAAGTAAAAAAAAAAAAAAAAACTGTTGTAATTTAAGATGAATGCACACAAATTATTCATAAAAAAAAGTTAGGAAAAATGAAAAGCGAAGTGGTACGGGACGCAAAATATGAAAATGGAAACTTCCAAATATTTTGGATGTCATGTGCAGATGCGGTTTAGCTTTTTCTTTTGTCCATATCCTTTGTTCCTTCTTCTTGCTGTTACTATTATTGTTATTGTTATCATATGCAAAATATAATTAATAAAAAAAATTCTTATCTATATTAAACTTATATAGGTTTATATTATAAACTAAATCAATGAATAATAAAATATTTTTATAAATATAACTCTCTTTTTTTTTAATGAAAAGACATTTATATGCTTTTTTCTTCATATATTCTTATATAATTGAATTGGTATATATATTTAATATAGGCAAAATTTAAATAATTAATAAAGTGTAAGATTTTTTTTTCTACTAAATATGACAATTTTATGTCTTCTCATCGGAGATATCAGCTCTCATTTGTGTGGCTTTACTCGAGCATCGGCCCGATCTGCTAGAGATAATCGAGATGCTCATTTGGGTTTAGACTCACGATAGAACTCTCGGGTTTGGATTTGGTTAATTTTGAAAATGATTTTAGAAGTCACCATCTTAATTTATTTTTAAATGAAAAAATTAAGAAAAAACTCAACTTGACTCCAATTTATTAATTTTTCACTTTAAATTACCCATTGATAAAATCACTAGTTTCGAATCAGGTTGATCTCGGGGACTAAATTTTTAGTTTTAAATAATCAAAATTTGGCTCTTAAGTTTAATTTAACTTGAAAATTGGATTTCATGAATAGCATTTATAAGATGATATTAAAGAAAATGCATGAATATGGCATGATATGAATGCATGATGAAAATAAAATATCTACAAATTAATTAGAAAAAAAGGAGAAAGGGGATTAATTAATTAATCACTCTTTTCTTTTTTTTTCAAAAATCATTCTTTTTTTCAAAAATCAATTTAATCATTTTTCTTAATCCACCATTCATCCAAATTAATTAATTAATCATATTAATTATTTAATCCATCAATCCATCCATTTCATCATATTAATTAGTTAATTAATCATTTTAATTAATTAATTAATCTTTCAAATCATCCAATCACCCGGTCCCAATAAAATGGAATTTCAATCCGGTAAAACCCTCCGTCCACCAAAAGCAAAGGTATCAGCTTTTTACTTCACTCTCAACACAACCAAACCAAAATCATTTTGATCAACTCTTAAACTCTTCTACTTAATCATGAAACGAATTACATGGATTTTGATCCCCATTCAATAAGGTATGTAGATATAGAGAAATGAGGGAATGTGGAGCCTATCTATAAGCAAATGGGGTTGAGAGTAGTTTAGGTAATGAAAATGTGAAAAGACTATGAGGGGTAGAACTAGAAATGGCTGAAAATTGAACTAAAAAAGGTAAAAATGTCATTTTCTATGTAGATGGACCCACAGGGGCCAGAAACTAGGAGAATCTGGTGCGGCACCGCACCAGGCCTGTGCGGCTCCGCACAGGTCTGACGTGGCACTGCACTCTTATTTTGAGGCAACCATGTGTCACCTGGCACATTTTTCGAGATTTTTTTTTTTTAGAGATTGGTTGTTAGTATGAAGTTTGAAAATTTTGGATATCTGATGGTAATGTAATTGAAGTCTAAAAAAAATTTCTTTTGGGGGCGTTGCCCCTGAAACCCCTCCTCCCGTTAACTGGTTAATGGGACCACCATAATACCTCCGCATAACACATTAAACTCAGCAAGTGCTAAGACTGTTGTTGGATGATGAGAGTGTAAAATTGAGAGTTCACACCGTTTAATATTTATCTTAAATTTTAGTAGTATATTATTTTCCTTATGTTTTAACTTGAATTTAAATTCCTAAAAAGGAAAGCTTGAATTTAAATTGTATCAAATTATTGGATTTCTCAAATTCTAACAAAATTGCTAACTAAAGTCATTTTGCTTTAATTTTTAAATATAAAAGTATTTTTTTTTTTTAACTTGTCAAAGTTAATGTTATTAGAAATAGGAGTAAAATACACAATTTATATAGGCAAATGCAACTTTAAAACTACGTACTAAAATTTGGTTAATTAAGCTATTTCGATAGAAAAATCAAATTTTACTAATTAAATTGCAAAATCAATTTTTTAAATTTTATATTTAATCAAACTTGATTCGCTCATATTTTATTTAATAATTTAGATGATTGGTAGCATATAAATAGGAAAGAAACAGGGATTAAGAGCTCCTGAGAGTTATCCCAGCAAGGAAGCTTAATGTCTAAATTAAAGAGTTTAAGAGAATAGAAACCAAAAGTAATGTATTGAATGAATCAATGTTAACATATAATTACCTATATATATGGCAGAATGGAACTCTTTATGAATACGTGTCATCGGGTCCTAACAGATAATTTTTAATCCATATCAAAACTTAATCAAACTTCATAATATATATAGGCGCTTATGCATTTGTAGAACTAAAGCTGTAAGGAAATGGATAAAATGAAAATGAGAACTTCGAAAATGGAAGCTTCCAAATATTTTGGATTTACTGTATAGCATAAGGGTCAGCAAAACTAAGCCAATTCAGTTCGGTTTTTATAATATCGATTTGGTTTCAGTTTTATTTTATGAAACTAAATTAAATTTCAGTTTGATTCGGTTATAGCAAAAAGAATTTCGGTTATAATCAAACCGACTGAATTTTTTTTAATATATATATATGGTGAAAATTAAATAAATTTAAAGCCTCTATTATAATTATTATAGAAAATTAAGTTTTTTCTTGAAAAGATAAATTAGTATTAATTATTTTTTGGACTTATATATATATAGAGAGAGAGATATGCTATACAATCTAAATTTTTATCCCAACTGATGTGGCATCATTATATTGAAAAATGTTTTATATAATACACTTTTGAAAAAAAAAATTTGTAAATAAGATAATGACATATCAGTTGGAATAAAAATGTTAGGTTGTATATATATATATTGGGAAATAAATAGACTTAAATACTTTATTATAATCATTGTTGGAAATTGAACTTTTTTTTGAATAAAATGAAATATTTTTAATTATTTTTAACTTGTATTTTTATGACTCATTATCATTATCATAGGAAATTGAGTTTTTTTGAATAAAATGAATTAATATTAATTATTTTTTAATTTTATATATATATATATATATGAAAAAAGTTTTCAATGGTTACAGCTCTATAGTAACAATCATAAAAATTAGTGCAAATATTGAATAATTAGATAGATATTAATTATAGATGACTTGCTATAACAAGTTAATAGGTTGTTATATACTTTCTCCGTCCCAAAAAGGTTGTCTATTATTTTTCTCAACTCTTATCTCATATATATATATATATATATATATATATAATACCAAGTGTGACATTTGGTGTGAGAAAAATATTCTCACTAATTCTATCTAATGGTAATTTCGCAATTATATTCCTTTGTCTATTCATAAATTCTTTTACATTTGTTTATATTTTTCTACATCTAAATTAACAATAACATTCACATTCTTTTTTTACTTAATTTTTTCTACTTAAATACAATTTTTTCCATTAACTATATTATTATGTTGTATCATTTTTTTTTTTTACATAAACCCTCATGCATATATATTGTCTTTCTAATACTAAAAAAAATATCAAACAATAAAAGAGAAAAATCATTTTGTGAGGAATATATAATCATATACTCTACTAACTAACTAACTATTGTTACAGTAAATAATCTTCCACTCTTTTAACTAGTATTACAGTAAATAATCCTATAATATAACTATAGTTTTTGGATATAATCTTTTTAAATAAGTTCCAAAATATTATTTTGAGAATATCATAAATTATTCAACACATTATTAAAATTCTTTAATTAATATTAGAAGTACAAAATAAAAAATGTTATTATATGGATAACAAATGTTATATATCTTATAATCATAATATTATCATGATCAATATTGAAACTATAATTAAAGTTAAATTTTTATTTTTTGAGGTAAAAATTAAATTTTTATTTTACTTTGATAATCATGAATATTATTTTAGTAGCAAGATCATCTATATATTTAGTGGATATATGTTCTTGTTTTAAAATTATCCATTTTAATTTTTTACATGTATAATTAATATCATATTAATACTGAAATTGCCTACACTAAGTTAATCAAAATATATGAATCTTTGTTTGGGAAAATCATGATTCTTTTTCTTTATTCACTTTGCATTGTAATTTATCATAATTAATTTACAGTTTATGGTAATATATTTAGTAAAAAGTGATTGTTGAGCTAGAATTATGATGATTATGTTCAGGAAATTTATAAAACAAATCCATAAAAAAAAAAAAAGTGTTATATGTGTTTTGTTTTTCTTCTGAAATTTAATTTTAGCTGTTCTAATGATTCTCTTGAGATTTTCATGTAATCTTTAGTAAATAGGAACTTTAGAGCTAATTGGAAGACTAATGGAGGAAGAATCGACTTAAGAAAGTGCGAAAAGTTGTACCCAGGATTTGCATGAGCATTAAATATTGAAAGTGCATGGCTTCGCAGATCAAAAGGGAGTAGAATAGGCAAGCAGAGGCACACCAGATATGCACGGGAGTGCAGGCTTTACCTTGCACGGGCATACAAGCATGAACCTATCCTGGTGAAAAAATTAAGAAGCATAATGGAAACTGACATGCACAGACATGTAGCTCAAGCTCCGCACGGCCGTGCGTACCCTGATCGAATATGTTGCTATTTTTCTTTTGCTTATTTGCTGCAAATCCATTTCCAATTGGAGAGGCAGGTAGTTTTTCTTATTTTGAGGGCTTTCCAACTCCTCTAACTATAGAAAACTTGTATTTATAAATATGAAAAGATTTTTGTGGTTTGGGTATCAAGTTATTTTCGAGTTTTCTCTTGGAAAGGTTTTGTTAAGTTTTAGTTTGCTGTCAAGAGAAGAATTCAAGATTCAAAGGCTTAGAGCTCCCCTCAATTTAAACTATTCAAGAGTTTTTATTCTCAAACCTTCCTCTTTTTTATTTTTCGATTTATCTTCAATAAAATCTGCATCTTTATCTCCTTTCAAATCAATTATTGAATCAGTTATTATCTTTGCAATCATAAATAACTAAATTTCTCAAGTAGGATTTAGATGTAATTTTTTAGTTATTCTTTAGTTTTGTATATTTGTTTGATTATTAAAATTAATCAATTATTTTAGCAATTAAAATTTATATTTAACTGGCCATTAAATACAAAAATTAAGGAATTAGGCAAATATTTTGGAATATTATAAAAAAAAATAATAGATAATTTTTTTAGAATAGAGAGAGTATATAACAATCTATTAACTTGTTATAGCAAGTCACCTATAATTAATATCCATCTAATTATTCAATACTTGTACTAATTTTTATGATGGTTAATATGGAGTTGTAACTATTAAAAACTTTTTCTATATATATATATATATAATTAAAAAATAATTAATATTAATTCATTTTATTAAAAAAATTCAATTTCCTATAATAATGATAATGAATCATAAAAATACAAATTAAAAATAATTAAAAATATTTCATTTTATTAAAAAAAAAATCAATTTCCAACCATGATTATAATAAAGTATTTAAGTCTATTTACTCCCTTCTATGCACATATATATATAAATCGAAATTCATTTTTTCTTCACAAATCATAATACGGTATCAGAGCTGAGGCGCATCCTTTGATTTTTTTTTTTTTTTTTTTTCTCTCTTGGTAGTTACAAGAGAATCAATTCATTTTCTTCACTATTCATTTTCTTCTGAAGGTTCTTCAATGACAGATAACACAAATCCATTAGAAGATTCATCATCTCCTTATTTTCTTCATCATTCTGAGAATCACAGCTCTGTGATTGTTACTCCAGAGCTTACATCAACCAATTTTTCATCATGGAAGAGATCTTTTCTGCTAGCTGTGTCTATTCGCAATAAACAAGGGTTTCTTGATGGCACAATTCGTAAGCCTGCTGTTAACAATAATGTCTATCAACTATGGATGAGATGCAATAATTTGATTGTAGCTTGGTTACTTCGATCAATTTCCGTGAAATTGTCTTGAATGAGTGATCTCTCTACTGCGAATATGTTAGAGATGGAGAGAACAGAAACGAAAAGTTTTGAAATGGTTTTGCTTTGGTAAATTTGTGCGATATCTTATATGGGGTTTTGTTAGTTTCTGGAGTTGTTAAATCCGGAGTGTTAATTTTTTATTTTCCTTCCCTTCAATTTATGGGGTTTTACTTCTTGGATTCATTTTATATTCTTTCTGTTTGGTTATTTTTTTAATTGATGAGTGTGTGAGAGATGGGTGAATGAATTTGTTAAATGGCTTCCTGGAATTCGTAAGGCTACTGTCGATTTCTTGAATGATAGATAAATGGCCATGTTTCAAGAGTAGATAAATAGGTTTTCTTTATTTTCTTGCTGTTGTTTGGGGAAGATTTTCTGGGTTTCTGGGTTTTTTTTTTTTTTGCTAAATTGGAATTTTTTGTATTAATGTTTTGAAATTTTTAGGTTGATTTTTGGGTGAATGTTTTTGCGTGGTTGTTGTCTTGTTGATGTTCTTCAACCTGGAATTGCTCATATTGTTCTTGAATATTTATTTTTTTATAAAATAAATAATAGAAACAGTTTATTATTTTCAAATAAAAAATATTATTTTTAATATAAAAAATTATCATGTTAAACGGTGTTAAGTTTCTATTTAACAGAAGGGTTTAATTGGCATAAAAAGGTAATTTTGTAATATTTTTATTTCAAAATTTAATTTAGGAATTTATCTGCTTTTCAGGCTAAATATAAGCGGCTTTTTTTTGTACCTTATGGGATATTGGGCAAAAGATAATGGATATATGTGTTGACATGACAAAATGCATTAATTAAAACATTTCCAGATATCGGCAATGTTCAATTAATAAAAACACAGCAAAATTCAATTTTTGCATTTATTGAATTGATTTTTCCCCCCGAAGGTATTGTGCATGGTGTGGCAATTTCTTCAAGTAATAATTATAAAAAATTTTATTATAAATATAGTCAGAATTCTAAAATTCAAATATTTTGTTTTTTCTCTCTAATAATATTTGTATTACGGCGCGGACAAAAATCTCTTTTGATATTTTTATAATTTTATTAATATTAAAATTTTATAATTATATATTTTATTAAAATATTATATATATTTATATTAAATTTTATATATTATTAATTAATATTTAAAAATAACAACATAATTAAATACTTTATAATATAATTTTAAAAAAGATATATATATATATATATATATATATATATATATATATATATATATATATAATTTTAAGCAATTAAGGCGGAAATCAGAGAGATGGAAAAACTCGATCGCATCCCTGCTCCGCCCGGCCACTGCCATTTTACAAGAACTACAACAGCTAGGAAAGAAAAGACAATGGGAGGAGAAACCCATGTTTACCATTATCATAATCAGTACTAATCATCCGCTGGATCGTTACTAATTTTAATATGCCAATTCCAAGAAATTACAATTTAGGTTTGCGCAGCCAACAAATAAAGAACAAAAAATGGACGAAACCTAACTAGTACACAGAACTTGAAATAGCAGCACCAAGCCAAACAATAGACTAGACCTATGCTGTCCTTAAAAACCCAAACTGGAGATCCATAATAGATGTGCTCAGCCAGCTCTGCCAAATTCCTCCAGAAGACTGGCATATCAATTCATAGAGACCAGTAAAATTCAAATCTCATCCACTCCCATTGCCAAAAATTTATCAAGAAACAAAAACAAAATTTTCACTGGAAAGATGCTTCAGTCCCAATGCTTTTCAACTTTTAAATCCAAGTTACTCATTTTCTATTCTCTTCATGATGTCGTTGATGCCCCACTTGAAGTCTGTTTAGCTACATAAATCTGTTTCATCTTTGAAGAAGAAAAGCTCTTATCAGCACCCAAGGATTGATTCCTTCCTTGGTATCCCATCCTACGATGAGGCCACTCACCCCCAGAACCATTCTTCTGAGAAAGTACGCTGCCTCTTTGATAATTGTACCCAGACGAATTACTGTAATGTTGGGCAGACGTACTCCTCTGATGGGAAGGCTGTGTCTTAAAAGCAGAACTTGTATTCTGGCTGCTGCTGCTCCCGCTGCCATTCAGCAGAGAATCTGTCTTGCCAGCATCTGGAATAGTACTAGCAGATGGGCTCTTACAAACAATGCTCTGTGTTGAAGCACCCGCACTGGTGGAACTTGACGAGTCTACCAACCCAAGTTCATCGGGCAACTGGGTGACAGTTGCATCAGAATTTGTTGAGAAGTTCTGGTTGTCAGAGGGTGTGGTCGTTCTAGATTCTGGGAACCTGTTAGTTAATGGCTGATCAATGGCTGGCCCATGGTTAAATTGAGAAGGCAATGCACCTTCTGCCTGTTGCTGCAATGGCATTGACACTGGAACAGATTGAAGAGACGATGCAGGAACATGTGACCATCGAGCTTGGACTGACATGTCAGGAGAGGACTGGACATAACAATTTTAATCAAAACCACCAATGTCAGCATTAACTATTCCACAAACATCAACAATACGTTTCATGAAAAAGGTAATGTCATCAGCGTTTGAAGAATAGCAATCAACAAATCCTTAATCCAAACCTCTAAAATTTTTTAATGAACTGTGCATGCTACACATTCCCACTAATATATCATACACAAACCCAAAGTATAAAACTTCGTCCTTATCTTAGAAAATAAGAGGAATTAAAGAAGTCCAGTAACTAGCTTTTTGTCTTATATTTCTTTTAACATAATTGATCCAGTGAATGTGTGCTTACATGGGAATGCATAGTCCTCATATGTAACCATTTCCTAAACATATACACTTAACATATTTCACATCTCTAGCACATGTAACATTTCCCTCTTGTTTTTTTTGAGGAAAAAAAAAAAAAACATAACCATCAATTTGGCAGCCAGCATAATTTTTCAAACCACAAATCAAAACTTTTACCTGGAAAGGAGAAACATCAAACATGGCTAAAGGAGATGCCATTGGCAAGAGAGGTGACCCAGGAGCAAGATGTTGGATGGGAGTCGGCATGTTGGTGGCATTGCGCTGTGCAGAAACCATATTCAAACTATTCATGTCCCCCTCACCAACACCCACGGGAGAAGATGCAGGGTTATGCTTCCAATCAGGTTGCTTCCCAGACGGGATGTAGGTGGTGCCCATGAAACTCAAGCCAACTTGTCCAAACTGTCCAACTGGTGCAAAATGATTATACACAACCATGTGCGGTGGACCCTGAACCCCCGGGATGCTTCCAGGAGGGCTGATAAAAGGGCCAGTGAAACCTGCTGGAGGGCCATAGAACGAATCTACACCAGAATGGTGTTGCCAGGTCCCAAGTGGGCCTGAAACTGACGCATTGCTCTTCTGGGGCTGTGATTGAGCAGATGCAGACTCATCATGTGGCCCAAAAGCAAAGATAGGTCCCCCCAACATTGGATTCATCTCATAGAAAGGAAAATGGGAAGCAGGACCTCCAGGGACATGAGAAAGCATCTGGCTAGAAGAATTCTGTGGACTTGGTAAAGGTGGCCACAGAGAGATTGGTGGTGTCTCAACAGAAAGATCAGCGGGAAGAGCAACACTTAGAGACTCTTCAGCTCTTGATTGACTGGATAATTGTTGATCACCAGATACACCTGCCAAAGATTATGGTTACATAAGAATGACATCATATTAAATATCCATTGGGAATCAGAAGTGCAGTATTCCCTACAAAGGTTGCATAGAAAAATAGTTACCTGCTGTTATACCATCTATATCTGCACCACCAAAATTTTTAGAATCTGAAGAGACAGGACCTGTATCCAACCCATTCCCAATAATCTCATCACTGCTTATGGCAGCAACAGCAATGGCTGAGGCAGCTGCTTCAGCTTCAGCTTCACAATCTACTAAATGAACACAAGATTCATCGGAATGTTTCTCTTTTTCAAAGAAAAGGGAGCAATCATTTTCAGCTGCAGAGAGATTGTGCGAAATTTGAATGTCTGATCGACACGCACCCAGAGGGCCAATCCCGTGGGAAACAGCACGGCTACTAGGAGGAAGTATTGTTGGAGATGTAACTGCACCTGATGATAAAGAGAGTAAAATACTTTAGTGAGAGAGCCAATAAGAATTCTAAGAATATACACAAGTTTGCAGGAAGGTATATTCCCACCGAATTGAATTTTCTCCCCTGCAAGCAATGAATTGATTGGGCTTGCAGCAGAAGAAAATGACTTGTCCTTAGTCAAGATGGATGATGATGGCAAGCTGGACTCGCTAACTGCTTTAGATGGATCTCCAACAGAAGAATGTGAATCAAACTGTGCAGGTTTCATAGCATCATCCAGCTGAGTCTGGGTTAGGGCCATAACCTACCAGTTAAAAATAACCAGTTTCCCATCATTCAAAGATATACAAACAAAATGATAAAAAAAATATGAAAAGAGGCGGAATTTTATTCAGAAGAAAACCAGATCAATGAGCTTGAAGGTGTGTCCTAACAACTAATTTACACTGAAACAATAAAAAAACATTTATCAGCATTTTTGTTCTGCTGAATCCTTCGGTCATTTCTGCAGCTCACTAGCAAGATGATGTAAAATAGCACAGGCAACAAATTCCTAGAAGTCAATCTACACAAAGTTTGATGACAATGCTCAACAATTAGTTGAAAACAACATCAAATCATCAAAATATACTGTAGAAGTATAGTTTTCAAGGGCACTAAATCTCCCCGGCAATGTAAAAGTTCTTTGATCATACATCAGAACATTTCACAAAGAACTTACATCAGCATGCAAATAAAAAGAAAATAAGACAGCAGAAGCTCAACAATACAGGCACACGTACAAGCAACAAATATGCTCAAATTAGCACCGAGAATTGAATTTTCTCCCTGCTAGAAAGTAGAGGAAAAAGCTGGGAAGATAAATTGTATAGTGAATGACAATGGGCCCACAAAACCCACTCTCTCCAAATAGGGAAGAATGACAGGAGAGAACACGACCACTGTGTCAAATTACTTCCTACCCCTCTTAATGCAAAAAACCAATCCAATAAGCAAGGGATTAATAAGGCCAAAACATTTTGAGAATTGTCACACCTACTTTGATTTTTCCATGCACATGTTACTCCACTGAAATGCTAACATGCATTTTATTTCTACAATTCGCCGCAAGCAAAAATGACAAAATGTATTTATCATGTTTCTATTAAGCTTATAACAATTATGCAATTTTAACAGTACACATTATAAATTGCAGCAAGGATAGCACTAATATTAATCAATCTCAAACAAGAAAATTTTTTTTCTATCCACTTTCTCCCCTGCCATTTTCACCCAATCCATACAAAAGGGAGAAAGGTATAATCTCTTCCTCTCACTTTCTATATTCTAAGTCCCTCCCTTCCCCACCTTTTCCCTCTACTTGCTTCCTAAACAAAGTGAAGAAGTCAAAAGCCACTCATGATGCTTAGTAGCAAAACCTCCTCCCCTTAACACTATACCAGCATCAACAGCCTCAGTGCAGGAAGATCGCTCCATTCACAGGTTCAAACCATAGAAACAACTTCTTTGCAATGCAAAATGAAGATACATATTTCACACTCCATGAAGCCATAAAACAGAAAACATTATGCACAGGGTTGCGCTTTTTATTTAACCAGCACAAGCATTGTATTGATAGAAAAGCGAGAAGGGGCACTGGAAGGTGAGAGAAATTTTTATTTAACTCACTTTTCCTACTTAAGTTTAAAACTGTAGCAAAATGGAAGAAAAAATTGATGGAGAATTTTTTTCACCTCTCAACTCTACCAAATTTCTCCTTCTGGTGCAGTTAAGATTTTGAGAAAAACCTTGAGGCCTTGTTTGGATAGTTGGAATGATAAAGTTGGAATGGGAATAAAATCTTTATTCCAAAATTTGTATTGTTTGGCAAATCAGAATAAAAGGAATTGGAATAAAAGACCTGGAATAAAATTAAAATATTTCTGGGTTTTTATTCCTGAGGACATGGGAATAAGTAAGAATAGAAAATGTGGGAATAAAAATTTAGATACAAGAATAAAATATTTTGATAATTTTATTCCCATTTCCATATTTTGCTTACCAAACATAATATGCAAGATTTACATTCCAATTCCTATTCCTATAATCTCATTCCAATTGAATTATTTCTAATCCCATTTCTATATACCTAGTAACCAAACAGGCCCTAAAAGTACAACATCTAAACAAAAGATACAACCTCTTAACTAAAATCTTGCCTCTAACTTTTTCCAACTGTCATACTAATCCCTCCCCTCACCTTCCCCTAGCGTGACTCAGACTGAATAAAATAAAAAAGAATGCTCATTGAAGCCATCAAATAATAACAACAAATAGAGAATCTTTGGCAAAATCAGATGACAGAAAAGTCGAACAGAATCAACAATCAGAGTGCCCCAAAAACGCAACATGGATTAAACAACAATAACAATTCCACGGACACAGCCAACAATGATGCTAACACAGGGTTAAAAAAAGAAGTCCGGACAACAAGTAATGGTCAAGACTTCACTTATGCTTTCTTTACTGCACACCTACTAATCAGACTTATAAACAAAAGGAAAAAGAATTTTTGCACCAGATGAGCATCTAAATGTCCCAGTCTTTGCAATAATTGCCAAAATGTCAGCAAGCAAATTTACATACCTGTTGATTAATACGTGAATTACCCCAAGAGCCCAATGATGCCTGGGCATTATCCAGAACCTTATTCTTGCTGTCAAACATTAAGCCTGTGACAAGATTCTTCCCACCACCAGATACAACAGGCAGGGAACCTGTTTGGAAGGACCTGTAAGAGGAAAAAAAAATTTGAGATTCAACAAACAATACATGTAATTTTGGCTTATACAAACTCTTTGAACATGTTTTTACTTGATCGCCTGGGATCTTATATCAGCCTGGGCATCAGTTTTCACAGCAGGAGTGCCAATTGGAGCCAGTGGTTGGGACACTATAGGGGCATTAAATCCTACAGATACTTCAACATTTGCCAATCCATGTCCATCAGTCCCAATAAAATCAGAGTGTATGCTGTTTGATGCTTCTGCACCAGCTGACAGAGAAATTTTATTTGAGTTGGGAGATGCTGCAGTACTTTGGGAGGTAGAACGAAGTCTTCTAGGCACCTGGCATCAACAAAATAATTTAATTAAATTAAGTATTATTTACAACAAAAATAAAAGGGACAACTGATTCAAAAAGTAAGAGCAACAGAACCTTTGAGACCCGAGACTTTGCCTTGATTTCTTTCTCTCTCTGTTCACGACGATCATTTAGCATTTGCTTCTTTGACCTCACCTCAATAAAATCGTCATCATCACTAGGAGCTTCTATGCCAGGTTGCTCAAAAACACGCACAATTCCACTTTGCAAAGGTGCATCAACATCCTCTCCAAAGTGTGAAATGCTCTGATTCTTTCTCAAAGATTCATTTCCAGCTCCCCTATCAACCTTACTTCCTGAATCTACCTCCCGCGAACCAGCTGGCCGTGAATTCAAGCCTTCTAATTCAAATGTCTGTTTTGGTTGTCTATTTGACAAAACCACCCTCCTTGTGACACTTCTTGCTCCAGAAGCCCTACCATTGTTATTAAACTTATCATCCATCCCATATGGGCTAGATGAAACAAGCCCAGCAGACTGTCTCTTATCAGCACTTTCTCGAACCCGAAATTCAGTTCGCTGACGTCTAGGCCTCTGAAACCCACTAGAATCTTGGCGAGAATTTTCAGAAGCCTGCAATGTTGATTTTGAGCCAGAATTTTTCACAGCAAAGAAATATCTTTTCCCTTTCCCCCCTAGTGTTCGGCCCCGACTCTTTGAGGTGCCAATATCTTTTTCTCTAGAAGCTGACTGGGATGATGTTGCCCCAATTTGAGGCTGGTCTTCCAATTCTTTAGTGGGTAAAACATTGAAATTTTTTGCAAATGGATCTTCTGCTCGAAATCCTGATTCAGTCCTAGAATTGCTATCATTAATGTGAGAAAGCTCTCCTCGGCCCTGCTGCATTTTTACAATGTTATCGGAACTGGGCGGCAAAGAATTTCCCTCCTTTGATGCTATACCATGAGATACATCTAAGTTCCGTGGGAGAATGCCTGGTTGGTTATCCATTGAAACAGACAAAACATCACTTTTCATTAGATTATGAACAGAAGTTTCTTGACCAGGTTGAATAGGCAGGGGACCCCCCATATTCTGATTCAGTGGAAAATTGCTTGGAACACTGGGCTGAACAAAGGACATTGACTGTGGTGCCATTGGCAGTACCCCCTGTGAAATAGGAGATGTATACCTCAGCTGACCAAATTGGAAGAGAGGAGGTTGTGATGGGTGCATGTGAGTGAGGGATGGGCCAACTGGCGCATGAAGATGAAGTGGCATCTGTATAGAACCAATCTGTATGGCTGGAACTGGTGATGGTATCAGAGAAGGACCAGAGAACAGCCCAAACTGGAGTTTAACAGGTACCTCAGGCTGACCAAGAACAGAGGGACCACTGGACATGACAGTCAGACCTGATGAAGATGGGACTTCAGGCTGAGTGGACAGGCCAGAACTGCTAGAAGCATCCACAGGATCAATGAGTTCAGAAGATGTTTGAGAAGAATTTTTAGGTTGAATTACCAAATCTTGCATTGCCTTCTCAGTTTCCCGGTAGATTCTAGAAGAATTATCAACAGTGGAACCATCCATAGGTCGATGGGTTTGTCCATCACTGCACATCCCACCAAAGGATCCTTGTTCTTCTGCAGAAATTTGCTGAATCACAAATTTGGTGTCTTCATTCCTTGAGCTTCTTTCAAACTCGTCATTTGGCATCCCAACTTCTACACCCTCATTAAAGCCAAGAACCAAGTTGTCCATCATGTCAGGGGAACCTTTCTCCTCTACCAGGTTAACATTCTCATCCTCTCCATCATGCACTTCATCTTCTTCATCATAACCGTCTTCATCCTCATCATATTCTTCTTGTTCCTGGAATTGTTGGTCATTCTCAATAGTCCATTCATCATCACCAGTAGAGACAACACTTGAGCAGCTCATCAAATTCTCTTTCTCAGCTTCTATAGGTAAGGTTGTAGATTCATTCCCTTGCTCCAACAAGGCAATGTCTTTGCCTTCACTACCTGATAATGCAGGTGAATCTCCAGCTTCATCCAAGTCATCATGAGAGAGATGAACTGGAGAGTCAGGGGGGCTGGAAACACTGAGTGAGGACTGTGAATCACATCTTGCTGTATTCTTATCCAGTTTGTGTGTTTCATTATCAGCATGCTGTTGCTGGGTATCAATTCTTTCAGCAAGTCCGATGTTCTCTTGGTGGCTGCTATCATACCTTGTTTGCACAGAAGATTCATTTCTTGCAACATGATTGTACTGCATCTCACTCTCTGGAAAAGTTGAGGGACCAGGACGGTCATTCTCAACTCTGTATGGATTTCTGAGCATTGAATTCATAGATGGAGGGGGTAGAACGCGAGGCTGCCTCATGGAATAGCGTGACCTCCCAAAGGAATAGAGCCCATCTGCCTCTGGATTTTGATACATTCTTTCAGGATATGGAGTATATAGATTGCCACGGGAACGACCATGCCCCCATCCAGCATCACCAAACCTCTCAGTAATGTTATCATTAAATTCAGATTCAATGTCTACATTTCTACCATAATGATCTCCATCCCCTGAAATGTTCCACCTCTGACCCTTAATTTGACTAAAATCATCCATATGAGTGTCAGGAACCCCTCCTTTATGATAAGTCCTGGAGGGGATGAATCCAGGTCCCCCACAAAACTCTTTTCTAGAAAAAGTTCTTCCTCCAACAGATGTATCCCGCCTGGGACTACGATGACCATTCTCCTGGTCTTGTGGAGGATAGGTTGAGTTGTTCCCAGTTTCAAATGCATCCCTCTTCCATGAATTCACAGCTTTACCTCTGTCCAAAAGGGTAGAAGAGCCATCTCTAGGAAAGTGAGGCCTAGACCCCATCTCAAATGGTCTATTCATTCCTGAGGAGTCAGAAGATGCTGAAGTTGTGATCCTCTCTACCATCCTTTCACTGTCTTCCCAATCACCCACATCTGCCACCTTGGAAACATCATTTTCTGTCACCATCCCTGACATTTTCTCATCTGAAACACCAGAATAATTATTATTAACACTCTTTGCTGATTCAGCATGCCGCTTCGCAATCCTTTCCTCCAATTCTAAAAGTTTCTGCTTAGCTGCCTGTTTCCTCCTATCCTCTTCCAAAAGAATCCTGCGCTTCTCTTCCTCTCTAGCTATCCTTTGTTCTTCAGCTCTCCGCACAGATTCCAGTCTCTCTTGTTCAGCTCTCCGCATGGCTTCCAGTCTCTCTTCTTCCAACCTTCTCTGGCATTCTTCTTGTTCCCTAGCCAACCGCATCCTCTCCTCTTCTTCTCTCCGAGCTAGCTCCATAGCTCTTTCATGTTCCTCCATTATCCGCTGCCGCTCCTGTTCCTGCATCTTCTGAACTCTCTCAAGCTCAGCCTCAAAAGATTCCCGAACAGGGTCATGAAAATCAGCCTGTTTAAGCACATCCTTCTTCTTCTTAACCAGCCCGACGAGAGCCCCAGAAAACGGATCTCGCCCATCAAAACCAGTGGCCCCAAAATCCTTGATGAAGGGGTCCTCGACATAAGGCTTTTCACTCTTTGAGAATGGGCGCTTCTCCCTACCAAAATTCAGTATGGGATCATTAATTGGAAGCCCTTTACCACCCAAAGAAAATGATGATTTGGATACTGAGCTATTCTGGTACGCATCACCTCTGTATCTGTTCTTTTGTTCACTAACATACCGCTCTCGGGTGCTCCATTCAGGCCCTCGACTTCCAAAAGAATCTGTCTTATTATTCCAAGGTTGCCTCCCTCCTTGTCCATAATTCAAATCCCTTCTTCCAACTTCATCCTGAGCATTGTCGCGGAAGGGTGATGGGATGTACTTATTCTCCTTTGTTGCTTCTCTGTTCAGAGTAGATGGCCTTATACCAGCACCATTTTTTTCATTCCCAGTCTCTTGGACGCCAAATCCATCTTTTGAAAGAGGTGAAGAAGCTCTCCATGAGTTTCCTTCCCGTCCTTCTCTACTGGACATTCTTGCATCTCTCCCATAAGTATCCACTTTAGTGACTTCGCTGGAAGAAATCTTTCCAGTTTCATTGTCACGTTGTCCCCTCCTGTCAAAGAGATTATGTCCTGGTTTTTGTGGCAAAATACTAGGCCTTGGGAAATCAAAATCCATATCCCAATAAGGTTCACTTTTGGAAAAGCCATGATCCCTCCCTCGATCTGTCAAACCATGCCCTGTGTCACGCTCATCATCTGCCCAATCTGACCTGGGATTCAACCGAACTAAAGGCAATGGTCCCGGAAAGTAGTCTTCCTGCCTTCGGTCTTTCTCGAGCATGACAGAACCACCCAAACCACGGGTTTCAGCACCATTCCGTTGCAATCCATTGTTAATGTTATTCCTCATCTGTAATTGTGGACGCATATCAACAAGTGTGCTCAATTGAGAACCATTCCTCTGCTCATTAGCCAACTCCTCACCCAGTATCTGCTTCTGTTTCTGATTTAAACCATCCTTCTGCTTCTTTTCCGGCCCAGAAATAGCTGGCATACTAGCCTGCAATGAAGGGAAATCCTCACCCCTCAAAACTGTGGCTTTCTCTGTGACTGGATAACCCCGGGAAGGAACAGAAATCGCAGACACAGCTGACCGAGCTGAAGGTGGTGTATACACACTACTACCACTACCCTTACTAACCCCATTAATAACACCAAGCAACCCGTGATCAGCACCATGATTATTATCAGTATCATCGATTGAATGATCATTGCTAACACCAAACCCATCTTTCTCCTGTATAGCAATTGCAGCAGGCTTAGTCCAGCCCATACCTGAAGAACTAGGGCGAGGTCCATTTCCCATCCCACTTCCAGCAGGCCCTCCACCTGATCCCAACGAATCAAACCGCTCATGCTCCTTCCGTAGTGATGGCAAATTCAAGGGGGGTGGAACAGAAAGTTTCGGCCCAGCAGCTTTCTGTGAGCTACGAGGCCGCAAAAGCACCACCATCCCTCCACCTGCAACTCCACCTCCACCAGGGCGGGTACGGCTTGACCCATATGAGCTTGAATGATGATGATTATTATTATGATGATGCTGGTGATACTGCTGCTGACCATAAGATTTATTAAGATTCACAGACACGAACTTGTTCCCGGCACCGGGATTTGCCATCTCAGGGTCCCACCCAGAATATCAACCTGTTTGGCGGCCTCGGATCCCCGCCAACGCATCAAATAAACACAAAAAACCCTAGCCCCATAATTATTCCCTTTCTCAACAACTAATTATTCCTTTCTATATCGTTAACAGATCTAACCGCAAATCAAGATCACACAAATCGAACCCTAGATAGCACAAACTCCCTCTAACCCTGATCAAGCCAAAAATAAACAAATAATTAATTAAAAAATATATATAATAATAATCTCAAATAATAATTATCAAAATCATATAATATTTTTAGAAATGCGTTTCTGTATTTTCTTCAGTTTTAGCTTTCAGGTAGAGAGAGATCAAAATGAGATATAGGACATGTAGCTTACCTCCGGAGAGGCGTAGGATAAAGACGGCGATGATAACGTGCGCCGTGGAGAAAGGAGTACGATAGAATCGTCGAAGAGAAGCCCTACTGAAACCAGAGAGAGAGAGAGAGAGAGAGAGCGAGCGAGAGAGAGAAGAAGTAGAGCACGAGGGCAAAATAAGAGATGGTCCTTTGATTTCTTCTTTTCCTCCCCCCCTAATTTATGTTATTTATATTTGTTTCCCAGTAATTCCTTGCCTTTTTTGTATAATTGCCAACTTATATGAAAAGTTTTCAGTTATACCCTTCCATGTGGTTTATCGTACGTCCGTGAAGTATAGAAGTGGGAAAGGACCACAATTATTCATTTATCTATTAGTCTACTATTATTACCTGCATGAAAAACATCAAAGTGTAACACTTGGGTGACAAAATATATATTCGATAATTTTACTTAATTATAATTTTGCTATTAACTATATTATTATTATATTATATTTTTTTTTTTTTCATAAACTCTTATATATTTATTTATATCTTTCTACTTAATTATTAATTATAAATTTACCAATTAATAATAATATTCACCTTCTTTTTTTAGTTAATTTTCTCTACTTAAATAAAATTTTTCCATTAACTATATTATCATTATGTATCATTTCTTTTCATAAACCCTTATGCATATATAGTATCTCTCTAATACTAAAAAAATATCAAATAATAAAAAATTATTTTGTGAGGAATATATAATCATATACTCTATTAATTATCATTACGATAAATAATATTATAATATAATTATAGTTGCTGATAAAATATTTTTTAAACAAATTCAAAAATATTATTTTGATGATATCATAAATTATTCAACACATCATTTAAAATTCTTTAATTAATATTATAAGTGCAAAATAAAATTGTTAGAAAAATATAACAATAAAAATGATTAATTATACTATGAAAACCAATTATAAATAATAAATACACGATAGGAAATTTATTTAGACTTAAAATGTACAAATTCATTTTTCTAAAAACAATATTTGCACCATTTTCTCAATAATATTGCTATGAGTTTAATACATATAATTTTAGCGGATATGACATGTAATACCCTGAATTTTTAATTATTTTTCTAAAATCTTATTTTTGTTCGGAAAGGTATTATTCTATTATTTTATGTATTTAAGCAAATATTGAAGTTATATTTTACTAAATTATATATATTCATACCATTTAAATATTTATTATTAATGGTAATTTAATTTAAATATTATATATGTATATTATTATGAAAATATTAATGTGGGTTTTGGAGAAATTATATTTTGATACTTGAATATTAATATTATACGGTTAATTATAGTATTGTATTGGAAGTTTGAATTTCCGTTATAATTACTATTATTTTGAATAAGTTTTATTAACTAAATTATTATTATGTAAATTATGATTTGTTATTATTATTATTATTATTATTATTATTATTATTATTATTATTATTATTATTATTATTATTATTATTATCATTGTTTTATATATATATATATTTATGTTATGTTGCAAATTAATTAAAGATGAAGTGAGGAACCATCTGATTGGCTAACAGCCAATCAGATGGCTAAGGAATTAGAACAAAGAAACAGGAGAGAGAAGCAGAGAAGGACCGAGAGAGAGAGAGAAGGCTGGTGGGGGGTTCCAGTGGTGGCCGACAAGTTCAAGAGAGGTAGCGGCGATCGAGATCAACGGCAGACGGCGGCGTATGCGGGGAGAGAAGTCCCGCCAATGCTGAATCTTCAACAGCAGATTTCAGTCGACTTCGGCGGCCAAACAGAACGAGACCGGTGCCATTCGACTCCTTACCTCACGAGCTTCGATTTGATACATGCCTTGCCCCTGAGGTTCACCGGAGGAGGAGATCGAAATTGTGGAGGCTGAACCTTTCAAGGCAATTTCTAGAGAGACGTCGGCGACTGGCGGTGAGTGGCAGTGGTTTTAGTGATCCTAGCATCGAGGCAAGTCTAGTGGTGTAAAGATCACTCCATTCCGTCACCAACAGTGGCGGCGCGTGGCCAGTTGGCGGTGCTCCGGTGGCGGCGCATGGCCAGCCGGCAGTGCTCCGGTTGCAACGCATGGCGGCAGTTTGGCAGCTCCGTTTTTCATTATGATGCGACCTGCGATGTTCTTTTGATTGGATATTGTGAGGTATCATTGTTTCTGGCATCTTCTTAATTCTAAAGGCTGCACTTCCGAGGGAAGCCAGTCAGACGCGTCGTCAGTTAGGTGAGTGATACTCCCTAATATGTTACTCTATTTTCATATGCATTTGCATCTACTGTATGTATATATATGTATATTATGCATTATTATTACATAAATGCATATTAACATTTGATTGTGGTTGAATTAATATTCTATGTTACATCATGATTGTGGTTGACGAATAGAGATTGAGAGGATACAATACTACCTAAAAATTTTTTATAGGGATATGGATATGGTTACTATTATTATTATGATTCTGACGAGATTTAGAATAAGAGTTATGACTGGTGGATACTGACTGGGCTTGCTCATCGCCAGGGTCGCTATCAGTCGGGTCAGGGTTGCATAGTATAGACCAGTGCTGGCCAAGCCCATTGGACATAAGAGATAGATTATTAGATTTAGAGAGCCAGGATAGGGGGAAACGGCTCCCTATATTGAGTATTAGTGTGGTACTGTGGACTGTATCTCATCATTACTTGATTTTATGATTTGTCTATCTCTGTGACATAGTGCATAGCATGAGCATTAGAGTTCTGCATGTAGAGCACTAATTTAATATATTAACTAGTATCATTCATTGAGTTGAACGCTCATTCTTGTTTAATTATGTTTTTCAGGTCGAGAAATGAGCTTGTGAAAGAATTATAATTGAGTAAAACTGTCAGTTTCCTTTCGACAGTAATCTGTACTAAGTACTATGTTTTGTAATTAATATGTATATAATCATATTGGTACTCTAGAACTCCGCAATGTTACTCTTGAAATATGTATTCTATTTAGTATCAGTTATTGTGTATTATGAGTTTAACATTGTTATGTTAAGCAGAATCCAATAATATGTAAATTGATATTTATGAGATATATGAATTGTAGCCCAGTGTGACATTATTTGAATTTGATATTTATTTGGGTCTGCTTAATATGTGGGGCATAGCCCTACTGTGTAATTTTGTCGTTTGGTGTGAGGTCATAGCCCTACTAGTAGCCATGTGCATTACTCGTGTCCTAATGTCGATCACGTGCCTTCGGATTTGGGACGTGACATAACAAGCCTTTGGAAATTTTGTATCGAGCAAACGATAAATAATTTTTAATAGGAATTAGATAATATTTAAATTAATCATTTGGAGAATTAATGACAATAATAAAAATTGAAATTTTTTTTTATTTAATTTCAAATACATATTTATAGATATTTTCATAAAAAATATATCTATTGGAAAAAAAAATAACTTTTTGAAAAGATATAGCTTTTTAAAAAGACGCAATATTTAAAAATGACACAATTTTTGGAAAATACATAATATTTAGAAATGACATAACTTTTGATAAAAAAAAAACTATCATTTTTATTTAAACAAATTTTCAACGATCCTCCACTTGTTCAAATAAAAATTAATTTCTTCAAATGATTATATAGTATTTATGAATAAAGTAATATATATTTCGATTTTAATATTATTTTAGTATGAGTATCATAAAGTGAAGTCGAAATTCCAAATAGTATAAAAATTTTAAATTTGTTATTTCCAATGATAATACCGGCAACACCATACACATAAATACAAAGTATTTTTATATTTCACACAATCACATGCTCAGATCTTTATAAAGCCATGAGTTGATTCAACATTCATTAACTTTTATGAAATAAATTTTAACTCTCAATCAAAACGGCATTACTTTTAAGTTCACATAGGTGAAGTTATTTCAGCATCTTTGTCACTTTTTGAGATACTTGTCATAATTTGACTAAATTTCATTAAGAATATAAATAACTCAATCATCATACGGTAATAACCAACACTTTTAATATCTTTAAATGGGACTAGTAAAATATTTTAAAGTATTGAACCATTCCATATGTCAATGACTTGTTTTTACCTTTTGAATTCTACATTACTCATTTCATAATATTGAGTAGGGTTGCTACCATTGGTGGATATTTATTCAAAAAGTTTCATCCCCATCCATCTTGACATTAATCTTACAACTTCTCTTGTAAAAAGTTTGGTGAACAAAGCAACTAAATTCTACTTGTTTTTATAAATGTAAATGAAATAATCTCTCTTGATTAATTTCCTTACATAATCATGTCTAAGACTTATATGTCTTGACTTTCCATCGTATACTTCACTATACACATTTTGATTTTTAAGTGATTGAATTTTTTAAGTACTTTTTCTATATAATGAGATTGACTCAAAACATATCCCCCACTATTTATTTTATCTTTATAATTGGTATGGTATCAACTTGCCTAAAATTTTTCATTTAATATTGAAGATAGAAACCTCTTTGTTTGTACAACACCTTTCATGTCAAAGATATAAACATCTATGTTTCATAACTTGTCTTGCCAACATTGAAATTTATCTAATCATAATGATCCACATGAACGAAATATTTATTCAATAATTTAATGGTATTTGTAACTTCTATGGTGAATTTATACAAACTTACAAATATCATTTTTAGATTATTAGAAAAATATAACAATGAAGAGGATTAATTACATTATAAAAATCAATTATAAATAATAAACACAAGATCAATAATATAAGAAATTTATTTAGATTTTAAACATGTAAATTCGCTTTCCTAAAAATGACATTTGCACTCCCTTCTAAACAATATTGCTATGGGTTTAATGCAAATAATTTTAATGGATATGATAAACCTTTGGAAATTCTGTATCGAGCAAATAATAAAATTTTTTTAATAGAAATTAGAGAATATTTAAATCAATCACTTGGATAATTAATAGCAAAAATAAAAATTAATTTTTTTAATTTAATTTCAAATACCTATTTATAAATATTTTTAGAAAAGACATATATTTTGAAAAAAACTTAATTTTTTGAAAAGATATAACCTTTTTAAAAGATGCAACATTTAAAAAGAACACAACATTTAGAAAAGATACAATATTTGAAAATGACACAACTTTTTATAAAAAAAAAAAAAAACTATCATTTTTATTTAAAAAAATTTCGAACAATAAAAGATGTTATTACATAGACAAAAAATGTTATATATTTTACAAGTTATAATCATAATATCACCGTGATTAATATTGAAACTATATATATATATATTTTTGGGAAAAGTTAAAATTTTATTTTACTTTGATAATCATGAATATTATTTTAGTAGTAATATCATTTATATATTTAGTGTGCATTCATGTTTTAAATTACCCATTTTAAATTTTTACACATATAATTAATATTATATTAATAATAAAATTACCGCCAACAAATTAATCAAAATATATGAATTTTTATCTAAGAAAAATCAAGATTATTTCTCTTGACTAACTTGCCTTATAAATCGCTTGAGATGAATTTAATACTCCATACGATCCAAATCAATAAAGAATGTAAAATTCATTTATAAATGAATTTCATGTAAAAGTCATTCGCGAATGAATAATCATGTTTGTAGATATGGCAAAATCCGATTCGTCCTGATAAAGAACTCGGCCTCGTTCCAAACTTGATGGAGAATTATCACCCTGCCTATTATAATTTCATATTATATATATATAAAAATTTATTATTTTTTAAATTATATCATCGACTATTTAATTTTATTATTTTTAAATATTAATTAATAATATATAAATTTAAGATAAACATGTATAATATTTGATCAAAATATATAAATTATGAAATTTTAATATAAAAATATAAATAGGCATCTATGTCACTGTCTCGCATTCGCCTCGACCCGCTTTTGTCTTGACTATTCATAGAGCGGGGATGGAGAATCTTAAAACGCACCCCACCCACCCATTGTCATTCTTACATGTTTGGTAAGCACAAAATAAAAGTATTGAATTTAATTAAATTCCACATAATTAAATTCGATATAATTTTAAAATAATAATTAATTTATTTTTTTTTTCCAAAAATACTCTTCATAAAGCAAAAAAAAATTATCAAAATCAAAGCAAAAAAATTATAACATAAAAATTATAACATAATACAATCTCGTGTGTTTCACGAAAAATAATTTATCTTTTAAAAATATTGCTAGCACCACCTTGAGTTACATAATTGCTATGAATTATCCATTTTGAGTTGTATAATTGCTAGCAATCTTTTTACCTACTTGAGCCATATGTTTGGCTGAAAATCATTTGGAAAATATTTATAGCACCAACTTGAGTCATGTAATTGTTGACAATTATCACTCTTACATTTGTTTTGATATTTATAATAATTTGTACATTTGTTTGGCTGAAAATCATTTGGAAAATATTTATAGCACCAACTTGAGTGATGTAATTGTTGGCAATTATCACTCTTACATTTGTTTTGATATTTATAATAATTTGTACATTTGTTAATTTATAATAATTTTTATATTTGTTAACTCCTGTAGATTTGTTAACTGAGTTATAAAAAGTAAATTATAAATCATAAACATTAAAATGAGATGAAATTTGTAGTAATACTTGATAAAAGAGTGAAGTTTAGCTTTTGGTGACTTGAGAGAATGAGAAGCAAAAAGACAAAAGCGAAGAGGAAAGGAGATGAAAAGCATATGATGAGAGAAGAAGAAGTCATATAGACATATAGAAAAGAAAAAAGATAAAATAACAGTCAAAGTAATGTTAATCAATAAGGGCAATTTTGTTAATAACATTTTTATGTAAATTTTGTGGAATTTATTCTGAAATCATATCAAATTTGATAGAATTTGAGTTAATATTATAGAATTGAATTGAACATTTTTTTAAACGAGTATAAAATTTTGAAATTACAAATTAATTATGCAAAATTTTGTGAAATTGAATTAAATCAAATGGTATGTCAAAGTGTGTTCTTACACTCAATTTGTGTATTGAAAATTTATTTCTCAAATTTTAATATTTTTTAAGTGATTGTATTATAAAAAGGCAAACTAATTTATTATATGATTTAACTTTTGAAATTTTTGTATACTGAGACATAACTTAATTATAAATATATATTTTTCTAGATAATAAATTTAAAATCGATTTTTCTTTTAATGGTAAAAAAAAAAAAAAGATTTGAAATTTTTAGTTGGCAAATACAGATAATAATTATTGATATATTAATTCTTAAGGCGTATCACCGGTTATTAACTGCAAAACCATAATTGGAAATATCTTCTTATCAATAATTAAAATTAGGGATTTTCCTTAACAGGTGTTAGTTAAAAAAATTCATTGAAAATATGTAAAATTGACAATATTATTTGTCTGATTGAGTAAAATGAATGTGTAAAAATATTAATATTACAAAAATAGAATCATCGTGTCTCTCTGGTCACCGCATCCTCTCTCTGGATAGAATTTATATTAATTAATTTTAAATCATATTTTATGTATTATTTATATTTTTTATTTAATTTATATTTTTAAAATGGCAAGAAAATTATATGATTTTATATAAAAGACTATGCGTATTTTTATTTGCAGGACAGCAATTCGAGATAAATATTTATATATAAATAAATAACATATATTATGATATATTAATTAGTAATATTGTTAATTAATATGTAAATTATCAATATTTTTAAAATTTTAATAATATATTCTAGAAAAATTATAATTTATCATTTCAAAATGCTTTGTGCTCACTTAAAATCACTAATTCACGAATCAGATTTTAGTAATTTATTATTAAAAATCTGCTAAAAAATTTTATTATTAAGAAAAAACTTTTACAATTTAAAAAAAAGTCAAAAATAAAAAACATTTTATAAAAAAAGACTGAACTCAGGGGTAAACACAATTGAAACGACGTCGCTTAAATAAATTGAAATAACAGTTAAAAGTGAAGCTAGAGTTCACTGTGTATGCCTGAAAGAGAGATGGCAACAATGGATGCAACTGAAGCCGCTTCTCCTCCATCCCATTTCAGGCATCCCAATTCTTAATTTTATTTTCTTTTTTAAATTTACTTTAATTTTCCTTTTATTATTTTTAGAATTAATTATTATTATTATTCTGCCGCAGTCAACAACGCCACTTCTATGTCGCCGTTGACAGACTCCAGTTCAAAATGGTTAAATTTCGATGCAAATATTTCAATATTTTTCTTTTTTGTTTTCTTTAATTTGGTTAATTTAAAGAGAAATTGAGTTACATTGGAACGCGCTTGAATTGGCAGGAGACTTTGGTGGACTTATTGGGGGTGGCCGGACGCCGCTCTGGGCTGCCGATGGTGTTATGCTGTAGCTCTCGGGATGAGCTCGACGCCGTCTGCTCCGCCGTCTCCAACCTCCCTTACATTTCGCTTGCTCCTCTGGTACTATATATATTTATATATTCTCTTTTTCAGGGTTTGTTTATATTTATTTTGGTTCGGACATGTTCTTCAATTCATTTAGAGTACTCCTTTCAGGATCTTTACACTTGCAGAAATTTGATTTCCCAATTTCAGGGTTGGATAATTTACTTTCTTGAATCAACAACCTGTGTTAAGGGATAAGAGTATTCATATATTTTAGCACTTTGAATATTATGGGTTTTGATGTGTGTTTTTAGGCTATTGTTCTTGAGGTAGCTATTTTTGGATATCATGTGTCATCATCGTGTGGAAATATCACTGTCCTCGCAGTGTAATTGCTTGATAATACAGCTTGCAAATGTTGTTACTCGTGCCAGTACAGTGATCTAGCTGAATCAGAACGAACCTTAGTATTGGACCAATTTAGGCAAGCAACAATGAGATGGAACCAGAATATCACTGCTCAGTCACAGTCAGGAGATGATAGTGAAATTGGAAAAGAAGATGACAAATCTCATATGATAGTTGTGACAGACGCGTGCCTCCCACTTCTTGCTTCAGGGGAGTCGCCCATTTTTGCTCGTGTTTTGATTAATTATGAGTTACCAATGAAGAAGGTGACTACCTATTTTTTCTTTAGGACTCAAATTTGTTCTGCCATTAGCTGCATAACTTACTTGTTTACTTTTTGAAACCCAAAAAAAAAAATAAATAAATAAATTTGCACGCTTGCATTAAGTACTTGCGTGAGGTTACATTTCAAGTGTTGTTAAAGTTTTGGGCAAACTTAATGTTGCCTTGTAGAAAAAAGTTTTTGAATTGGTCCTTAAGCCCCAAATGACACTAATTCTTCTAAAGTAATTGCAATTATAAACTACTATATTTGAGTTTCTTAACTTGCGATATTCATATTCAATGCCTTCAACTCAATTTTATGAGTTAGCAATTTAGATTTGGTTGGACCTTTGGTTATCTTCTTTGTTTGAGTAAACAATCATAAATACAAATTTCATTTTTCCCATTGGCATGTTGCCTTCAGAGGCCTTTTACATGTCTGTGTTGAGACTATCTAATGATAGATTTATCTACATTCAATCATTTTTTAAAGGGAACAGGTCTGTCTAATTGGATGGAATGCCACATACCATGTATTTCTCTGATCCAATTAACAATCTGGAAGAATCCTGAGAATGTGGAGAGATCAATTCTATTATACTTGGCCCATATCTTGTGGTTATAGATCTTTCTCTCTCTCTCTCTATCTCTCTCTCTCTCTCTCTCTCTCTCCCCCCCATTTGGAGTGAGGGGTTATTAATTTTTGGTTGAGGCCAGCTCTGGGACTAACAGATCCCAACAATCATTGAGAAAAGGCTCCTAAATCCTTCAAGATGAATATAATGTGTAATATGTCCAATGGATAGATGCTCTAAAGAACTGGCAAGCAAATCAATTGATTAATTTGCTTCCCCATAGGAGGGGCACTAAAGGACATTCAGTTCACTGAGACTTCCATTTTCTGGGACTTTCTTTTTTTATGGGTGTTCGTGCATTTTCTTTATTATTAGTGCTAACTGAGATATTCAATCTGTTTCATGTCATTGTTTGGCGTGCTTGCAGGAAACATATGCAAGACGCATGGCTAGTTGTTTGGCAGCAGGTTTCTCTCTCTCTCTCTCTCTCTCTCTCTCTCTCTCTCTATATATATATATATATATATACTTATCTAGTATGGGTTTTGCAATTCATCATAGCTCTCTCTGAACTTTTGCAGATGGGATTGTAATCAATATGGTTGTTGGGGGAGAAGTCGTCACTCTTAAAAGTATTGAAGAGAGCAGCAGCCTTGTCATAGCTGAAATGCCTATAAATGTATGTTTGTTCTTTCTTATTCCCTATTTATGAGTTGCAAAATATCAGGGTGACATAGCGTTTAACTTGTGAATCTAAAGTCCCAAGTTATTACACTCGTGGGCGTTAGCATTTTCTTTTTCATTAAAAAAGAAAAGAACTGCAAGTATGGTGACTGAGATTTGATTTGAACTGTATATTATATTGTATTATTGTTATTATTTCCTTTGTTGTCAACCTTATTGTTATTTGAAGCATTTTTATGCTTGGGTTTTTGTATTTTTCCCCCCCTTTTTTCCTGAAGTATAAGCTTTCACATCCCTTTAATTCTGGATAAATGAATAACATGAATGTTCTTATGTTGCAGATTTCGGAGATTTTGTGAAGATGATTTGTTTTCTGCAATGCCTGCAGAGCAAAATAAGACTTGACTTCTTATATTATTTCCAGCAGTTGAAGTCCTCGTGTATGATTCAGATACTGTGCGAGTAGTTGCAACTACATTGAAAATCTTTATCTGCCGAGTTTACACGATTCTACCTGCTTCTTTTATCCTCCTGTCTTTGTTAGGAAAAATTATGTTCGATAGGGTAACTGGAAAAGGGGGGAAATAAAAAATGAAAATTTGGTTGTTAGCAGCTTGAATTCAGTTGTCCAATCAGCTTTCGGTTTAGTTGTAAAATGAGCATTTTCATATTTAAGAAGATTCATTTCTAGGCAGCTGTAATTAGTATACATCATTTCTTAAAGAGTCCATGTAATTGAGTTTTACATCATTTCTTAAAGAGTCTATGTAATTGAGTTTTACATCATTTCTTAAAGAGTCTATGTAATTGAGTTTAATGTCCTAGTAGGGCAGGGTTTGACACCGTATAAGGGCCAGGGAAAGCGAAGGAATGCCTTTCCCTCCTCAGGTCAAATGCAATGGAAACATCTTTTGCTTGATTTTTTCGTGAAGAAATTCAATCATAATAATAATGTTATTAGAAGAACAAAATCAATAAGAAAATAATAGTCAAAAAAGCAAGTTTCTTACTCTTGGCTCTATTATTTATTCTGGAAACTTCCTGTTGTTACCAAAAGGAAATTTACATTATTTCAAGGATTATATATATATATATATATATATATATATATATATATAAGGCCGGGCCAGATTTGAAAATATTGCTCTCTCTCTCTCTCTCTCTCTCTCTATATATATATATATATATATATATATATATAGAGAGAGAGAGAGAGAGAGAGAGAGAGAGAGAGCAATATTTTCAAACCTGGCTCAGTCTTAGAACCAGTGAAGGCAGAGGATTAGGATTAGAGGTTGAATCATAGTTGAACCGAAATTGAACTGAAATTTCAAATAACATTATATATTTATTATTTATATGTCAAAAATAAATATAATATACATATAAAAATGTACTATATATATATATATATATATATATATATATATATATATATATATATATATATATATATATATATAATAATTAACAAATGTTATTTAAACAATTAATGAATATTATTTATAAGAAATATAAATTTAAAATCATTTTAAGATAATTAACTAGAAAAAAATATATTAAGTGGCTATTTTGAGAATCAAATTTGAATGTAGTGGGAGGTTTACTAAGATTTGCATTGTTATATGTAAAAAAAATATAAATTTGAATATTTATTTAATTAAAATGGTGAATGAGTGTGAGAATTTGAAATTTAAAATATATAATTTTTTTTTTAATTTGGCAATAAATTTTTTGTTATTTATCAATCCGGCTCACCAGTAAAAAACTGGCCAAGTCTAGTCATCTCAGATTTTAGGCTCATTCTAAACAGGTCTAGCCTCTGATTTCTAGTTTTCTGGGTCCAACCAATTCAGCTGGTCCGGGCCGGACAACCATGATATATAGTTAGAATCCTTTTTAACTAGGCTGTTAATTAGTATTAGCAGTATCAGTTGGATTCATGTTCTAGGATATCTAATATTCTGTCATTGTTCTAGTAGAATTTTGCAGTTGAAGTTCCACAAAGAAAGTTATTCTCTGCTAGAATTCAAAGTTTAATCTTATTTGATTTCATTGGTCAATTTTTTTTTTTTGTTGAAATTCACGTCTATGCCAGGATGCCAGAAACAACGAGTTTGATCTGACCCACTAACATGTTTTTTTCTGTACTTTGTAACATTTAATGTTAGTGTATAGGAGGACAACCCCCTCATAGGTCCAGCTCAACAAAATGTTTAGCCCTAGTTGGTAAGTCTAGCTTTAAGACCTAACCGATGGCCCCCTTGGCCTAGCTCAAGTATATAATTCTGGGTTAACCAAAACATTTCTAGACTAGACAACATAAAATCTACTTCTTTATTTGCATTTATAATTTAATTGAAGTTATTTGAAAGTTGAAAGTAGTTAAGACAATTTCTCGTGTGTTTTACATATATTCGCTGTCTCATTCTTTTACGAGAAGGAAGGTTTTGAACTTTTAGGTTTGCTCTAGTATTGTTGTTTGAAATGTTGCTTAAGAAAAACACTTTGTTACAAACATTCATTAAAGGTCATTAAAGTTTATTTTTCTTAATCATAGGGCACTTGATGAATGGTTAGTCTAACCCCAAGTGGAAAAGATGCAATATTACCATAGTTGTAAGGCATGATAAAATTTGGCAAAAATAAACAAAATTAGCAGTAATCAAATCATTGCTAAATACATTAATATTGGGACGTAAATTTGTCATGAATTAACCCGAAAAATGAAAGAAAAGTAGTAATTAAAGAGAAGAAGCTTTGGGAATTCGAAAACTAATAAAATGATTGAGACTAGTAGTGGGTCAGTAACCATTTAAGATAAGCTTAAAATTTCTGCTGAAGCATCTAATCTTGTGAAATCTTCTCATACAATGCCAGCCCATTTTGGGCAAAAGAAACCTTTCTAAATTTAACTAATGGGCAAATTAAATTTTCCCTCTACGTACTACTTTATTAGAGGAAGGCCATGTCTAATAGAAAGGAAGAAAGGAAACAGAATTGACTCATGATGTCGTATACATTGTATATTCAATAATTATGGTTTTGTGTTTGTTATACAAAATTAAATATCTTAGTCCCTACATCAGACTTATATCTTCTGTTAGGAAAAGATATAAAATATTATATGATATTGTGTTTGTGTATGGTGCTCTTTGTTGTGGTCCCTTGTACATTAATTATTGTACATCCACCTAAGAGAAAGGCCATTGGATTTGTATGTAATATGTAGAATTTCACATATTCAAATACCGTAAATGGTGAGAATTATTCGAGTTTATTTTTTCTATATAAAATTATTAAATTTATGAGTTTATGATTTTTACTTAAAATTTATAACAAATATTTAGATTGTATGTAAAATCTCCTGTTCAAAGAAAGCCATTGGTTTAGCAAAAGTATTTTTCAAAAGGAATGTGTAGTTTAGTGGTAATCCCTACCCAATTTTAACTTTTACTAGTTGATGATGAACACTCACAGGAATTATTGCTGAGATAATGAAAAAGAAGAAAATATTAGAAATTGCAAAGATATTTTTAGGCCTTTTATTAAAAAAAAAAAAAGAAGGAGTTCTTTATCTTGAAACAATAGGCACTTAATTCATCATATCTTGGAACAGTATGTTGCCATGAACAAAATGACAGATTTATTTTTGATTTATGAAATAACTTTGATTTTACTCAAATTTTGCCACACTTTGGTATTGGCATTCACAACTCACTTTCTCTTATTAATAGCCTTTAGGTTTGACATTGTGTTATATGACAAACATTTTCGTTATATGTGATTCATGGAATAGTTAAGGTATATAATAATTATTTTATGTGGAATATTTATTTTAAATTTTAATTCAAATTCTAATAAAAAATACTAATTTTATAAAATAATAATTTCATAAATTTTGTGGAATACATATTTTATAAAAAAAAATAAATAATTAGTATTTTTTAAATTATGAAATAGAGCATTTTTATTTTTACTTTTAAAAAACTGTTGGCAAGTCTAAACTCATTATTATTACCTTATTTTTTTATTCTCATATTTTCATTTATATATATATATATATAAATATATAATTTTTTTTTAAATTTTAACTCCCTTGATCAATTTTTTGTAAAAAATAAAATTTGAGTAAATAGAACAGGAAATTAATTTAAGTAATTAATTTAAAAAATATTTTTTTAAAATTACAAGTATAATAAAAATTTTTTTATTATGCATTTAAATTATTTTTTAAATAAAATTTGATAAAATTATATTTAATTTTAATATTAATTATAAATTAATTTATAAAAATATTACAATCATTTATATGAAATAAAATAATTATTCTATATTATAAGTCAAATTATGAAATTAAATAATTATTTTATTCCTAATATTTTCTACTTTTTAAGACTAGTTATTATATTCTTCTTATATTTTATTTGACGAACTAAATATAGCCTTTGTTCAAAATATTAATTAGAGATCATAAAATTTAATTTTAAAATGAATTTCACATTTTAATTATAAAAAAGTTTCTAAATAATAATTAAATACCATTTTAAAGCTGCTTTTTTTTTTAACAATATCTAATATAGTATATTTCTAGAAAAACAGTTTCAACCTTAATGTAAGTCAGACTCTTTATTTAATCTAGCAGTGTCACCTTTTTGGCATTATTGATAATAAAAATTCTAATAAATTTTAAATTAATCAAAGAACATTTTCGAATTGTTTTTTTTTAATTATTTTTCTCCCTAATATCTAAAAAACTCATCATGTGGTTTGGAATAGGTTTTTATGTGAAAAGAAAGATTGCATTTCACAATCAAATGGAAAGAAAGGGCTGAATAGTGAATAGTTTGCTACTCTGTGGCAAATGGCAAAAATGCTCGTAGGGTTAGTCAAAGCCATGCGTGTGGTGTGCACTGTGCAGGCAGCTTGTTAAGCACAAAATTACAATAATCCTCTAATTCCTTCTTCTTCTTCTGCCTTTTATATTATAATATGGTACAAAAGACTCTCTCTCTCTCTCTCTCCCCATGAATCATCCAATCCAAGACTCTTACCTTTATTACCCACAGATCCAAGAAAATACATTGCAGATTGAGCTGTCGATCTCTATGTGTTTTCATCTACTGAGTTTTGCATGGCTTACCAAAGGCACGTGGCAGCAGCATCACAAACTTGCTAGTCCATTGTTGCTGTAGGTTATAGTATGTTAATAATAACAAGAAAATCGAAATTGTTTTTTCAAAAGAAAATACCATTGTAGATGTTCTTTAAATGAACATAAACTCACTGTAAAATTAATATTTTTTACTATAGTTTAAATAGTAATGCCAAACAATACGAAAGCAGTACAAGTACCAGCGTAGACCCCTCCTGATCATATCAACCAAACAAAGGACTATGGGCCCAGTAAAAATTTAATAATGGACCCACAAGCTAAAGATTCTTTTATTTTTATTTTGAAGGTGAGACAAAGTGGGGCCATGAAAAGAGAAACAATGGTTGTTTTAGGCATTACAGTAATTTTTTAGATGATATGCATGCGTTGACAGCTTTCCATGTTTGGCATTTGGAGGAGCTGCCAGCAACTGTTTTCAAAATTTTCAAGTGAAATTGCAATTTTTCATGTGTAGACAGCTTCTTTCAATTTTCTTCATTGACAAAAATGCAAAAAAATTAAAATTAAAATTGCATAATTAAAAAAAAAAAAAAAGAATTGAATAGTGTTTTTAGCGTCCCGACGAATCCTTGAAGAAAAGGACGAACCACCCGCATGGCCATCTCTCCTCCTTATCCTCCCCACACTCGTCCATTCCTCTTCCTCACCACCAAACCCTAACTAACCTTTAGTCATAGACAGAGACAGAAAACAAAAAATAACAAAAGTAGATTTCTAGAGAGACAAGAGTGAGCTCTCCCTTTACATATATTGTATATATAAGCTGAAAGATTGAGCATGGAATAAAAGAATGTTTATTAAAAACCCAACTTGAAATCTTGAATATAATACCTGTTTTTTCTTTTCTTCTTACTTAATTTATATACACTTAAGCTGAAGAGAAAAATCTTGATCTTGATCTTCTTTAAAATGAATGATCAAGAAAGTTCAGTTTCTGTTCCTCTGTTGAACAGTTATTCCTCAGGAAAATCAAGAAAAGAAAGTTTCAAGACTTTGCTATCGGATAAACAAGATTCTCTTGATTGCCAATATCAAGAATGGAGGCCTTCCCTTTCACAGGCTTGTTTCTTCTACTTTCTATTATGGTATTTGCACTTGTTTTTACTGTTTTTTGGTATAAAGCAAAGTTAATTATTTAATTAATTCTCTCTCTCTTTTTTTTTTTTTTTTTTTTTTTTTTTCAGGCTGTTGATGAGTTCAAACAGCTTTACACCATGGCCTTTCCCATGATCATTACAGGGCTACTCATCTATGGCAAGTCTGCTATTTCAATGTTCTTCATGGGCAAATTAGGGAAAGAAACATTAGCTGGAGGGTCTCTTTCCATTGGCATAGCTAACATCTCCGGTTACTCTGTTATTTCTGGTCTTGCTATGGGCATGGAAGCTATTTCCTCTCAAGCTTGTGGAGCAAAACAATGGCCTCTTATGAGCCAAACCCTTCAACGAACAATCGCAATTCTCACCTTAGCTTGCTTACCCATTTCTCTTTTGTGGTTAAACGTGGAGCCTCTCCTTATATTTTGTGGCCAAGACCAAGAAATCTCATCAATTGCTTCTACTTATTTAGCATTCTCTCTTCCTGATCTAATTCTTCAATCTTTTATCAACCCTCTTAAAATCTACCTAAGAACTCAAAATATAACCCTTCCTTTAATGCTTAGTGCAGCGTTTGCATTAATTTTACATGCCCCAATTAACCATATTCTTGTTTACCAATTCAGTCTTGGAATTCAAGGCATTGCTGTGGCAGTAACTATAACAGACTTAAATCTTCTCGTTACTCTTTTGCTTTATCTTTGCTTCTCAGGTATTTGTCGTGAATCTTGGCAAGGTTGGTCTCTAAAATGCTTCAATGAGTGGAAACCAATTCTTGGTTTAGCAATTCCAAGTTGCATCTCTGTTTGCTTAGAATGGTGGTGGTACGAACTCATGGTGGTTCTTTCAGGACTTTTAACAAACGCTTCAGAAGCAGTTGCCACAATGGGTATTTTAATACAAGCAACTTCACTTCTTTATATCTTCCCTTCAGCTATTAGCCTAGCCGTGTCAACTCGAGTAGGCAATGAATTGGGGGCAAACCAACCAACCAAGGCCAAAACTTCTTCAATTGTTGCATTATCATGTGCAATTTTCATGAGTTTTATTGCTGTGTTATTCATGACATCAATGAGGCATTCTTGGGGACAAATTTTCTCTACAGATAAAGCAATATTGTCGTTGACAGCCTCCGCCATGCCGGTGGTTGGGCTTTGTGAGTTAGGGAATTGGCCACAAACAACAGGTTGTGGGGTGCTTAGAGGCAGTGCTAGGCCAACTCTTGGTGCAAATATAAATTTGGGTTCTTTTTATGGTATTGGATTGCCTATTGCTGTATTAATGGGCTTAATGATGGGTTTGGATATCTTGGGCCTTTGGTTGGGCTTGTTAGTAGCCCAAATTGTTTGTGCTATTATCATGGCGGCAGTTTTGTCCAAGACAGATTGGGAAATGGAAGCAAATAGAGCAAAAGAGCTAATTTCTATTGATTGGGAGGGCAAAAAAGAAGAATTAGAAGAAGAGAGTAAAACAAAAACCCTTGAAGGATTAATTTAATATAATACTATAAGTCAGTCACACTTATTTAGAAATCAACTTTATGATTGGTTATTTCTTATATATATATATATATATGTATTTCTTTCTCTCTTTTTTCAATTTTCAATTTTCCCCTTTTACGTAAGTTCTACATATTTGAAGTTTTGTATAAGCTTACATTTGGGTTTTTTGTTTGGTTTAATATTTTACAATTATGAACAAAATATTTATTTGTAATTTTGAAATTAAACCCCTAGTCTTGCTTAATTAATGTGAAAAATTTCCAATATATACACATGATATTAAAATCAAATATATCCAAAAATTTTAAACATATTCATTTGGGTTGAGAGATTTTTAAATCCATAAATTTAATAAAATCTATGGATGCTAAAATCCATAAATTTTAAAAATTTTACTATTAGGATTGATTATAAAATTAATAAATTGTTAAAGAAAATCTTAGAATAAAAAAAAAGTCACAATCCATCATGCATAAAAAATGATGGATTTTAAACTTTTTCACCTAAAAGCATAAAATTAAAATATTTAAAAATGAAGGATTTTGGAAGTGAGAGATTTTTCAAAATTTATGAATTTTGATAATTTTTTAGATTATGGTGGATTTAATTTAAATCCATAAATTTTATATCTCTTATTTAAAATCACTCATACTAAACGAGGCTATAAAATATAGTCAAAACTCAATTAACCAGTATATATTATGCTTTATTCAATATGCAACCATAAATAATGATTCAATGGATAATTATATATATGGTATTGATCTAATACATTTCGTTATATATGGTATTATGATATAATATATGTTTATAGAAGTATATCAAAAATATATGAAAGATATATCAAATCATATCATAAGTATACAAATAAAAAAGGACATTTTTGAAAATTTAAAAAGATATGAGAGTATTTTTTTTTAAAAAGTTAAAAAAACATATATTTGGTGTAATTTCTTAAAAAAACATAAATTTGGTGTAATTTCTATTAAGTTTTTAATATAAATTTAGAAGAACTAAACTTAAAAACTAGCATATAATTGGTGAACTGTTATAAATAAAATGGAGAAGAATATGAATAAAGAATATAGAGAAGAGAATATTTTTTCTAGTTGTTCCATTCAATAGTATTAAACCATTTATATAGAGTACAGAAGAGAAATAAATAGGAAGTTTTTCCAATAAGGAAAATACAAGAACTAGGAAGTTTTTCCAATAAGAAAAATACAATCAATACTAATGTGGAAACTAGAATATTCAAGTATATGGAAAGACATCAATCAAATCTTATAATATATCATAACACTCCCCCTTGATGTCTTTTACAAAGAATATGCCTCGTTAAAACCTTACTAAAAAAAAACCCTGTGGGAAAAAAATTTTAGTGAAGGAAAAAGAGTACATTATTCTTGTAGGGATCTGCGCCATAACACTGTCTCGTTAAAAACCTTGTCAGGAAAACCCAATGGGACAAAACCTAGGCTAAGGAAAAAGAGTACAGTGCATTAAAATCTTCCCCTCATGAAAATATAATTTCTATCAAATATCTCTTAGCTGACGCATGCTAATTTTGTTAACTAACTTTTCAAATGTGATTGTAAGGAGTGCCTTTGTAAACAAAGTTATCAAATCGTATACTTAATGATGTTTAAGTAATATCCACATATAATAATTTATTTATAGTACTGCTTTAGGATATTACTTGCGCTATGAATATAACTCGTTAAAAACCTTATTAGAAAACCCAGTGGGAAAAAAACATATCTAAAGAAAAGAGTATATTTCATGCGCTATTTTTTTTCATTGCACATATTGCCTCGTTAAAACCTTTGTCCAAGAAAATCTTGTGGGATAAAAACTTGACTAAGGAAAAAGAGTACAATCATATACTAATTCGCTCTCCCTGATGATGATAGATTTTAACACGGCGTATACTAATTGATGAAATGATACCGTTTAAATACCACATTAGGTAAAAACTTAGTACATAAGTCTATTAAATTGTCACTCAAGCAAATTTGGTGGATATCTCTTTTGGAGCTTATGTATATACAAGAATTTGGTTGAAGTTTATGTCTACTTCATTACCCTTAATATAACCACCTTTAATTTGTGCAATACAAATTGCATTATTCTCAAAATACAATAGGAGTATCTTTTAGTGAGATATTTCAGGACCATAAAAATCTTTATAAAATTACAGTACCACTATAAGTGAATACATAGCCAGTCTAAAATCTACCATTATAGAGACTAAGCAAATAACCAATATTCGCATGTAGACCAATTTCAAATATGAATTATAATATTAATAGTATATTAAAGATAACTTTTTACACTATTTTAATATCTCTTTGTAGGTGCAAGGCTATACCTAGTTAGGAATTTTTCTTGCAAATGCAATATCAGGCCTGATGCAATTTGCAAGACACAAGAGTGCCCTATAGCACTTATATATGGTATTTCAAGACCAAACAGCTCTTTATTATCTTTTTTAGGTCTAAAAGGGTCTCTCTTCACTTCTAGTGAGCGGACCACCTATTGGTGTGCTTGAGGGAGAAGATTTATCCATGCAAAAATTACTTAAATATCTTTTTCACATAAGTATACTGGTGTATTATGACTCCTTAATAATCGGTCTCCAGGCTGATACAAAATTTCATTTCCTTTAAATTTTTCATCTCAAACTCACTTTTCAAACAGGTAAATACTTATTTGAGTTCATTAGAAGTCAGATTGATATTTAAATCAACTTATACTGCAATAATAACATATACCATTCTATGGTCTTTTATGAATACAAATGGACATAGTGTATTATTCACATATCTTTCTTTCAATAAGAATTTACTCAAAACAATCATACCACATGTTCATATTGCTTTAATCCATACATAGATTTTTGCAATTTGATGAAATATATGTCACATGTTTAATATGTATTCATTTATGATATACTTAGTCCTTTTGGGACTCTTATTACTTTCATAAGGCGTACAATAAGCCTTTCATTAACTGCCATATTAATTAAGTATCGGAACATGATCATTTCCATAATAAGAGAATTATTTTTCTCATAATCAATTATAGAACGAGTCTAGCTCTACTTTAATTGCCTCATTCCATGATGATCAATTATGTTTATGCTAATATTCAGTTATACTTATAGATTATGGATCCATATTTTCTCTTGTAACAGCAAAAGTTACTGTTGAGACAAATTCATCATCGACGATAATTAAATTTTTATCAACTCTTTCTTATATCACAAAATAATTGAGATCTCATAGTTTTCATTTATATGATCATCAACTCTAGAAGCTATATCTGGAGGATCTAATTATTCCGTTGTCTCAGTCTGTGTCTCATAATTAGTTATAACTCTTTGACTAAGATCTTCCTCTTCAAGAGGTTTCTTTTCAGGAGATTTTATGAGTAACGCTGCTTTTCTTTTTCACGGATTTTTGTCTTTAGTTCCAATTTACTATCCACGCTTCTGGCATGTAGTGAGATTGATTGATTTTCTATTTGCAATTGGAATCACAACCCTTGCTAGGGTGTTAGTAGCTGTAATATGAGACTTTGTCACTCTTTTAGTATCTATAAATGCATTTGGCAGTTAAGTTGCAATTTGTTGCAACTGTATTATTTTGTGAACTTCTGGTTCACTCTAACTTGTACATGGATCAAAATTATTTAAAGAGTTTTCCTTTTAATAAATTTTTCGACATTCTTTACCACTGTAGGTGCTTTTCGTCCCCCTAATGTCGAAAAATATGCCTCATCAAAATAAATTCATAGTCTCTTTTGTGGACTCATTATCGCACATTTAGATAGATTTAATATATTCATGGCATAGAAAAAATTTGACTCATGTCCTTATACAAGTTTCAAGGGAGAATATATATGATGTACACAATGGCATTCATGCCAAACTTTTAATTGTTGAACTATAAGTTCAATGCTTGAACTGCAGGTTCAACGCAATATATTGTGCATATATACTAAGGATAAAACAGTAATTAAATAACTCATTATAATAGACAACTTATAAAATCCTTGCAAATTACTCCTTCAAGGAGTTTACATAAAATCATCAATATTGAATTGAGTTGTGTCCTCTATATGGGCGGTTCTTCTTTCAGAATCTCATGATTTACCAAATGATTTATAATATTCACTTCAGGGAATATAGTTGTACTAGTGGACATTATTTGATGATTTCTCGTTAGCAATTATTCTTTCAGAATTCTCATTATCTACGAAATGATTTATAGTATTCACTTCAGGGAATACAGTTGTACTAGTGGGCATTGTTTGATAATTTTTTATTAACAATTATTCTTTGCAACTACTAGAAAAATAATATTTGTAAATTTTCACTTTTTATATTGCTACTACAGGAGCAAGTAACTTTATTACCGCACAATTTCAGTTGTAAAGTAATTTTAAACATGGTTGAATTATATTCTCAAATAGACTTCAAGTCTTGTAGGTGTAGATTTAACCAATTATATTGAGTTTATGGTAGTATCACATATTTCAAGTGATTATATCTATTTTTAAAACTCTTCTAGAAAATATAAAAATCATTAATAGTAAGATATTCAACCTTTAAATCCTCACTTAAATAAGGTTTAAGTAGATAATAATTTTTGCTTTTGCTAGCATCTAAATGCATTTCATTATCAACAACTCACGTCAAAAATTATTTCCATTGAATTCAAGAGCATATAAAAATTATCAACCAAACTTTAATTCACTATATTTCACTTTATTTAAATAACTTAATTTGCATATATTTAAAATATATCTAAATAGACCAATCAGAAAATAAATTAATATTAATTTTAATAAACATTAAATTCATAATTTATCATACTAAAGAAAGATAAGCACTAATTATGCTTCTCTATACCAACATAAATCCAACAATGTATGCAATCCGGAAATAAATTCATCAATTCATAAATTAACAAAACCATGTTACTTGTATAATTTATATTAATCTCATTTCACATTTAAATCTCTAATTGTTTTCACATCTAATATACATTGACATAAGTAAATTCAAAACATATATAACACACACAACTTTCTTGTAGGCTATTCAACTAACAAATATATATATATATATATATATATATATATATATATATATGTATGAGACATGTATTGTCCATAAAATAAATTTTGAGTTGAGATGCTAAGACCAAAGGATATATAATAATATATACACTAATAGAATCAATTTCAATTTAATAAATCAAGTAAACCTATTAATATGAACGCAAGATCACCATTTTTTCATAAAGCAAGTCAATTAATCAATAAATGAATAATTTAGGGTCGGATTTTATGCCAAAAAAAATTATAAGTCATGACTTTAAAACTATGCATAAAATATGTTGTTATAATTGATAACCAATTAAAAGTTGCAATTTGGTTGGTAAATCAAATAGGCCATACCCATCATTCCAATACATATAAATAACAATGAAACACTCAAAACAGAAAAATCAAAACAAAAGGGTTTTCCTTAATATTATGGCCATACGCAGGTATTTTATTGATATCCAATTTATTCAATGCATGTAGCTTAAATCAAATTTATTAGTTATTCAGGAATATAAAATATCAATTTTTCAAGGATATCTATTTTATTTATTTGATTACTCGAAGGAGTGATACTAGTATAAATAATTCTTACTCATGATGTCGAGGCCCATCAATTAACATTGTCTAATATAAAATCATAATAAAATCAGTCTTTTAAAGACTTGTAGACAATGCATTTAGTTATTCAGGAACATTTAATGATTCTTTAATGAATTTATTTACTTTAATTAGTTTTTCAGAAATTATATAGAATATCAGTTTTTCAGCAACTGTAGAGAATATCAGTTTTTCAAAAACTGTAAAGAATAACAATTTTTCAAGAACTATAAGGAATACCAGTTTTTCAAGAACTGTAATTATTATTAGTTATTCAGGAACTCATAACTTAGTTATTTATTTAATTAGTTTTTCAGGAATTATAAATAATACTAGTTCTTCAGGAACTAGAATTTAAAATATAATACTAATTCTCTAGAAACTAATAGCTTTGTTATTTATTTAATTAGTTCTTTAGGAACTATAAATAATACTAGTTCTTCAGGAACTAGTATTTAAAATATAATGCTAGTTCTTCAGGAACTAGAATTTAATTGATTAATCATTAAATAGTATATCAAATCTTTATAAATCTAAAAAAAAATGATTTGAAATAAATGATTGTAAGAGAGAAGAAAAAAAAATGATTTCTTCAAATTAATTAGCCCAATATGTTCAAACGATTTCTTAAAAAAAAAAAACGATTTAGTTTTTTTTTTCTTAAAAAAAATATTTGATACATAAATATTGATAATAATAGTAATTAATTAGATAAAAATTATTTACCATAAATCTTGAATTTTATTTCTTCAAATTTTTTTGCCTTAGCTGGGTTGTAGCAAACCACAAACTATCCAAAATTATGAACAATATTGTAGAACGATTCGTGCTGATAACGTGTTATAAATAAAATGGAGAAGAACATGAACAAAGAATATAGAGAAAAGAATAGTTTTTTTAGTTGTTCCATTCAATAGTATTAAGCCCTTTATATAGAGTACAGAAGAGAAATAAATAGGAAGTTTTTCCAATAAGGAAAATACAAGAACTAGAAAGTTTTTCCAATAAGGAAAATATAATCAATACTAATATGGAAACTAGAATATTCATGTATATGGAAAGACATCAATCAAATCTTATAATATATCATAACATGAACAAACAAATCTAAATTATGATATGAACAAACTAATTCGGAAGCCAACCATCGGGCGAAAGACAATTGAAAAAACCTGAAATAGCTTGAATTTTCAATTATTTTTCTAAAATCCTATTTTTGTACGGAAATGTATTATTCTATTATTTTATTTATTTAAGCAAATATTAAAGTTATATTTTATTTAAATTATATATATTCATACCATTTGAATATGTATTATTAATAGTAATTTTATTACAATATTATATATATGTATATTATTATGAAATATTATAATGGTTATTGGAGAAATTATATTTTGATATTTGAATATAAATATTATGTTCGATTAATCTAAATTATATTGCTAATTATATATATATATATATATATATATATATATATATATATATATATATATTATCGAAAGTTCGGGATTTCATTATAATTATTATTATTGTAAATAAGTTTATTAATTGTATTATAAGTATGTAAATTAGAATTTATTCTTATTATCATTATTATGTAAACTATGGTTGTTATTAGTATTATTGTTATTATTATTATTATGGTTTATTATTATTATTGTTAGTATTATTGTTATTATAATTATTATTATTAGTGTTATATATATATAAGTGTATGTTAGTATAGTTTGTTAAAGAAAAAAAAAAAGAAAAAAAGAAGAAGACGGGGAGGGAGAGGGGGGAAGCAGAGAAGGAGCGAGAGAGGGAGGGAGAGAGTGCTGGTGGTGGTGAGCCACCATTCATCCGACAGTGGGCTGCACCACCACCACCAGTGACTAGCCTATTGTCCGGCGACCCCAAGGGAGGTAACAGATCGTTGATTGACCGACGGACAGCGGAGCACTAGCGCGAAGAAGAATTCCAACCAATGAAGCTTCAATTCGACTTTCCGGCCGATTCCGGCAGCGTAATCCAGCGATTATGGTTTCGTTCAATTCCTAAGGATGAGAGCTTTGATTTGGTACTAACCATGCCCCCTGAGGTTCACTGGAAGAAAAGATCGAAAAATGCAAAATTGAAACTTCTGAGGCATTTTTCGACGACTGGAGGGCAAGTGACGGCGAGTGGAGGTGATTTCTGAGCTCCTGATGTTGAGGTGAACCTGCTGATGTGGAGATCACCCAGATCCACCACCAGCAGCTCTCGACATTCGTATAATCAAAATTCATGAGGGTTAACTCGAAACTCTTGTATTTCAGTTGTTAAATAAGTTATATTATATTTAGCACGCTCTAGTTGGTAGTTGTTAGGAGTTCGTCGAGTCTGTTGTTGAGTTTAGAGTGGTTTTGTCGAGATCTCGATCAGAATCTCATTAGCCTTTAAGTTATGTCTGGTTATGTGAGTTATTCATATCCTGATGATATCTTTTATTGTAAGGTATCAGTGTTCTGGCGTCTTCCTGGTTCCAAAGGCTGCACTTCCGACAGAAGCCAGTCAGACGAGTTGTCAATTAGGTGAGTGACACTCCCTAATATGTTATTCTATTTCCATATACATCTGCATTTCTGTGTATATATACATATGTATATGATGCACTACTATTGTATATATGCATGTATCATTTGATTGTGAATGATGAATCAATATTCTGTATTCTATGCTTTATTGTGATTGTGATTGACGAATGGAGATTGCGAGAATGCAGTATCACCTAGGATCATGAGTTTGGTTTTGATTACGGTTATGATTATGATTTTGATGATGTTGAGAATATGAGCTATGACTGGTGTATGCTGGCCCCGCCTGCTCATCGCCAGAGCCATTACCAGTTGAGTCAAGGCTGCTTGGTACAGACCAATGACGGCTGGGCCCATTGGGTATAAGAGATAGATTATTGGATTCATAGAGCTAAGATAGGGGATCGGCTCCCCATATTGAGATTAGTGTGGTACTGTGGACCGTATCTCATCCTTGTTTAATGATATTAATTGTTTGTCTCTATGACATAGTGCATGGTATGTGCATTAGAAATCTGTCTGTGGGACAGCAGTCTAATATATTAGCTGGTATCATTCACTGAATCGGACACTCATTCCTGTTCATTTTGTTGTTTTTAGGTCGGGAAATAAGCTTATGAAGGAATTGTGAACTAAGTAAACTGCCAATTTCCCTTTGGCAGTAGTTTGTATTATTGAGTATTAAGAAATATGTAGTATATGTATATTTATAAATATAGCTCTAGAACTCCGCAATATTACACATTGTACCTGTATATTGTTTAATATTCAGTTATATATTTGATGAGTTGATATACTGTTGTTAAGCATAATCTTTTTGTATGATATTACATTTATGAGATAATTGAGATAAGCGAGTTATTAGCCTAGCGTGGTTTTGTATTATATTGAGATTTAATTGGATTTGCTTAACTTGTATGAGGGCGTAGCCCTTTTCAGTTTTGGGTTTCTGTTGCGTGTTTCTGTGAGGTTTACTACGGGCACTGGTAGTCATGTGCATTTTCCGTGTCCTAGTGCCAGTCACATGTCCTTGAGTTCGAGGCGTGACAAAATCCACTGCAAACAAGAATTTAAATGAAATTGAGATTCCAGTCCGAATTATGATATAACAGTAGCTGGTGCAAAAATTAATTAGACTCTAATACCATATTAAGTTTTTAATATAGATTTAGAAAAAAATCAATTTTAAAAATTAACTATTAAAGTTGGAGAGTTTATTTTTATATTAATCACTTGATCTATTTGTATTTAATCAATGTGAGATATATTTTTAACAATTTTCTCTAAAAATATATAAACTTATTTAATCTGATCCTATTTGTTAAATATGGAATAAATTATATTGGGTTTAAATTTTTAACCATTATAACTGTAATTAAACATGTTGAAAATTTCCTAACTTTACTAAACCAAGAAAATTCTTTCAATCAATATGTAATAATACATTAACCCAAGGTAATAATAATAATAATATTTTCTTTTCCTCAATTTTCTCGGCTACCAAACAAAAATATTGGCCTTGCAAGAAAATTAATTTGATTACGAATATTCGTAACACCTTCAAGCAGAGCATGTGCAATTCAATTAATTGTGGATGGCAAATATCTTTCTAGAAGAAAAAATATTTTTTGAGGTTGTGAGAAGCGGTGCAATGAGATAAAGGACACGTGTAATGGCAAAAAGGAACAAAACGCGTTCAAGGATGAGGTTTACAAATCTTTCACCATCTCCTTCAAATCCAAAAGTTGATTCAATAAACAATAATTGAATTTTCGTATACCTTGTTGATTTATTTCCTTAATAAAGTACAAATCATATCAAGTTTAATTCTATAATTAATTCAACATATATTATAACTCTAATCCTTAACTCAGTTGATAAAGAGTTTCGCCCTTACTTTTTTATCAATGAAAATTTAATTTTTCAAATTAAAATTTTTCTCATTTATAAATTTCTTAATTTTGATATAAATAATGTGTTTTTGATTAAATCTAAGTGAACATTAATGAATAATATTTGAATATATATATATATAATCTCAATTAAATATAAATACATACATTAGTTAGATTAATTTTTAAATTAATTATGATACATCTTTTTAATATATAGTATACAATCTCATTAAAATATTATCCAAAATGTTAACATTTAATTGTTAACTAAAATTTAAATTTAAAATTTCATAGTTTTAGATACTATTTGTTTTAAAGAAAAAATATGAACATCATATTGATAAAAGTATATTTTTATTTGAAAATAAAATTACAAAATCACATATCAAAAGGTATCAAAATAAGAAATTGACTTGAATTTCTTTCAATGATTTTCAACAATGTTTCTAAAGCATTAAAACTAGTAACTTGACGTAAGGAAGCCCACTTTGTTTGGTGGCTATTTTTTGCCACAAATCTACTTTCATGTTTTTAAACAAATTCAACTATTTAGATATATATCTGTGACAAATTCAAAACAAAAAATTTTAACTTTGAGACTTTTAAAAGTTTTAAAAAACATACTATGAAAGAAGATTTATTAAATCTCACAAAAAGAATAATAAAATTTATGAAGGAAAAAAAAATGAAAACGAAATTAGATATATACTCAAAAAGATACATATTAACAAATATAAAAAGACATGGGTTTAATGTATATAAAAATTTAAATAAATTTAATAAAAAAAAAAAAAAGGAATCACCGTCCAAATAAAGAACTTCGATGACTCAAATAATAAAAATTAAAAAAAAAATCAAATAAAAAGTTGAGAGTGAAGGTGGATAGGGCCGGTTAGAAAACCTAGCTTTAGAGACGAATTTAGGACCACAACTTTGGAAGCAAATCGAAAATTTTACATGATGGGACTGGTAAATCTTGCTTCAATAAAGTAGTATTTGCTTTTACCAAATGCCAATCCTTTACCTGTTTCATGTCTCTATGGCTCTAAATTCATTGATTGATGATGAATTTAGCATAGAATTTTACCCATCAACTTGTGTGAAAGTGGGCATGGCATAAAACAAAAGAAATGACATAATTAATGATGAATACATTCACCTCTTTTAGATCCCAAAATCACCACCACTTACAGAATGTCATATTCTTCCGCGTTAGATGATATAAAGTTAATTGAAAAGCTTCTTATAAATGAGTGAGTTATGGTTTCTTGAATCACCAAATCAATTACAAAATTTCTAATTCTCCTATTCTCAAGAAAATAAAATCAATAGTCTTCCAAAAATATGAGTTTTCTTAGTTTCCATGGTCTTTCAAGAAAGCCTTCTTCCATTAAACAAACCAATTCAAGAATATACAAACTCGAAAAACAAACCTCATCACCACCACCACCACAACCAAAATGTTTCCAACCAAATGAAGAAGAAATGAAATGGGTTTTTGCCAAATTTGACACTAATAAAGATGGCAAGATTTCAAAGCAAGAGTACAAGTCAGCCTTGAGAGCTATGGGGAAAAAAGTAATGAATGAAGCTGAAATGGCCAAAGCATTTGAAGCTACTGATACTGATGGAGATGGGTTTATAGATTTTAAAGAGTTCATGGAGATGATGAATAATGTGGGAGAAGGGGTTAAAACTAACGATCTTCAAAGTGCTTTTAAAGCTTTTGATTTAGATGGTAATGGGAAAATTAGTGCAGAGGAATTGATGGAAGTCTTGAAGATGATGGGAGAGAGGTCTAGTTTGGATGCTTGTAGAAAAATGATTCGGGGAGTGGATGGTGATGGTGATGGTTTTATTGATATAAATGAATTTATGAACATGATGACCCGAACCATGAAATCCTCTTAGTCTTTGTTTAGTTCGCTAAAAAATTGGTCTGAAATTAGAATTGAAATGAGCAATTCTGTTTCCTCATATTTGATTCGTCTAAAACTATTAGAGGATTGAAATTGTTATGCTTTTTAAATATTTCTCATCAGCTTTTGAGTTTATAGTTTTAGAAACGACTATCGTGTCTGTCCTTATAAAGCTCTTTTGCAAGGCTTTTCATCATAATATAAAAAAGCTATTGCCTAAAAGTTAATAAATCGGCAATTTCTTTAATTTATTATGCTTTGGTAAATCAAAAATCATACCTTGCATTGTTATCCATAGCTATATATATTTGTTTGAATAATTTTACTAACAAGTTGATCTTGTTGAATTCAGAGAATTATTATAACTACAAATAATTTCTAATAGGATTAGGATACTTTCATAATAATATATAAGATAATTTTAAATGATACAATTGTATACGATAAAATAAAATTAAGCAATTATATAATATTTTGATCTGATTTATAATTTAAAATAATGGCAATTACTATTTATTTATTTTTTATTATACGATTTGTTTAAATTATATTGATTTGTGTCAATTTTTTTACACAACTTACACACTTAGCATTGTGCATACATATATATTTTACTATATATGTCAGTTACTAATTATGCTATAAATTGTTTTGGCATTTGCTGCGATGAAATAATTAATGATTAGCAATTATATAATAAGGTCTTAAATAAGTGGGTATGAATCAAAAATTAAAAAAGGAAAATAATCCCAAAACACACCTAATAATCAATCTTTTACTACTAGAAATATGTTATTCTACAATTTTCTCATACTCACAAAATTTTTGTCACCAATTGTGTCTTATTTGACACCAGAATTTTGATTTGTCATGAAATTCAGTTAAATAATTATTTTAGTAACAATGAAAATTAACTTGTTACAAATTCTAATGATTATGAAACAACTTAAACAAAAAATTTATAAATTGGAAGTTTCTAGATTTGGATGTCGCATAAATTGTGACAATTAACTTACATTTGTAACCAAAGTAAATGTGTGACAAACATAATTATCACAAAACATTAGGGAGGATGAATGATATATTTGTTAAATTTTTAATATAAATTTAAGAGAACTAATCTTAAAAACTAGTTGTTAAAGTAAGGGAGTCCAAATTTATATTAAAAGTTTAATTGATATTTGTACTACTTCTGTTCTATCATAATTCAAATAGGGATTTCAATTTCTCTTTTAATTCTTGCCTCTGAAGAGTTTTTTTCAATCGTCTAACAATTAACTTTTAAGATTAGTTCTTCAAAATTTATATTAGAAGTTCAACGTGATATTATAGCAGGATGATCATGGTTATTCAACTACCTACTACTTAATTATCTCATTAGTTATTCCGAATTATTCAAATATCTAATTATCTTATCGGCTATTCTGATTTACCCAAGTATTTAATTATCTTACTGGCTATTGTAGTTTAACCAAGTATCTAATTATCTTACTGATTGTTTCGGTTTATCTAAAGTATCTAACTACCTTACTGATTGGTCTAGTTTTAATAGTTTCAAGTGACAACTTTAAATATCCCATTTTCATTTAAGAGGGGAGTGTTAAAGTATCACATATTGATTAAATATAAACATAATAAGTGATTAATATAAAAATAAACTTACTAATCTACCAACTAGCTTTTAAGATTGGTTATCTTAAATTTTATATTAAAAACTTAACAAAGTTCAACTTGTGATTTTAGAATTAGTGAAAAAAAAAGGCAAAAAATATGTGACATATATACGTTGTCATTAAATTCTAATAAGAATATTTTTGCAAAGGCTATTGAACACTTGTCACCTCTTTTTCTTTATATCAAAAATATTGTTACAAAATATATGATTTCTTATATTGTCTATTCCTTGAAAATAAAATTAAGTGATAAATCTATTTGTATTTTTACTACTCTCCATTTTCAATTTTCATTTTCAAATAGGCAATTTTATTCCTCTCTCATCTAACTTGAATATCAAAGAAGGAGGTAAAATAAAAAAGGAAATGAAAGAAAAGTTGAGTGAGATAAGAGTTATTCATTGTTTGGGAGTTTAATTAATTTGGACAAGAAAAAATATTAAGGGAAATTCATTTAAACCTATATTTCTTTTTCCTTCAAAATTAAGGGAATAAAAGATTTCTTACTTATTACTAAAATTAACTTTTTAACAATACCATTTTACTCGTAAAACTAATATCTCATGGATTAAAGGTTATCTTTTCCTTTCCCCTGCAAAACAAATTCCAAAGAAGGCTTAAAAGAGGGGAACAAAATAAAGAGTTAACAATAAGAGAAAAATGGAGAGAAGAGGAAAGAGAGAAAGAGTTCATGCAGGCATGTCATCGGCCTTACACTCTTTCAATGATGGGCACAATTTTTTTCCATACCTTTGAAATGCCATTGCTAGACCCTGCAATCACGACTAAATCCTCTAAGATGAAAACCCAACTCGAAATTGTTCAATCAAGCAGCCATTTCAACCATTTTATCATTCAATCGATCACCACCAATAGAGGAGATATCTTCGCTGTTGATGAGACCAAAGATAAATTCTGGTTTATGGCCTAACTAGATTGTATTCAGAGAATAGTTTCTAGCTTCTCTTTGTTAGGTAATTTCAAAGACTAAAATATATTTCTCAAATTGCTATGAAAAACTGATGCAATAAGAAAAAATTTTCAATTTGGTGCTTGATCTTTTTTATTTTTTAGTTATTGTTTAGAGTATCATTATATAATACATGAATCAAATCTTTTGCTATTGAACTACAATATATGATTACTTTAATGATGGATTATGTGAAATATAAGTTTAATTTGATGGCGTATGAGCATGTCAATATATAAGAGTATTTTTATAGATGAAATATAGCAATTTCTCTCGATCTTTCAAGTAACTTGGTAAATGAAGCAATTTTTTTTTTCTTTTTGTTGGAATAATTTTGGGTGTACAAATTTATAGAGTGAAAAATTAAATAAGGATAAGAGATAATAAAAACTCATATCGATATTGCATATTTTAAACGTAAATTTATATAAAAAAATATTATATAATTCAATAGTTTTATATCAATTTCTTGATCCAACTGATATGATATCATTTATTATTTTTTTTAAAAAAGTATATTATATAACACATTTTTCAATGTAATAATGTTATATTAGTTGAATTAATAAGTTAGAATAAAAATATTGAATTGTATAGTATTGTCCATAATAATTATAATAGACTACTCAAGATCGATATATAAAAAAAAATGAAAATCATGGAAATAACTGCTGTGATACCATAACAATATTGTGATACGATTCTCATTAAAGAAGAACAAAGGTAAGTACAAATATAGCTGAGTGAAAACAAAATCAGCTGGGGTGGCAGAAGCAGTAAACTAATTCAATCTGAGCCATTGATTCTTTGTTTGTGAAAAACGGCTAGGATCCATTAGCTTTATTAATACAGTAGAACCTCTATATAAGAATGTCCTATATAAGGATACCTCTATATTATTATAAAAAATTTTGGTCCCAATTTGGGCAAATTGTAAATAAAAATAACCTCTAAATTATAATAAGTTATAATATTTTTAAATCCCATACTAAGAAAGTATACCTCTATATATATATATATATATATATGATATGGCTATAATATATTATATATTTGTTTATTTAAATATAATTTAATATAATTAATTATTAAAACATATAAAATGGATAAAGAGATAGAATTAATTATGGTCTCACTTGGCTTATAATGCTCTTTCTAAAAATTCATGTTGCCAAGTTATTGTAAGTGTCAGGTTGGCATAAGAAATGTACATGGAATGGTAAATGCTATTGCACAAATTGATAGAAATAATAGTGACTCATTTCATCAAGACATATAGAATTGTATAACTTTATTACTTGATAATTTTTTTTAAATATAATTTTATTTATTTTTTATTAATATGTTAATACTTTATTGTTCTTTAATTATTATTATTATTAAGAATGTTATTTTTGAGTATTTAATTTATATTAGAAAAAAAAAATTTGTACTATACCTTTATTAAATTATATGTTGAAATGGCTCCTTAAAATAGTCTACATATTGAAATTATTATTCAATATGTTTGGCACCGTTTTTTCTTTTGTTGATATTAGTATTCAATATGTTTGGCACCGGTTTTTTTTTTTTTTTTTTTTTTGACATAGGCAGCCATATTTGTTGATAAATATGCAAATATTAGTTGGAATAGGAGGGGTTTATTGCCTATAAAGGGGAAAAACCTAAGCTTTGCAAAATCATCTCAAAAACATTAAGTCTTTCTCTCATTTCTAAGGCTTAATTGTTATTTTTCTCTTCTCTCTTTTGTATTATTTCACTTTGTAATATTTTTTTGAAATAGATATTATTTTGGTGGTGTCCGAGGATGTAGGCATAATTAACCAAATCTTGTTAAATTTGGTGTTCTCTTTATTATTTATTTAATAGCTATTATTGGGTATTTTATTTTAGTGATATATTGTGCTTAAATTATTTTAGGAAAAATTCTATCAAAATGACGATAAGAGTCTAAGCTAATTGGGTTTTAAGTGAGGCCGTTGTAACTCCTCCAATTAACTGAGAATTTTTCTTGTTATAATTTTTGCACAGTTATTCACATTTGGTGAAAACTAACCCAATTCCACAACAATTGGTATCAGAGCCGAGGCTATTGAGTATGCTCTGTGGTTACTGTTTAATTTGATCTTCCACATCAGAAAAGTTCTCTTGGATCTTGGGTATTCCGCATATTGAAAGCTATTAAATAAATTTTAAAGTAGAAATGGCCAAAAGTGAAAATACATCCACATTAACCACAACAACAATTCCTACTTCATCAATTTTGGCAAGAACTGAGATGGCAAATACGAAAATTTCAGTGGAGATTTTCGATGGTACAAGCCATTTTGGCATGTGACAAGGTGAAGTTCTAAACGCCTTATTTCAGCAAGGTTTAGATATTACCATTGAAGAAGAGAAACCAGATGGTGTTGATGAGAAGGAATGGAAAACAATTAATCGTTTGGCATGTGGTACTATTCGATCGTGCCTATCCAGAGAACAGAAGTATGCCTTCTATAAAGAAACTTCTGCAAGTAAATTATGGAAGGCACTGGAGGAAAAATTCTTGAAAAAGAACAGTCAAAATAAACTCCATATGTAGAAGAGACTATTTAGATTCACATATGTTCCTGGTACCATGATGAATGATCACATCACCAATTTCAATCAGCTTGTAGCAGACTTGATGAATTTGGATGTGACTTTTGAAGATGAAGATTTGGCCCTGATATTGTTGGGATCTCTTCCTGAGGAGTTTGAGTTCCTTGAAACTACTCTACTCTATGGGAAGGCTGAGGTGTCTCTCAGTGAAGTTGTGATGCACTATATAGTTATGAATTGAGAAGAAAAGATAAAAAGGAGATCAATAATGGAGTAGTAGAAGCTTTGGTAGTCATAGGCCATTTGCAAAAAAGAAGCAAAGGAAAGAAGGGAAGATCAAAATCCAGAGTCGACAAAAATGAATGTGCCTTTTGTCTGAAAAAAGGGCACTGGAAGAAGGATTGCCCAAAGTTAAAAAAATAAAAATGGAAAAGCTGTTGCAGATTCAAATGTAGTTGAGTACGTAGATACAGACTCAAACCTTTCATTAGCATTGATGCCATCATCAAGCAGTTCAGATGTCTGGATCCTAGATTTAGATTGTAGCCACCATATATATCCTAATCGGGATTGGTTTTCTAATTTTGAAGAAATAGAAGGTAGAGTTGTCTATATTGCAAATGATAGTCCTTGTAAGACAACTGGAATTGGTTCAATCCAATTGAGGAATCATGATGGATCAATTAGAATTCTGATAGATGTTAGATATGTGCCTAATTTATCGAGAAACCTCATTTCTGTGGGAGTCCTGGAAAAAAAGGGCTTTGAGGTGTCTGCTAAAAATGGAGTAATGAAGATTATCTCAGGTGCACTGGTGGTAATGAAAGGAGTTCGAAGGAGTAACAACATATATTACTATGATGGTAATGTAGTTATCGGAACAGCAACAGTAGTTTCTAGTGATGATCACGAGCTAGAAGCAACCAGATTATACATATGCGCTTAGGGCATGCTGGTGAAAAATTGGAGTTCAAACTTGTAAATTGGACTTCTGTGAGCATTGCATCAAAGGGAAGCAGACTAGAGTAAAGTTTGGCACTGCAATCCATGATACCAAGGGAATTCTGGATTATGTTCACTCAGATGTGTGGTGACCTTCCAAAACAGCTTCAATGGGAGGTAAACACTATTATGTTACCTTTGTTGATGATTTTTCTCGAAAAGTGTGGGTGTATACATTGAAAATAAAGGATGAAGTGTTGAGAGTTTTCCTCGTATGGAAGAAGATGGTGAAAACTCAAACGGGCAGAAAGATCAAATGTCTTCGAACTGACAATGGCGGAGAATACAAGAGTTATCCTTTTATGAAAGTTTGCCACAATGAAGGAATTATCAGACACTTCACTGTCAGAAATACACCACAGCAGAATGGGGTGGCAGAACACATGAATCAAACTCTACTAGAGAAAGTTTGGTGTATGTTGTCTAATGCTAGGTTGGGCATACAGTTTTGGGCTGAAGCTGTTACATAAGCGTGCCATCTCATAAATTGATTACCATCAACTGCTATTAATGACAAAACACCTTTGAAGGTGTGGCATGGAAAACCTGCTGCAGATTATAATTCCTTACTTGCGTTTGGTTTCATTGCATACTACCACGTTAAGGAATCGAAGTTGGATCCGAGGGCAAAGAAAGCTATCTTTATGGGGTTTTCCTCTAGTGTTAAAGGATATCACTTATGGTGCCCTGAGACAAAGACAATAATCTTTAGCAGGAATGTTACCTTTGATGAGTCTACTATGTTGAAGAAGGTAACTAATGAGCAGACAAATGGTACTCCATAGCAAGTGGAGTTTGATAGAAAAAGAGTAGCTGAACCAGCAATAGTAGAATCTAATACTTCTACTCTAGATAAGGAGTCTAAAGAAACGGTAGAAGCTGAATTAAATAAGGAAGTAGAGGTTCTATCACAAGAACCTCCATAGCAATATATACCAACTGCACTTAGTAAGCTAAAAAGGAACATAAAGAAACCTACTCGTCTTGAAGATATGGTGACTTATGCATCTCAAATTGAAAATGATGAAGTTCCTGCCACGTACAGAGAAGCTGTACAGATCTTTGAAGTAGAAAAGTGGAAGAAGGCTATGGAAAAAGAGATGTAATCCCTTGAGAAAAATCAAACATGGAAGCTAGCAAGTCTGCCTAAGGGGAAGAAGACAATTGGTTGCAAATGGATTTATACAAAGAAAGAGGGATTTCCTGACAAAAATGATACTCACTACAAGGCAAGATTGGTGGCTAAAGGCTATGCACAAACAGAGGGAATTGATTATGATGAAGTATTTTCTCCAGTTGTAAAACATTCCTCCATCAGAATTTTATCAGCCTTGGTAGCACAAATGGATCTGGAACTAGTTCAACTGGATGTAAAAACTGCATTTTTACATGGAGACTTGGAAAAGAAAATCTACATGAGTCAGCCTGAAGGATTTAAGATTGCTAGAAAAGAGAATATGGTGTGCAAATTGAACAAATCTTTGTACGGATTAAAACAATCTCCAAGAAAATGGTACAAACGATTTGATAAGTTTATGATTAGACAGAAGTACACAAGAAGCAAATATGATCACTATGTATATTTACGTCAGCTACAAGATGGATTTTTTATCTATCTTCTCCTTTATGTTGATGATATGTTGATAGCTTCAAAGAATAAAGGAGAAATTGAGAATTTGAAGGCTCAACTAAATCAGGAGCTTGAGATGAAAGATTTAGGTGAGGCCAAAAAGATTCTCGGCATGGAGATAAGCAGATATAGAAAATTGGGGAGACTTAGTTTGACTCAGAAACAATATCTGAGAAAGGTGCTAAAGCGTTTTAGGATGGATGAAAAGACAAACCAGTTAGTACTCCACTTGCTCCTCATTTCAAGCTTAGTGCTTCTTTATCTCTGAAGAGTGATGAAGAACGAAAATATATGTCAAAGGTTCCATATGCAAATGTTGTTGGTAGCTTGATATATGCTATGGTGTGTACGAGGCCTGATATTTCATAAGCAGTTGGAGTTGTGAGTAGGTATATGCATGATCCTGGCAAAGGACATTGGCAAGCTGTGAAATGGATTCTACGGTATATTCAGAATACTGTGGATGTTGGTTTACTATTTGAGCAGGATGAGAAAGTTGGTCAATGCATAGTTAGATATTGTGATTCTGACTATACTAATGATTTAGACAAATGTTGATCTACTACCGATTATGTGTTTACTCTTGCAAAGGCACCAGTTAATTGGAGGTCTACCTTACAGTCAACAGTTGCTTTGTCTACAACTGAGGCAGAGTACATGGTAGCTACAGAAGCTGTTAAGGAGGCTATTTGGCTTCAAGTGTTGCTGAATAACTTGGGAGTTGGTCATAAGCATGTAAAAGTGTATTGTGACAGTCAGAGTGCTATTTGTTTAGCAAAGAACCAAGTATATCATGCAAGGACAAAGCATATTGATGTTCGTTATCATTTTGTAAGAGAGATTCTTGAAGAAGGTTAGATACTACTTTAGAAGATTCTAACCATTGAAAATCCTGCAGATATGACAACTAAGGTAGTGACAAGTGTCAAGTTTCAACACTGTTTGGACTTAATAAATGTTCTTACAATGTGAAGTATGGCGCTTCAAAGCGCATTTGATGACACTACTAGAGTTTGTGAAAAGAGAGTCTAAGAGAATTTTTGGCTAAGATTTTGAGAACGCCAAGGTGGAGATTTGTTGAAATGGCTCCTCAAAATGGTCTACATATTGAAATTATTATTCAATATGTTTGGCACCGTTTTTTTTTTTTTTTTTTTTTGGTTGACATAGGCAGCCATATTTGTTGATAAATATGCAAATATTAGTTGGAATAGGAGGGGTTTATTGCCTATAAAAGGGAAGAACCTAAGTTTTGCAAAATCATCTCAAAAACATTAAGTCTTTCTCTCATTTCTAAGGCTTAATTGTTATTTCTCTCTTCTTTCTTTTGTATTATTTCACTTTGTATTATTTCTTTGAAATAGTGAAATATTATTTTGTTGGTGTTCGAAGACGTAGGCATAATTAGCTGAACCTCGTTAAATTTGGTGGTCTCTTTATTATTTATTTAATAGCTATTGTTGATTATTTTATTTTAGTGATATATTGTGCTTAAATTATTTTCGGAAAAATTCTGTCAAAAGGACGATAAGAGTCTAAGCTAATTGGTTTTAAGTGAAACTGTTGTGACTCCTCCAATTAATTAGAAATTTTTCTTGTTATAATTTTTGCACAGTTGTTTACATTTGGTGGAAACTAATCCAATTCCACAACATTATAATTTCTCAATAACAATATAATTATTAGGATCCTAAGGGTATTCCTATATAGATGTTTTACTATACATACAAGTAAAAAGTTCTACTAAGAAAGCTAGGAAACTAATTAATTATTTAGATGCATGCCATTTCCATAAGCACTAATTAGTAATAATTGAAGATGATTCAAGATAATGCATAAACAACAGTAGATGCACAAATCAAATACAAGTAATAGAGAAACTAACGCATAAACAATTATGCGTCCAATGGCAAATAATTGGGTGGCAGTTCTCTACTTGTGTATGATCATCGGCTCATGCCACCACCAACAATGGGGGCAACTGTGATCCCTCGGCTTTGTCTATCCACGTTTGCCTGCCACCCTTCACATTCAACCCTACTAATCATTAATTATACATATATATGGATGATTAGAAAATTTTTGCGTTAACTTAATAGTAAGGTTTAAATTTTAAGATTTAAGTTTTCATTGATAAAATTAATACTAAAAAAAAAGGCAAATCATAACATAATTAAACTACCATTTAGAAATCAATGATATATAAACATGAATAGAGACCTTGTTTTTTTTTTTTTTTAATCTACCACATTTGCTAATAATAATTAAAAAGAAATTTAATTTTTATTTAATTTTTCATATTTATAACAAATCATTTTAATTTTATTAAATTGCAGAGATATTTAAATATAGTATGTAATAAAAAAAAACAGGTAAATGCTAGCTAAAACACAAATTTATTACTCAAATTTCATTTTTTTTTAGAAAAATGCTTCTGATTGGCTTATCATTAAATCGAAATGTTGTGGGATATAGTAATAAATTGAAGAGAAATATAAATAAAAGAACAGTAAATTAATTATTAATTACTTACCAATGCCCATATCAAAACCACGATTCTTGAGCTCTCTATATTCTTGACAAAGTGCACAAGGCTCACAAAAGAAGTGAACCAAGCAATCCACACATGGTGCCTCCTCCAAGTCATATTGTCCTCTCAATCTTGACCTATAGAAACATGAATACAAGCATGATAGTCCTGTAAAACCCAATAGCATACCGTAAACTGCACCACTTGCTGCACAAGCTGCACCAAAAAATATTCAATATATAAATAAAATCACACCACATCTTTTCAATCAATCGAAATATTAAATTATGATAATTAATTTTCTTTTTAAAAAAATTAATATACCGAAAAGAAAATGTTAAAATCAGTAGAAAAGAAAAGTTTTGACTTGAAAATGTTACATATAAAGGCTTACATATTGAACCCTTGTTGACTAACTCAGCAATCTGTCCAAAGGTGACACATGGACAAATGCAAGTAACAAAACAATTTGCTGGGTCATCGCAACAGTGGCAAAGGCCGGTGGACCACCGTGTTGCGGTGGTATTAGTGGAGGAGATATATGGAGGATGGGTGGAGTGGATGTAATTCATGGGATAGCCTTGTGATGATTGTGAAGGATATTTTGTATTGTCTTTATGATACGAAGGATACATTTCTCTCTCTCTCTCTCTCTCTCTTGGCTTGAATTATGGGAAAGGAACTATGAACGAGACAACTTGTAGTAGATTAAGAAGCTGCAAATCTTGAGATAGCTTAGGCTAATTTCAGTCCTCGAAATTGCTTCCAAGATAAAAAATTGAGCTGGCATCAGCTTTGATTATATTAATTTTTGGGCAATGGAAATTTAGTTTTCTTAATTTATTCTCTTAAATTTAATATTGTGTTTGGTCAATTAACACTTCATAAACGTATCATTTTTTTCACTATATATAATTTTAACTCTAGCTTGAATCCCAACTCTGCTACTTATTTAATTTAATTATATAAGTCCTTTACAGAATTTAATTAATTAAAAAAATAAATCTCTTATATTTGATTATAGTATGATATTTTATGTTAAATTAATAGTGGGTCTGTATTTTGCATGCATTTTAACCATGCTTGTTTATTTAACTTTTACATATTACTGTAGGCCAAGGCATGATATAGGAATAAGTGTATATATAATTTAATTAGATAATAAATTTATGTTCGATTTTCTTATTTAAAAAAAAAAACTTATGTAAATTACTATTATTAACTTTCAATATTACCTTAGATAATTTTGAATATTAATTTAAATCAATTTTATGGGTCAAATTTATTATATATGGGCCAGCAAAAATAATGATAAAAACATATTAAAAATATCATTAGTTTGTAAAAATTTTAATTGGGATATAAAAAATAATGATGTAAAAAAATTGATAAAATAACTTCATATGATTTTAATTTTGTGAAAGAGAGTTACTTGTACATGATTTTTTTTTTTTCAAAATAACTTTTGAACTAAGCTTAATTATATGAGAAGATATCCAGAAAATTGATATAATAATTTATAAAGATTATTAGGACGTAGAAATATATATAGCTTTTTTGAGCCTTTTCTAACATTAAAACATCTATTCTGAGTTTCAACTGAATTCTTTTTAGAAAAAAATAAAATTAAAAGAAAGTGATAGCTTAAGAAAAATCCGACAGTGCCCGAGTAATGTCGAGTCATGAACATTGAATATGATGAGATTTTACAGTACTTTACGCAAATGCATGTGTGAAACAAGTTTGAGCATTAGTTTTTTTATTTTACATTTATTTTAATATGTTAATACTTATTCGTAGTACGAAAAGTGAGAATCGTTGAATATTTAAAAATTAGATAATGAGCTTTTTAATTTAATGGTATTAAAATTATCTTTATATATCGAAAAATTTCGTATTCAAATTCTATTTTGAGATAAATTATATCTATGAAATGCTGCATTATCTATGTATTTTCTTGTAATTTATAATATGCCTTGATAGAACCTTGGGCCATGATATTCCATTTTCACTTAGCTCTTCTAAATATTTTCCTAAAGTTGCAATTCTTTTGTTCCATAATTTAAGAATAAAGTTGCAAGAAATTAAGAAAAGCAAAAGATGATATATACATGAAATGACTGAAGATGCCAAATATATAGATTCCAATTCTCCACTAAAAACCCACTTGACCATGACCTCCATAACTCTTCATAAGATCAAAGTGCATACTTAACCTGAAATCTTAATCATCTTGCAAACTAAATCACACAAAAAATGGCGATTATGTGTTGCCGTCAAATCCAGCCCAGTCGGGAAATGACAGTGGAGGAATTCAAAGCTTGGGTTCGCCAATTCGACATCGACCAAGACGGGCGACTAAGCCGTGAAGACATAAAAGAGGCACTTAAAAGCTTGAAAATATGGTTTAGTTGGTGGAAGGCTAGACAGGCAATGAAGGAAGCCGACATTAATTGCAATGGTCAAATAGACAATTCCAAAGAAATTGAGAAACTTATCAATTTTGCTCAACAACGTTTGCACATGAAAATTCATCAAAGTGAGTATTGGTAATTAATTAATTTTTAAAATATTGGTATTTGTTACTCTTTATATGTGTCTTTGTGCTTGTGCTAAGTTCTAAATAATTTTGATTTATTGTGGTTTAATATAGTTTTCTTTTATTTCTTTTTTTGATACATATGTCTTGGAGTGTATAATTAAGCGAATGTATGATTGATTTATCATCTTTAAATTCAGATGGATTTCATATTTTTATGAATGTAAGGTGCATTAAATAATTCTTGTAATAAATATTTTTAATCAAATTGTAATTTCATTTTTAATTAAATTATTTATTTATTATTATCTTAAATATTATTATATCAATAATATATGTTACGCTTAATCGAGTATTTATCTTACAGAACTGGAGGTCAGAGATTCAAATTTTGAAAATCTCGTTTTTCTTTAATAAATTTCCAACGTACCAAAGAAACTAATTGAGAGTTTCAATCATATTCAAAATATATATATATCTCTTTTATTTTATGATCCTATATATTTATTGAGGGATGCTAAATGTTCATCCCAACTTGAAGAGTGATGGAATTCCCTTGTTAGAGAAAAAGAGGTATATTGTTTTGGCTTCAAGGCGTGTATCTTCATGCCCTTTTTTTAAAGGTTTATTTGCTTTTTATATTGCAAACTCTTCAGGACTACTAATAGCACCTTAGGATAGGTGATATTAGTACCAAACACCTTTGTGTATTTTTCAGTATTGAATAGACGATAGTTTCTGGTTCTATAGAAACTTCACCAAAATGATATGTAAATATAGAAAATTAAGATTATCAAATCTGCAATATGTTAAGTTAACATATTAAATAACAATTATTTTAGATAATGATCATATTAGATTATCCAACCAAGTAAATATTTATCAAATATTTGCTAAATACAATGTGATAGAAATTGAATTTAAATTAGATAATAATTCGAAACTAAATGAAATAAAAATAATATTATGAGCAAATAAAAAAATCAATTTTAATTGCACTGCACGTGCCATGTGTTCAAGTGCCAAGTGCGCTTATAAAAGCACTTAAAATACTCCATATGCACCACAAGTGCGTGTGCACGTTGCATAATAGCATGGCTCTTATTAGACCATTTGACATCAGTAAAAGGACAAAGCATTATAAAGGCTTTGCAAAAGTTATACAAAACTGATGTGAATTAAAGAGCTCAAAAATTTTATTGTTTCGTACTGAACTTTTTAATCATAAAACTTTGGTCTAGTGATTAAAAGAGCTAAATTGAGGTTTCTGAACCAAAAGAACCATATTTTATTTTCACATATATGAATGATTTGAATTGGTTATTTTGCAATTTGCAAATGTAATACTATTGTTTGCACCGTTAAAGAAAAAAGGGCTAAGTTCATTAAAAGGCCATTAATGAACTAAGCCTGAGCCCAAATTAGAAGTTCATTGTGCATGTGAATAATATATTGTGTTTGTAAATCAATTTAACTTGAAATAAGAACAACAATTGCCGAGAAGATTTTAAAAATTTCAGAATGTAATGAATAATTTTACAAAGTGAAGTCATTAATAATTATCTAACAGTTGGCTAATATCTAGGGAAGTGGGAAGATTGTTACTAACATATTCAGTTACAGAGTAGTTGTCCTCCTGTAGAACTATAAAAGCAAAATTGTAACAATGATTAGAGGCCCGAACCAATCTAACACCTAATAAGTTCTATGCCTTTTTATCAGTTCCAATAGATTTATCTTTTTCACTTAAATTCCATAGTTTTTAATTTCTCTAAAGTTGTAATTACTTTTTCATTAATACAATTCTCTATTTTACTAGCAATCATTGTGTTCATATTTACCATTGAGAAATCATGTATCATGGTAAAGAAATTTGAAGATTTACAATTTCTTGATTCAAAAGATCACATAGATACAATTCATTAGTTAAGCTTCTTTTCAGTTTTAGCATGCTTGCTCACTTTACACGCATATATTTTAGAAAATACATCAATGAATTGGGTATCCACCACACAACAAAATATGTAAAAAAAAAAAAATTAACTAGTACTTATTTATAGTGAATAGAGCAGTGAATTTCCAACAAATAAACCCAAAAATCCCTTTCCCTGACCGCAACCGTGCAAAGAATTTTGTTATTTTCATGGACATGTGAAACCGTGAAGAAAGAAAAGATTTGTTTGATTGATATAATTTATTAATTTTATATTTAAAATATTAAAATTAAATTGAATAGGGATTTTGACTGGCTTTTCCTCTTTCCTTTTTCCCAGCCATATAGGTTTCTGGGTAATCACCACGTGGCATTACCCTATTTGGCTGGTAAAGGTTCTCACCATGTGGGTGACAGCCATATCTTTTCTTTAGGTACAAGTCAAAATTTGAAGAGCCCAATTCTTCTTCTTTTTATTCTTCTCTTTCATGTTACCCACATGTACTAAAATGTCCCAAATTAAACTTACAGTTTTATTATTTTATAATTTATAATTTATTTTTAGGTAAATTACAATATAATACATAAAATTTGATTTAATTAATTAATTTTTTTTAAAAAAAATTAATTAATTAGCCTTTCAATTTTTTTTGCCAAACTATTTAGTTTTTCATCTAATTTTTATATTTTTTCTGTTAAATTTATGAAAAATGATTAAAATATTCTTGCATATATAATAAATATAATTTTAATTTTATTAGTTAAAAATAAAAAATTTAAATTAATAAAATTATATAATAATATTAAATGTAGTCATTATATATATAATTATATAAATATTATTTACTTTTATTAATTTAAATTTTTTATTTTTTATTTTTAAATAATAAAATTAAAATTATATTTATTATATGTGTAAAGGTGTTTTAGTTATTTTTCATAAATTTAATAAATAAAAATACAAAATTAGATCGAATGATTAAATAATATGATGAAACCAAAATTGAGAAATTAATTAATTAATTTTTAAAAAAATAGAGATAAATTATTTAATTAGATTAAATTTAAAAAATTAAATAATAATTTGATCTTTTATTTATTTATTTATTTTGTCTGTTTTCCAGATGCCAATCCCAAGTCCCAACTCTTAAATGGGATAATATCTTTTAATTAGTTAGATTCCATGTTATGGGTCTAAATCAGGATAAGACACCAAATCTAACCTAAGACTCCCACTACTTGACTTGAGACTTGCCAACTAATTATTTTCTATTTAATTTTTTTTTTGCCAAAATTATTTCTATTTATTTAGATACTCAATATCTCTATTATTAAATAATTATTATATTGCTAATGACATTGGACTTTTAAATTTATATTGCAAATTTGTACTTAAATTTATATTGCAAATTTATATTGCTAATGATGCAGGATGTGTTTGAGATTATTCTAATGAGTTGAAAAAGCGCTTTTAAATTTTTTTTTATTGATTAGTTTTTATTATTTTTTTATAAATTATTTTTTCAAATTTATTTTTTAAAAAAATATTAATTTATCTGTTTTTATTTTTAAAATAATTTTTAAAAATATATAAATATTTTTGTTGAAAAATGCATTTTTCAAATGCAATGTCAAATGGTGCTATAATATTTCTTAAAAGATATATTATATTACCAACCACTAATTACTAAATATCAATTTTGTTCCTCCATCTATCTCAATTTTGTTCAACTTAAAAAACATATACTTAAAATTGTAATATATATATATATATGTGCGTGTGTGTAATTAATAAAAAATATATATATATATATGCTGATGAGGTAAAGACATCTGACTGTATGTTCAGTCTTTGGCTAAGTGAGACCCATTATTTTCACAAGGAAGAAGTTGCAACAGAAAGTGGTGTACATAGTGACAAGGACATTATTGGCAGGCTCAATATACAGCCAGTAAGAATCTTCAATGATCTTGTATATAATAACTCCATACTGGTGAGCTTTTTTTATTTTTATTTTTTTTTCCACGTTTGCTCATAAAAATAAATGAAAACAACAATACATTTTAAGGTAAGAATTGTAATGCGAAGGAATTGATTTGAATTAGAAGTGATAAGAAAAAGAAAGTTAATTTAGGATAATAAAGATTATGTAGAAAGCAAATTTTTGGAATTGATACAACAAAATATATAGAAAAGAAAAAAAAATTAAAATAGGTTCATAATGGGTTTCAGCTTTAGGAAAAGAAAACCCATTGAAATTTTATTTTTCATAGAAGAATGAGTAGTGATTGTTTCTTCTTTGCAGCAAAACAAGTCCTCTTTCTGATGCCTGAGGAAGGTAAGAGTGGAGAGCGCTTCTTCACGTGCCCACGTGATTTCTCTTCCACTAACCCACTACTTGAAAGAAGACATAAATGCCTCATAATTGCCACTTCCTTGAAATGCCCCCACACATACGTGACAAAGTGGGACTTCCTTACTCCACTCCATATTAATCGAATAAGTTCAAGAAATCTAATTTTATATATATATATAATGATTACAATTGATAGGAATTATGAATTTTTTAAATTATTCTTTATTCCTCATTTTGCTATTATATGTGCTTTTAAATTATTAATTACAGTATTATTTTTATTAATTTAATAAAAATTCATTAGTTATTATTATTATTTATTTTTAATCAAAATGGAATTTACGATAATTAAAATTTATGGGCTATTAAAGTCCAAAAAATTATAAATATATAAATAAAATTTCTTTATCTGTACTGGCTTTTGAATATGTTTTCTTTCTCTTTCTTCTTTTTGTATAAATATGTTGATTTATTATTGCAAATTTATTGTTACTAAGTATTGCTACATTAACTATATATAAGTTACAATATTTTTGAATGACTATGAATAATTAATTCTCATAAAATAATAAATAAAATGATTTTAGCAAAATAAAAAAGTTAATTCTCATAATTACCATAATAATTATTTATAAGTTACAATTTTATTATGAATAATTAAAATTTAATATATAATTGTTATATATACATAAAATGCTGCATATTTATGTTTCATTGTCTCAATGTTTTCTTATTGATTTATTGGTAGTATATTTTTTATCTTTAATTGCTATTTTTTATTTTTTAATGTCTTACTTATTCCAATTTATTTGTAAAATATACCATTGGGGTATATAATTCAACACTACCTTTCTTTCTTTTCTTTTTTTTTTTCATTTTTCACTTTCATTTGGTGGATTTCTATTTTTTTTTATCATCATCTTCTTCTTTAGAAATTATTTTTTGATAAACTAATTTCTAATTTAAATATTTATATCATTGGATCTAGATATAAAGTTGGCCAATATATTTTGAGTTTTCTTTTTTAGTTACATTTTGATATTTTGATTTTATAATCTTGTGAAATATATATACACACATACACATGATATAGAGTTGTATTATTTTTTTATAACGTCATATTAATAAAGCTACACAATCTATAAATATGAATTTCATAGGAATTTGTATCAACCATGTGTAATTTTTGCATATAATATAATTAATATATTTGAATATTAATTTCGCTTTTCTAACTAATCTTATTTTGGTATACATATTTCATTTTTACTGACTATCATTTTCTATATAATTTTTATCATATTTTGGAAAACCTATTTCATTTTAATTATTAATTTTTTAATAGTCTTTATCATAAATATTCATCAAAGAAAATAATTAAGCCAATGCTAATAATTAATTTATTTTTGTATTAAATCAATTTCTAAATTTTATATTTTTTGTTTCTCTTTTTAAGTCTTCATTTTTTAAAAAATTAACTTATTAATTTTTTTTAGTTCTTAAATAATTTTTATTATCGATCAATTAAGTAAACAAATTATAAATTAAGTGCCACATATATCATTATATTAATTTTTAAATTTTATATTTTATATTTAAAATTTCAAAAATAATAAAGAATATATATTAAAAAAATGTAGTGTTCAATATTATATATCATCTAATTTTATTAATATATTCATCTCACCTTCATTTTTTTTTTATTTCATGTTTCAATTAGAATTTTAATTTATTTTGGGTAGATTAAATAAAATAATATTAAGTATACAATTTTGTTGATTTTATTAAATGAGAATATTGATTATTTTATAGGTATATTAATAATTTTTTAATTATGAAATTGGTATATTTAAAATTAAAATTTGTAATTAATTAATTAATAAAATAATATATTGATAAAAATCTTAAATAGTCACGTGCAAAGCACATATATTATCCTAGTATTTTTTTATAAATCATATATCAATCACATTTTCAAGATATATAGTTCTTCAACTAATACTCAAATTATCTAGCTCAAGAATATACTCCTAATATTTAATTTCAACCACTTACCTGTCCCTTAAAAAAAAAATAAAAATAAAAGTGTTTATTAATATCCATTGTTGTATTTAATTAATTAATGGATAGTAGTATTATATGAGTGTGTTAAAGGAAGAGTGATCAGATCACGTGGTCCCATTGATGCGTCGCCATCGCCAGCTCATTCACTGCTTATTTACTTACAAGTCAAAGGTTGGTCAAATTAGCCAATGCATGCCACCCCAACCCTTCTGGACTCTGCCACTATCGCACTACTTCTCTTCTGCTTTCTTTCTTGGCTCTGCAATTTTTTAAAAAAAAAACAAAATTAGCTAAAAACAGTAAAACATTTACCTCTTTAAAAGCCCAATCACTCATCCCATTGATAAAACTCCTGTTGCTTTCTATGTCTTCTATGGAAACTCTTATCATCTCCCTTTACCCCTTTCCTCTAACTTCGCCTACCCCAATTTTTTCACTATCTTTTTATATTTACGTTCACTATCCTAATCATAAAGGATGCTTATCTTTGATCTGACTCCACATGCATTCACAATGTACTTTTTTTTTTTTTTTATGATCAATCTTAATTACTATGAAATTTAATCTCCAAAAGGACAGTCCAACAATAAATTTTGAAGTTAAATTCCACTAAATTAAATTAATGAAAATCGAATTAATATTTTTAATATATATTAGTAGTATTTTTCTCAATAATAGCTAAAGTTACAATCTCAAACATACTCTTAATCCTATTGGAGAATTTATTATTATTTGGGTAATGACTAAATGCCATTTAATTTCCAATTGGTAACAAGTATTAGTGCTAGCCGTTAGTATGTCATCTTATATACTTAAGGATCTTCCAAATATTCTACTAATTATAGGCCAGCTTTTGACAAAAGAAATTAACATGGATAATTTTTTTTAAGTATTTGGACCATTATGAGAAGCATGCATCAAGGATATGTTACATTAATTCCAAGAACCTTCCTGGAAGTACCCCTAAGACTATTTTTAATATAAATATAATTAGTATATAAATGGACACAAGAAGATTTGGCTACTAATAAGTGTTAATTATACTAGTATTTTATTCACTGGTTTTTCTTTTTTTTCTTTTAACTAGAAGATAGAGGCAGAAGAGAGTTTCTTGGTAAGTTCACCTGCACTTCCAAGGAAAACAGTAAAAAAATTACATATAAATATGAGACTGTGACTAAAAAACTGAGACATCATTGACTACCAATTTAACATGTCATGACAAAAACATATATCACATCATAGGCACGCCATGCATAAATTTAATTCAAAAGAGACACTCCTAGCTAGCTTTCCCCTCCTCCCCTCCCTCCTTAGATATAAATACAAACGCTACTTGGTGGGTTGAAACAGTGCATGAGGGTCCCTCAAAGAATTTATTAGGGTTTTCTCTGCTCTTTAACTCATTCTTATTTTCTTCTTCTTTTGCTGTTTTGAAATCCCATGGCATGTTTAGACATGTATAACTCCGATCAGCACAAAGGTCATTGCCCTCCAATGAGCCCTAGAATCTCTTTCTCTAATGATTTTGTTGATTCCCAACAGATTATCAAGCAAGAGATTACGAGCTCATCAAGATCAGAAGCCCCAGTATCTACTGACTTTGAATTTTCAGTCACAAACTACTCAATGATGAGTGCTGATGAGCTTTTTTTCAAGGGTAGACTTTTGCCATTCAAAGATAATGGCAACAATCACAACCAAATGCAAAGGACTATAAGAGATGAACTTCTTGTTGGTGATGATGATGGCTATGAAGATCATGAAGTTTCACTTAGGCCACCTAAGGGTTCAACAAGGTGGAAAGGCCTTTTGGGTCTCAAAAGAAGCCACATTGGGTCTAAGAAAGTTGATAAGAGTGATGGGTCTGCGGTAAGAGTTGGTGAAAGTAGAAGGCACAATTTTGTTCATGAGGAGGTGCATGTTGGCAAGAGTTCACAGGTTTGAAAAATAGAAGGAACTAAATACCTACTTAAATAGTTTTTTCTTCTTGTTCTCCTTTCTTTTTTTTTTTTTTGGAAAATGAATTATATGGTTAAAAATTTAATCTTTTAATCTTCTTTGAGCTGGTCTGATTTGGATTTGTGTTTTCTACAGCAGGAGCTTTTAAATGAAGGAGGGTCAAGTCACAGAGATGTGGAGATTGGGATATAATAATGAGTATTTGTTAGAGTGGGTGGAGTAAATTTTTTTTTTAGAAGAGGAAAATGGTGATGATTATTTTCTTCTATTTTTAGCGGAGATTTGGATAAAATTTAGAGCTCTTACAGAATTTGTATGAGTTAATTAGTTCTTTTTCAAACTTTGCTTAACCTTTTTTTTTTCTTCTTCTGTTTTTGGAGTTCTAATGTCTTTATTATTCCTTTGGATCTCCCAGAAGTAGTTGGTGTTTTTGGCTTTTTTTTTTTTTTTTTTTTCTTGTACAAAATGTTTGCAGCTGAAGAACTCCTTGTATCTTTTTAAGCACTGATTGATAGATCTATCTTCTCTCAGTTCTTTTTCTCTTTTATTTCCAAAGGCAAAAAATAAATAAATAAATAAAAGGGATCTGTTCATTTACTGGATTCATCTTTGACTTGGATCTATATTCATGTCGTTATATGTATTTTGGGAGGTGTAAAATATTCCCTTTTGCCTTTCAATAAGTTCAAAGAGAGAGATTCTTTACTTTTAAAATGGGGAAAAGAAAACATATCACTACAGGAACAAGTTCCCAAATGCTACAAAGAGTTTTTATTAAAATTTTGGTTATAATTATTTGCTTTTTCTTGTTATACATGTTTCACGTCAGTGTTTGCAAGTATATGAACATTTAGGACTGCCAAAGTCATAACATACGATGTATGACTACAAATTAAATATATGTATATATTATTGTGAGAGTAGCATAATTGAGATCTTACAATAAACACAAGGAAGGCTGTTCCAAAAAAAAAAAAAAAAAACCCTTCAATCTTAGAGGTTTGATTTAATTAATTATTTACTCTGCATTTTGTGAAACTATTTAATTTTTAAGGTTTCATTATGTCAATAAAATTATTTTTTTTTTGTTTAAAATTGGTCTAATTTAAGTGAAATGGCGAAAATAATCTCATCCAAATTATTATTTAATTTCCTGATATTTGACTTAATTAATTATTTAATTTATGTATTTTCGTCATTTTGCCTTAGTTTTATAGTAAATTAGATAAATTTTAGATAAAATGACTAATTCTATTAACGGAATAAAACTTCAAAAACTAAAAAGCTAGTTTTACAAAATGTAGAGACTAAATAGTTAATTAGATTAAGTACCAAGAACTAGATAGTAATTTACCAAAAAAAAAAAGGAACAAAAGCACAAGGAAAAGGATAGATTCTTAAAAATCAAGGTAGATTTTGTTTTATCCATTTATTTTCTTTAAAAATTGTATTACTCAATTATTAGTTCAAAACTACGAATGTATTAGTTCAATAGCAAACTAATTAATTTGATTAGAAGTATATATCTTAACTAAGTACCTACGCTACGGTTCATCAGTTCTATCCAAGTACATAGAGATTTAAATTGACATATCACTAAAGAATTTAAGATTCTTAGATTGTAAATGACATAATATCGGCTTTTAACATAAAAACTGAGGGCCACATGCATATTATCATTCTATTCTCTTGTCATTTTTTTTCCTCTACACTGTCTTCTAGCAGTACAAATAATAAAAGTCATGATTATTATTGGTTCTTTTTTTTTTTTTTTTCGCCTTTTGTTTCTTCTTATTTTGGTGTGCCAATGACACCTCTTGTGAAGACAAATGACAGTTGTCTATCTATAATCATTCATGCATCACTGTTGCGCGATTTTTGCAAGTGCACAGATCGTTTACAAGTAATAAAGTGATGAGTGAGTATCGTTCCCACGAGAAAAGATTTGTCAAGTACCAATTTTAACATTCCTCTATTATTTAGAAAATTAATTATGAGAATTCATATTTTAATCTAAAGTAAAATTCAAGTACATAAATGATAATAAATATAAAAATAAGATTAAAGATTTAAGATTTAGAATTCATCAATTGATCACATATGATTTCTTTATAATCTTTAGATGGATTATTTTTGTTGGAATTAATGATTAGATTTTCCTAAATTATATGATGTTCTCTTTCAAGATACAACATGTGTGTTTATATTAACCTTACGTCTACTCTCGTGATCATAAGCAATTAACACAAACCCATTAAATTTTATGCAAATTCTTTTAAAAATCACAAAGGAGTATTTTTATCTTTAAGCAATACATTTCCTAGGTCAATTATCCTAATGAACTAATATTGTGCTTCCACTCTTGCTACTTCACACAATATTTTAAATCATGCAATTAATGGTCAGTTAATTACAAGCATTAAATTTTAAAATAAAAGATTAATTCCAACAATCAACCCAATCAATTAAATATAAATAATCATATGCAAATCAAAAGATTACATCTAAATTCTAGAAAAATAAATTTAGCTATTCATAATTGAAAAGGAAGAAATAATTAAATTAACAATAAAAATAATAAACATAATAATAACTTATAATTAAATTCAAGAATAGAGTTTAGAGAGAACTTGTTTTGGGATACAATTTTTGATGAACTCAAACTTCCAAAAACTCCTCCTCTTGATCAAAATAAAAAATAAAACTAATCTACTCTAAAAAAAAATATGAAAATCTCTCTACATATTTTTTTTATGGATTTTCTTTGATGTCTTTTCCCTTTGCCAAGCATGGTATTTATAAACATGTTTGGTGGAAGAATTCAAGTTCCATTAAAATTCTTACATCAAAAATTCAACATTGATGGTTAGATTGGCCACCAACCATTGAATTCCTTCATCAATATTCAAAAATAGTTAGGTTGGCTACCAACCATTGAATTTTGGCCACTAACCATTGAATTTCTTTATCAATATTCAAAAATGGTTAGGTTGACTACCAACCATTGAATTTTGGCCACCAACTATTGAATTTATTTCTCATAGATTGAAAACTTGAATCATTGCTTGCATCATTATTTTTACTGCATCATTTTGATCTGCAAAAATAAAATAAAAATACTTAAAATACGTTATAATTTATTTATAAATTCTAAAACTATTTATTTGTAAAAATAAGTAATAATATTATTGCATTCTCGAGAATTGAGCTAAAATTTAAGTTTAAACAATTAAAATAACTCTAAAAATATAGAGTTATCAATCACCCAATTGCAAATTAGCTATGTATGTATTGGATGATGATGGTTAATTTATTATAAAATTGCTGTTAATACACATTCAGATCATTCATTAATTATCTGGAAGAACAAAGTAATTGTTCATGAACACAAGCCGTTTTACTTTATCAGCAAATAATAAGTCGCCCACAAGCAGGGATTATTTATTATTTTAATATACCATAATGAAATATAATGCAATATAATCGAATGCTATTTTTTTTGTATAATGTTGAAACTAAAAATATATTTAATTATATTATACTATTACATTTCGTTACGGTTTACCAAACATCCCTTTATAAACTCAACATTTGGATTGCAATTTTATAGCTGTGGGAGAATTCTATGAATCTGTACACCAATATTCATAGTTTAATTAATAGGAACTCTTCTGAAGATTGATTTAATAGAGGGGGATGTAAAAAAGGATTAATTTTAGTAAGGCACTCATTTGGCTAGTACTTTTTGCGGGTTGACCAGATTTTAGCTCCTGCAACTTTTCAGATCATGGAGTAAAACAAAAAGATAAGATAATTTACACATGGAGCCATGCATGGAAACCATTCAAAATGCAAAGCTAACTAAAAACACCAGTTCAAATCCCCTGACCCAATTGCCCATCCCCCTCTCCCTATGAAAGAAACGAAAAGAAAAAAGAAAAAGCATATGCTATGTTATAGCGAAAATTAAGAAAAAGAACACAAGCATTGTTGAACACCAGACAAAGTGAAGGCTTTAAAGAATCTAAAGAACTATAGCTGTTGTAGGTGAAGTGGGATTCTCAGTGTTGGTACTTGGTACACCAAACATGCCCTATTGAATGCTTCTAGCCACCAGTCAATAATGGAAAAACAGACTTCCACTGCATTTTCGACACAATCTGCAATAAAAGCAGACGGCTTGATGGAGCCATGTGCAAACTAACTCGAGCCCAATTTATACAGTGAATGTGGAGAATCAGGCTAGCACAATATTCCTTGCCTTGCCAGATTGTCAAAGGCCTTGGGCAGCCCCAAATTTGCATGAACCTTGCCGTCCAGTGAAAAACTTGTTCTCTGCCCCCGTGAAGGTCCTTTCGTAAAATGAGACTGACATTTCGGGTACCAATAGCTCCTTACGTCCATAAACACACATGCACAAAGCACAAATAATATCCCCCTCCAAGCTACAATACTGTCTGATAACTATAATGTCCAAGAATGTTACAGCATCGTCTACATATTAAATGCTAAATCATTACAGAATGTTACAACAGTGTTTACAGTGTTGATACAAGTCACTATTCTCAAGCAATCACGTCCTTTCAGCCATACAAATCCCAATTCGCCTCTGTTTTTAGGTCACCGGGTAAGATTATGAATATAGAAGACCAAAGACAAAATACATAAATGGTACATCGCAAAAGATATATCACCAAGGGGCAAGAATCTCTTCTTGGAACTTGACCTCATAGCTTTCAGCTTTTGACTTGAGACTTTCAATATCAGCACCAAACTTTTCATAAGCTGCCTTCAATTCCACAAGCTTTGCTTCAAGATTTCTTATCTCATCCTCTGTGTTCACCCTTTCAGTCCTAGCTTCTATATACCTCCTTGTTTTTGTGGCACCTTCTGAATCAAAGGCAAGGCTTACAAGTCGGCTCAGCCTGGCTCGTAAAAATCCAATATTCATGCCAAAATGTTCAGAGGCTTTCAAAGTCTTGTCCCAAGTATCAAACTCATCCCGAGAAGTGGTAAGGTTGCAAGCTTTTATGGCATCAGCAATATTAACAGTTTCAGAAATGATTCCTGCAATTAACTTAAAATTGAGGCCCTTAATAAGATTCTCATGAAGGAAGGCATTCTGACTGCAGCAGAGCTTGTAGTACTTCATTCGAATATCTTCTGATAATTCAGAATCTAGAACTAACCCATCGATCAGAATGTTAAAATTTTCAAAGCTTTTGACATCTTCGAATTGAATGGCAGGCAACGATAACTTGAAACCTTCTAGAACTTCTGAACCAACTTCTTCACTGTCATTTTCAGATTGCTCAGCTAGTTGCACAGTGTTATGAACTGACAATCTTGAACAACCAGACTTCTTATGTTTCTTTTGGACAACAGCTAATGGAAGTGACCTAGGATGTTTCCGCTTTGAAATTTTAGAAGGAATCACTGCCATTTCTGCATCGTCTTTATATTTCAAAGTTTGACATCCAAAGGCAATATGGATTCATTAATACAAACATAGATAGGATATCAAAGTTGCAAGACAAAGACATCAACCAACTTGCCTGCATCATTTTGTTTTATTTGAGGATCCAAAGTTAGTAGACCTAGAGCCCCATCCACTTCAGTTAAATCATTTGCCCTTATTATGTAAACCTGCAAAAGTTAAAAACACTTGTCATGGACCCAGGACTTAAACAATGGACTTAACTACAATGAAATATAATATGCCATGATTCCACCTCTCGCACGAACGCGCACACACACACACACACACACACAAAATCCCCTAACCATTCTCCCTGTCAGAATCAAACCAGATGATAAATTAGCAATCGAACCACATTCAACTAAGTCTTCTCCAACTTTGATAGACTTAAGCAAATACCACTATGGAAGGGAACAATAACAAACATAGTCTTGCAATTATTGTTGTAAGTTAGCCATGCTGTAGACTATAACCCATACTTTCAGTTATTAGCCTCCAAACATTCCTTTTCATTTCTAACAAAAATTTATTGGTCTTTTCGAAGACATTCACGCATGATTGTCTCAATCTAAATAAGCAGGCTAGTCACCTCATGAATATCCCATTAATGGTTGTCAGGTCCAAAACTAGAGGAAATCTGAACTTTCTTCCAGTCCATGATGCATGATTCAACATGCAAATTGTCCCTCTTAAAGAAATTGCACAGATGCTAGTTTGATTCTTTACCAAACACTAAACACACACTACGTTGGCAGCTCCATTCCTTGTGTGAAACTTTTATATTTATCCAAATCACTGATGCACTATCAAGAAAACATAATGTACCAGCCCCCTTTCTCCACAAACCCAAGGTTCTTCAAGGACATGCTTTAAAATTTTTTTGATACTGCTCTCAAAATGATAGGATTGAAAGAAGAGCAATAATTATTTTTCACCCCTTTTTCTAGATGTTAGGTCATGACATGCTTTTCTGGAAAATAACATTTGCAAATAAATCCATTCAGCATTCTAATCTTCATGTGGCAAAAACAGACCAATATGATTCTAATCTTTTTGATATCTTAAATTATACAGCATGGGATACACAGTACTAAACTCTTCTCATGGCCCAAACCATAAGCTTCCTCCATTCTTGTTAATAAGATGGTCAATTTGGCATGAATATTCAGGCACTTATACATACATTTTAGTTATTATAGATTCTAAATGTAGACCTGCAGTACTTGGAACGACACTTCACAAGAAGGAAGCTTTGAATAACAATGCAATTTCACTTTTTGTTCACATTGCAGTGAGATTTTCATATAGGTTGCCAGCAGTTAATGTGACACAGTACACTACAGGAATCAACTCTGTCTAAGTAGGCTGTGGATGGTTGCTGGATAATTTTAAGGGTATGTCCTGATAAGCTAGCATATATGATTCACTAAGGGAAATTTTAACTGTGAATGTGACCATACAATATAATAAGATTTCTATATTATAGAAGTTTAATGGTTCATTTTTCCCTCCTTTTTTTTATTCTTTTTTTCTTTTGGGGGGGTGGGGGGGTTGGGGGTGGAGATTGACATTTAGGTGATGTTTAATAGGCACAAAGTAATATCATATCTAAAGTGATTGTGATTGCATGCTTATTTCATCTTAAGCTGCACTGCCATACAGATCATTGGATGAAAGTTTTCCCTATATGGGAATGGTTGATGCAATTAAGGGAAAAAAAGAAAGATATGATTTAGGAATTATTCTTGTTTAATTTTTAAATTAGGAATTTTATTTAGTTTTCCTAGTTCAATTTGTTTTAGATTTATTTCCTATGTTGTTTAGAATTCTTGTCAAATAAGTCTTTTTTTTTTTTTTTTTTGAAATAAGTTAAATAAGTCTTTTAATATCTTAATTAGCATAAATAAGTCTCTATTAGACAAATAGTAGTATTCTTATTATTTTCAATTCAGATTTTAAATCAGTGGTTAAACCGTAATTATCTTCTTGTTCCAATCACAATCACTACTCTATTCTAGCCCTAGTTGTTGAGAACTAATCACCCTAAACTATTCCACTGCGTCCATGGTCGAGGTGTCAGTGTGTAAGTTGGGATTTGCAAGAACCAGCAATGCACTATCTCTCATAAGAGAGACCACTTGTTTCTGCATAGTTTGTGAACCAAGCACATAGAAGCATAGCATAAAGATCTTAAAACAATAAAACTCAAATAGTTCAAATTACTTGGAGTCAATCAATGATATTGCCACAATGGAAAGAGTCAAAATGAACCATGCAAGATGTAATGCAATAAAGCCAAGTACCTTGGTTCCACCGCATGAAAGGCAAAAAGTGAAAAATCAGATAGTCTATATCCAGGTCCAAAATCTCCAGGCTTTATATTCCTAAGAACATTTTGGGAATAAATCATTATCCTAAATCATTATCCTAAATCATTGGGCATACAAAAGCATGATCACTCAGTTCTACTAAAAGGTTAAGCAAGAACGTTTTCAGCTTTCTCCATGGTACAAATTCATGAATTTGCACATGCCTGAGTTTAGGCTCTTAGAATTCTCTAAGTCACATATTTGTCTATTTTCCAGGTTAATTGGGGTAGGCTTCAGGAAATTACTACTCAAGCTATTGACAACCTGATCTATGCTCAGCTAAACACCAAAAGGGGCAAAGACGTAAAACCGTGGATTAATCCATACAGTTATTTAAGAGCCATTACACCAGTTTAAGGCAACCAAGCAGAAAGACCACATTAAACTGATAGAGCTGGGAAGCATAGAGATTAGCTGGAGTCAAACATACACTTCTCCTTTCCCAAAACAAAAGGGACAGAAAGTCAAAACCATGGATTAAGCCATACAGCTATCTAATGACAAAACTGGTCAAACTGGGAAGCATATAGATTAGCTAGAGTCGAATATACACTCCCCCTTCCACAGCCTCAGATGCATAGCATTTGTTGTTCTAGGGTCACACCATGAATAATCCATCTACCTCATAGCTAGTCTTGGTCATCCTTCAAATGAAATTTTGGCTTCCACTAGCCTCAAACTGACTAATGGTTTCTTTTCTGGATGATTCTGCTTGATCTACTTTACAGTAATCAGAAATTCTATAACCGAGAGAATTGGTTCATTTGCTTTATATTCAGGTTGAAGTGAATAAGAATGATTACTACTCCACCTAGTATCTATAAACAAGATGTTCTATGCCCAGTAGAAGGAACAAGGAGGTAAAACCGTAGATTAATTTATGCAGCTATCTAAGAGCCAGTAGAACAGTCTTGAGATAACCAAGCCGGTCATGACAAAGAGTTTAGCTGAAGTCAAACATATGTTTCCCCTGCATCCAAGCTAGACATGAAGCACCTGTTCTAGGATCCCAACAAGAATAACCCATCCATCTCATAGCAATCTTCCACATGAAAAATTGGCCTCTATTACTATCTAAGCTTAATAGTTTTATGTCCTGCTTGATCTACTTTGCAAGATTCAAAGCATCTCTAAGCTAAGCAATTCATTGAAGTGCTTCACAAAACTTTGACTTTATGTGGTTCCAGATTCTCCTAATATGGCATGTTATTGGAAAGCAGAACTCCAAATTGCATAAATATTATCCTCAATACCTTCTGTTTATAATGAATCTGCTTAATTACCCTCTTCCCTATCTTATTCAACTCTACAACCAAGTTCTTGCCAATTATTGGTAGCCATTAGTGAAAGTAGGAACATAATTATTTTCTCCCGTTCATTGTGTTTTTTCCATCCAGATATAATTATGTTAATTCCAAAATTGAATGTTTAATCCACTGACCATAATGACATGGCTCCTGTCTTTTAAACATTCTTCAATCTCTTGTCACCAAAAAAAAAAAAAAAAAAAAAAAAAAAAAAGTCAATCTAATCTCCCATGAAACGATGGATTACAAGTTATTTCCCGTAAATTCAAGCACAACACCTAAAACATGTCAGACTTGCCACCATAACTAATTTATTATTCTAACATCTATCTAAATCATCTAATTTATATGTATCATCATATCTTCCATGGAAAACAAAAATTGGGTCAGAAGTGCTACAAGAACGGTAAATATGAACACAAAAAATGTAACTCAAACTATTACCTTAAACATGCAAGGTTCAATTAACTGAAAGACCAGCACATCTCCCTCTAACAACTGGTGTGCAACAGAAAACTGCCTCCAACCAGCACTCAATCCAGTCTTATATGCAATGTATTTCATCTTGAATGCTTTCCCACATTCATCTTCCAATGTGATGGTTGTATCCTCGCGTGGTAAGTGTGCTCTACAGAATGGTCCAGGAAGCCCCTATTTATAAAAAATAATAAGAAGAAGAAGAAGAAACAAATAATGCTAAAACATCTATACATCTGTGTTTCTTTCAATGAGGTTCATTCAGTGAGCTTACCATCCAAAAACAACTACCGACATGTGACCTAACCAAAGATTTCACAAAGCTAGGGAATGCTGATTCTAGATTTGATTGGACCTCTTCTGCTCTAATCATGGCAGATGACTTAAGTTCTCCAGAAGCACACAATCTAGCAACTGTATCCTTACTTTGCCCACAGCTTCAGAACAACAAAGGAAGAATTGACAAAGTTTAAATTTTCAAAATTCAAGACAGCTAAAATTGAAAAAAATAATACTAAAAAGCATTCAAGATTCTGAACTGACCATATGCACTTCCCTGCATGACCTGTTGTTGCCTGTTCAAGAATTCAACGAAATTCCCATTAGTATACTGCTTAACAGCATTGAATAAATACCTTCATAGTTAGTTGGCCAACATAGAATCAGAATGACAACACACAAAGTGGAAAAAAAAGGGACAGGATCCGTCAGGTTGTGCAGCTTAAAAGAAGTGAGGTTTTGGGGGAAAAAAAAAAAAAGAAATAATGCTTAATTAGTTTAGACATAAAATATATCATGTGAATGAAAAAGATCAGTCATGTAGATGACCAAATGAGCAATTTCTAATGCTTTACATAATTACATTGTATGCTCTGATTCTGCAAAGACTGGAAGAGTTTAATTGAAACGTAAAACACTTCTTAAAGGAAGTAATTACAACCCATTAGTACGGAACAAAATGTGGTAGCACTATGACTTATTATTCTAGTCCTACATTAGGTCATTTTGTTTTCACAGCAGGAATAGCAATTCCAAGTTCTGAAATATTATCATGCTTAATGTCTCGCAAAGCACTAAAAGGATCTCAAAATGCTTGTCAGACAATGTGCTAAAGCAGCTAAAAGCACAAAAACTACAGCTGCGCCGGTCAATCAATAATACCTAGCCTCGATGCAAATAAATGAAGAAGGAGAAGAAGAAGCCTTACATGCTTAATTTTCAAATCTGAATACCTTCTCTTTATCTTAACACGCTTTTCAGTTTTCTCCGCACCCTGAACCTGAACCAAAACCAAAACCACAATCACACAGAATCAGGAATCGAAAAGACATATTGAAACCAGAAAAAACCGACGATGCATTTCATACATTTAAACTTGGCAGCCCTAGACAGAAACATAGAGTAATTACAGAAACAGAAATAACCTCCTCGCGTTTCAATTCCAGTGAACTAAAACACAAGATCTAAACTCTCATTTTCCTATTCTTTTCTGCAACCATTTTCCAGGCAACCAAACAGAGAGAAAAAGAGATACCGAAAAGGAAGAGGCAAGAGGTCTGGGCATAGGACTAGACGGAGAGCGGGACAATTGAGCCAGGGTTACGTCCTCTTCTGGAACAGAGTTGTGGTTCTCGTCATCAAACGGTGGCGTACTGTTCAAATTTCCGTCTTCCGCTTCCATCTTGACCACTTGTGCCATGATATAGCTTCGCCAATTTGTCTCCAGGCAAACCTGAGAGCTCGAAAGAGGGAAAAAAAAAATAAAAATAAAAAGGCCAAGCCCTGGAAAGAAAGCTAGAAAGCAGAGAAAGACCAAACACGACCCTTCTTCAGGCTTTAGTAAATACAGTAATACATTAGTGTCACAATTTTTTAACAAAAGGAGACCAAAACGATACCGTTTTAACAAGCTCATTTTGAGCTTCCATTGGCTTATTGGGTTGTCCTTTGTCTAAGTTTTCACATGTTAGACTGTATTTATGTGGTTTGCGCTGAGAGATTTGAATGCCCGTCTGCTTGGAATCTTTACTTTGAATTTGTTACAATGCTGAGCATTGCATTGGATTGAATGCGAGGCAAAATTTTATAACAGTAATTCCCTATTTTTCAATATGTAATTTATGAAAATTTTCATTGTAATATAATACATGAAAAAATCTAAGCTAAATATTTTTATTTTTTGTTCTAATTTTAGTAGTAAATTTTTATTAATCTTAATTAATTTGACCATGTGCTACTAATATAATATTACTTCATCCATTTTAAAATATTTGTCATTTTAAAAAAAAAATTATTTCAATTTATTTGTTATTTTAAAATTTGAAAAAAATATATTATTTTTTTCAACTTTTCCTCTATTTATTTATCTATTAAACATTTACACTAATTATTTTTATTTATCTATATCAAAATTTTAAAATTATGATAATTTAATAATTTTTTGAATCTATATATCGAAATCTTAAACGACAATATTTTGAAACAGAAGGAATATAAGAGAAATGCCCTCTACCAACGTATAAATCATAAATATTAGACATGAAATAATTCACCAATCATGTATATTAATAATGGTGTTAATGGTGGACATGAAACAATTGTGAATATTCTGGGCAAAAAAAAAAAAAAGAAATAATTGTGAATATTAAACATGATATGGATGAGCTTACTAAATTTACGGTTCTTTTGACTCTGATTGATGATTTATTTGATGTTGGCTGTTCTAAAGAAGAGTTACTAAACATGATTGAATTGATGAAAAAGTAACCAGGTCTTTCCATATATATTAATTTCGTGGTTTTTTATTTTTTATTTTTTTATTTTTTTATGATGAGAATAATTTTATTTATTTATTGTTTGTTGAATGGCAACAGCCAAGAGGTGGGATATACCATTCCCGTCGTGGCTTCAAAAAATTAGTTTTGAGCTAATTCTTAAAATTTAAAGTAGGATATGTGGTGAATTTTCATCTTAATAATTTCTTGACTTAGAATTTATATATATAAATTTAAAAGGATGTAAAAATTAAATATTATCTTATTATAGTATTAAAATAAAAAAATAATATATATATTTATATAAAAAATACCTATAAAAATAAAATATTATAGATATTTAGTTAAAATAAATTTTAAATATATATCACTAAAGAGTATGAAAATTCATATTCAAATATCTCAAATCACGAAAATTATCGTCAATTTAATGAAAAATATTAAAATTTATTTTTAATATATAATTCACAATATTATTTTAAAAAGTATTAAAACAAACAGAATACTTTTAGTATATAATTCACAATATTATTTTCACATATATTATACCTGAAGTAAATAAAGTATATTTCAGTATATTGATGTATAATGTTATTTGAAATGTGGAATGGATTTTATACAATCTATCGGGATACTTCTAATAAACTAGACATTTACGGAGTTTGGGCAAATTTAGAATCCGTAATTGACTTCAATGCCTTTTCAAAAAAAAAAAAAAATGACTTCAATGCGTGGCTATTAGTTTATGCGTGTCTTTAGGACACGCATGAATTAAATACGGATTATGGTGGCTTCGAAAGTTCTATTTTGACCATTAGCTAGCCATTGCAAATTTTATTCGTCTAATTTTGTGACAAGCAGTCATCAGCTTGCAAATTAGAGAAGTTTTGTTTATTCTTTGATTGGGCTTCTACCTATGAGTTGAAATCAACGCCGGCTCCAACATTTTAAAAACCTTAGACAATTTAAAAAAAAAAAAATGAGACCCTTAATCCCTCAATTTTTTATAAAAATATTTTTAATAAATCTAAAATTTAATTAATTCAAAAAACATAAAATGCAATATAATGAAATACGAATAAATTATCATTAAAATCTAATAGATTAACTCTAACTTATATTTTACGAGAATAAGAGTCGATATTATTAATAATGATAAAATGAAAAAGAAAAAAAAAAGAGACGCAATATATGCAAGCCAATAAGCTATTTCAAGTACAAATCCACAAACTAAATATAGATTTAACAAATTTATAAATAAAAAATTATTACAAATAGTATACAACTAATGTTAACAGGTATAATTTTTTTCAATAATTGTTAATTTTTTCAATAATTGTTATCTAAAAAAATTTGCAAAATAAAAAAAAATTAACCCTAAACAAAAAAAAATGTTGATTTAAGATAAATATTAAAAAAATTACTTACCTTTTAAATCAAATTGTTTCAAATTATCTTCCAACAAATTTTTACTTCAATCTAAAAAAATAAATTATCAATTAATAATTATAATTATTTATTAAAAAATAACTAAATTTATAATAATTATAATATTTAAAAAAAAATATTAACTTTTTTATTCTCTTTTTCAGTATAACAAATAAATATTTTGTTAAAAGAACTACTTGATTTTGGGACCACAATTAAAAAAAAAAAAGTGTTGCCTGAAATATGTAGACCAAAAATTGAAAAAAAAAAATGTATGTAAACCAAGAATTGTTAACTTGGGAAATAGAGAAAAAAAGAAACAAGAGTGAGACAGCTGAAAGTGAATAAACAAGTGGAAATTAGAAAGTTAGTGAAAAAAAAAAGAAGTAGATGGAAATGATTTTTAAATTAAAATCACATGAATCAATCTTGTTCTTTAAATTTATTTTGATTTAGTAGCTAAAATTAAATAGCGTGTGTTAACAAATATTATGGGTCATTATTTTTCAAATCCATATATTATAGTCAAAAGCCTAAAAAAAAAAAAAAATTAGTTCTATGTTAACAAATTCTTAAAAAAATATGAGGTCTCTTATTATTAGAGAAATCCTAGGCAGTAGCCTATATGGCATCCCCTTGAGACCGGTTCTGATTGAAATTAATCTAATTATGCATGGTTAAATACAATGATGGAGCTACGGGATTGAGGGTGGCTATGGCCTCCTCCTAACTTTTGAAAAGTTAATAATTAATTATGTTAATTTAGATAAATAAATATTTAAAATTTTAAATTATTAGTAATTAGTTTGGATAAATTATGGGGGATTTAGTAATTTTCATTATCACAAATCCATAATTATATTTATTAAATATTAATCCATAATTATATATATTAAAAAGTACAACTAATTGCAAAACTACACAAGTTACAACATTTATATAATTTATAATTTTTGAACTAATATGATAAATCTTATTTAATCTTTATAATCTCTTGAATAATTTTTGTTTATCAGTCTCTCACCACTATTGAAAAAATTATTGTGTGGTGGTGGGACAACTGTCTCGAAATAAGTCTTCTTGAATAAATATGTTAGAGGAGAATTTTGGATTAAATATGATTAAGGTTATATAATCTTATCCATTAAAGAAAATAAAAAAAAAATAATAATAGCAACTAATTAAAGTGCTCTATTGTGCATTCATAGCCAACCTGTAGAGCAATATTATTGGATGTGGAGATTTAATGCATGCAGTGATTTGTGGAGATATAATTAGAGAGATAGTGCATATAGCCTTTATGGAGGAAGAAATTAAAAAGTATGTTTCTTAAAAAAATGTCAAAAAGTGTATTTTTTAAGAAAATTGATCAAAGCATAAAAATATAATATTAAGGTATTTCTATAAAAATCCTTTTAAAAAATTTTCCTTCACCCTTTCTTAGAGAATAAAGAAAATAAATGATGGAAAATAATTCCCTCTCCTTTATTTTGATAGGAAGGAAAATAAAATTATTTTTCACTTACTAAAATATATGAAAAAAAGGAAATTTATAAATAAAAATTATTATTTTAATCTTTTATTTTTAAAATTTAAATTTGAATTTAAATTGTATTTAATTATTATTTTTTCTTATTTTTTTTCCACTTTCTCTCCATTTTAGAGAGAAAATAAATTGAAGAAAATAGTATACATTTTCTTTTCTCTTTTTATTTTTCTTCCATTCCAGACAATAAAAAAGAAAAATAAAAAAGTTATTTTCTAGTTTTATTTTGTTTCCTCCTATATTTTCTCTCATTTCAAATATAAAGCTAGGGGCCAGGGCCCCTAAGTCTATTGGGCCGCAAGCCTCAATCTATGTAAAGAAAAAAGGTGTGTTGTTTAGGGGCATTACCAACTGAAAATTTAATAATTTCCAAACTTAAACTTAGTTAAAGAATTAGTCTCATATGTAAAAATCTTTAATCAAAATTTATAAAAATATAATGATGTGAGCGAAATTTATGAGGTGACTTTATATATAAAATTAATTTTTTTAATGTCTCTTTACATAAATCTAATTTTTAAGAAAATTAAATTATTTAACAAATAGCAAACAATTTTGTAAACAATTCTTAAACTTAACTTTTATTACACACTAATCGTCTGCTAGCGTGTTATGGGATTGTTATTATTATTTTGATTATAAATATTTTTAATTCATAAAATTTAATTAATACTAAGCTGATACATATAATAATAACAATTCAATATAAGGTATAATTGGCAATATGTCATATAAAATTAGAAAATTTTATTAATTTATATATTAATTATATTTATATAAACTAATATTAAAAATATAATTAATATTTTTTAAAGAATTAAGAATGTTGTTTAATTAGAAAAGTAACTTATTAAAGCTATTTTTTAATTAGAATCATTATCTAATTAGAAAAATAATATATTAGTCAATAACTATAAAAAATTAATTAAAAAATAAAAATTACACATCAACATAATATCCATATATCAAAAATGAGTATACATGACAAAAGAAAAATCATATCTGTAAAAATAAGTACATATGTAAAAAAAAAATTATTATATATATATAGAGAGAGAGAGAGAGATAAGGGAAAATCACTAATAGCACTATATAAAGGAAGATAGATGTCAACAACTAGCTTGGTTCAAACTTCGAAATTGAAAATGAAATCAAATGAAATTAGAAGTGGCTTTTCTTAAATGTTTAGTTGAATGAGAAAAATGAGGAATCAAAGTGGATTTCTTATAAAACTATTTGGTTTTTATATATGTGAATTCAATACAAAATTTTTAATAAATTTCTATAAATTTTATTTTTTAATGTGTCTATTATTAATAATATTTTTATAAATATTATAATGGTCATATTTAATTATTTTAAATAGTCAAAGACTTTTTAAATAAATATGTAAAATTAATTAATTATATATTTTGTTAAATATTTTATATGAGATAACAAAATTAATTTTTATTTTTATCACTATTTTGATATTATTTTAATTTTAAATATTTTAATTTATTATTATTTAATTAATATTTAATTTTATAGTTGTATTTTATTTTATTTTATTGCCAAATTATTATATTTTATTTTTACTATTAATATTTTATATAGCACATAACAAATAATTGTACATTTGACTAAATTCAAATGTTTGACTTGCGACTCACATAAATTACTGAGAATTTGATTCATTATAAGTGAGGGAAATGGGTGATTTTCTCAAATTGAGGACATTTTGATTCCCGATTTTTTTTTGTAAATTAATAGTTAGAAATCTGAATCACCCATTATGGTTTCAAATTCATGTTTTAGCACACTAAATGGCTCATTAGTTGAATAATAATGGAGTCATTTTTAAGTTTAAGAAGTCTTAAATTTGAATTTTAGTGAAAGTCAAATTTAAAAAAATAATAATAGTTTTGAGTATTTTTGAGGCAAAATCCATTGTTAAGCCCTCGAACTTTCACCATTTTAACTATGGAGCGTCTATAGATTTATTTGTTAACAGTGAACCCTTAGACTTTTATTTTTCAATACATCGACTCACTTTTTAATTGAGCTCACTAAGCGTGAAAAGTACGCGCATAAAAAATGTGTGAAGACTTAATTATTGGTAAACTGACTGGGATGTTTTAAATTGACTGGACACTGATAATTAGCACAAAAAAAAGGAAAAAGAAAACTGACACTGTTTAAAGTGCCAAGCAACCTGAAATGGAGCCAAAGCAGGCTTTATAAAATTCTCCACTAACCCATTCTTGTCACTATGACTAACCAATCCATTTTCTTATTCAACTCGAAAAATAGGCAAATCCAAGTTAGGGAAAAAGTTAAAAAGAAAACTAAAATAAAAAATTAAAGAAGGAAACAAGTTGAAACTCACCTAGATTGTAGTTGAAGCTCACCAAAGAAGACGACCAGAGCAAAGAATAGATACAAGAACAACAAATTAGTAATAAGTGATAGGAGGATGCTTGGAGACTGCTGTTTGCATGGGACACCAGTCATTTTTAGATCGCAAGCTCCACCTAGTCGAAAAAAGGACAAGAAGAAACAAGATCTAGAAACCCAAGTTTGGGTTTCATTCAATTCATTTTTGTTGTATTAGTTACATGGTTTTGTTGGTAAGGTGCATTCACTTAAACTAGACCTCCAATGGATTTTTGGTCTTAGTTTCAAACAACAAGGAGAGCAACAGTGACTACCTTCCTTCAACCATTAACAAAGCTTTGTTTTTATATTAAAAAAAATAAAAATAAAATAGAATATTTTCTTTTCCATTGGTCTAGGTTTAACAATGCTAATGGCTAGTAAGGTAGGATTTGAAGGAAGTGATTGTTTAATAATTTTAATATTTTATTTTTGATAATTTTTTGAAATTTATTATTTCTTTATAAATTCATGTTTAATTTTGTGATTTTGATATGGTAGGATTTGGAAGAAGTGATTGTTAAAGGGTTAAGATTTTATGAGTTTGATGTAAGAGATACTTTAATAGGTCAATTAGTGGTGTATGAATTTCATGTTGAAATTGATAATCAAGTGTTGGCGTTGAAGTTATTGGAGGATGTGAATAGATAGGAGTACATATTTTTAGAGTTGAAGAAGAAGATGGATTGGTTAGGCGTGGTGATGAGAATAAATTAGTGGAGAAGATTGTGAAGCCCGCTCTTGCTTCATTTTACTTTGCTTGGCATTTGAAATGGTGTCTTTTTCTTTTTTTTTTTTTTTTTTTTTTTCTAATTATCCGTGTGTAGTTAGCTTAAATCATTCAATTTATCAATAAGTTTTCACACACTTTTGACTCGCATACTTTATACACTCAGTTAATCTAATAAAAAATCATTTAATGTGGTAAAAAATAAAAATTTAAAGACTTAATATGTGGTAAAAAATAAAAATTTGAAGGCTCAATGTGGATAAATAAATTTGTAAAAATTTAGTAATTAAAATGGTAAAAATTGGATAATTGTGCCTAATTTTGAAAAAGCAACTGCCTCGGCAGTTTTCTTCAAATTGTGATGCCCATTTGGATAAAAATCTCTTCAAACAAATGAATTTTTCATCATTATCCAAAACGTATATTTTGATTTTTTTAAAAGAAAATTACGAAAATATATATTAAAAGCAAGAAGCTAACGGAACTTTTTTTTAATATTTTTCAATAATGTTGAGAAAACATTAAAATTGATACTTATTTAAAAAATATTTTATGTTTAGTGGCTATTCTAAACCATAAATTTATTTTTAATTATATTTTTGAACAAATTTAATTATTTTCAAAATCAATTATTTGAAATTTGAAATCTCAAATAATCTAAAACATAAGATATTCTATGAATGAAAAATTTATAAAATTACATGAAAGGAAAATATGATTAATCCATCAAAAAAATCTTAGGATCACAAAAGGAAATGAAAAATAATTACAAATAATAATAAGTATGTGCTAAAAAATATAAATTGATAGATTTAAAAGAAATATATAATTATTTAATACAAAAATTAAATAAGATTAAACATCAAAAAAATTAAAATAAAGAAAAAGCAACTACGTTCCCCAGAGGTTTAAAGATGTCTAATAGTATTTTTTTTTCAAGTAACATATCAATGTGAGTTGAATTATACATATTTATACCTTTATTTTCTATTTATTTAGCAATTATATAAAAAAATATTAGGTGAACTTTGTTCACTATGTCATATTATAAATTATCTAATCGTAATCTTCTATTTTATACAATAATTATTCATAAGATTAATATATTAATTAATTATTTCAATTATAAGGTGTATATTGTAATTAAAGTGCTAATATATAATATAATTATTGATAATTTATAATATAACATGGTGAATTTTGACATGTGTCTAACTAATTTAGAAAAATAGAACATTCAATCTTTACTTAATTTCATCATATAAAATGTGCCCTAAAAAACATTGTCAGCATATAAATTAAATAAATTACTCTGTAAAGCTATTAATATGTGCAGTAATGACAGAGTAATGGTTACCAAGAAATAAATATAATATTAGAAAGAAAAAATAAAATTTTTTATTAATTTTTTAAAATAACATATATTTTAAAAGACAAAAAATTCTTCAAAAACCGTCATATATTAATAAATAAAGGAAATATAATTAAATCATGATTAATACAATAAGAGTCAAATTCATTTTATTAATTTAATGAACTTCTATGAACAAGCCTTTTCGTTTATCAAAGTGTATATAACTTTTTTTTTTTTTTTGCCAAATAAAGTGTATATAACTATATGTATATAATTGTTTTAATTGATTGAATTTATGAAATAAGTTATACACAGATACGCAAGCTGATTGAGGCGGCAATTTTGCCAACCCGAAAGTAATGAAGCGAAAGAGTAGGTGATAATTGACGTGGCAAATCCTTCAAATAAAAACTATTTAAAGGAATAAATGAAAATTCTGCAAACTGCAGAAGCAGCCAGAGATGACAAGAAGTTGACAATTCATGGCTAAACTTTTCTCCCTCTCTCTTTTTTTTCAACGAAAATGATAATAATTATTATTAATTTAAAAAATAATACATATTCATTAAAATTCAATATTTAAATATACATAAATTAAATAGTATTCTTCTTTAACTATTAATTTGAAACTCCTATAAGATCTCATTCTTTATAACTATGAAAATTGATCACTAAAGAGTTAGACTTGTAAATAAGTATCTATTAGAGTGCATTCCGTAGACGCAAAATTACAACTAAAGCTTAAACTTGAATTAAAACGAAAAACGACATATATAAATATGAAGATAACTACTATAGTTCAAGTACTCGAAGAATACTCAAAAATACTTTATCTATAGCCAAAACCAAAGCTAAAACCCATCCCTTGCCAACCATCAATCATCCGGCCACAAAATTATAAATCAAAGTCTTTTTACACTTAATTATTTTAAGTTGTTTGATAATATTTATTTTTTAAAAATTTCAATTAAGGGAAAAATCATTTAATAGGGATTAAATTTTTTAAAATTTTACAATTTAAAAATTATATTATTTGTTTTATTAAAATTCAGTATTTAAATTTTAATATTTAATTTTACTAAATACCATTTTAATTTTATTGCAGAATCAAAATCTCATTTGCTTTAAATAATTTCTAAATAATCATTTAATGCAATGTTTTTTTAAATATTAAACGGATGTTTTTTTTTTTTTTTTGCCAAATAATATTAAACGGATGGTTAATCAATCTTGTACAGAATGTTGTTTGAAATTGAATCGAATAAAGGAAAGGCCCACGGGGCCCACTTAAAATTTTGTATCAAAGGATAATGGCGGGCTGATGAATCTGATCTGTTGCTTTTAACTACCCTTATTATTCTCCCATTCCCATAAGCAGGCGAAATTATTTGATAGACGGTGCCGTGGGATTTCATGTGTTTGTTTTTGGTCAAAGATTTGACTTTGGTAACAAATTTATCACTTAAATAAGTCATTAAAAAAAATAATTTATGCAATCCATTTGCCGTCTACAATGACATAATTAAAACGCATAATTTCAATTTTTCAATAATCTTTTCCTTCACAAAAATTCCAAACATTTTTTTATTTTGTCTATTTAAATTATTTATCATTTAAAATTTCAGTACATAAATTAAAAATCATTAAATTATAATAATTTTAAAATAAAAAATATTAAAATAATATTTTTTTAATTTTAATATAGAGAAATAAAAATAATTAATGCAAATATTTGTGAATGAATAAAAAAATAAAAATAATAATAAATATTTTTTTAAAATTTTAAAAATACGTATATTTTGAAATAATTTTTTTTTAAAATAACATATATTTTAAAATGAATATAATAGATGTTTTTGAAATGATAGATATTTTAAAACCAATTAGATGGTTAAATATAAATGTTTGAAACTCAAGTAGTGAGCTATAATATACTTAGAAATTTTAGCATTTTGTATTTAAATTTTTTTGAGAGATTTATATTTAAATTTTAAAAACAATTTGATAACTAAGTACTAATATCCAAGGGAAATTATTATGTTAGGGGAAAACTAAAATTAAAGAAATGAATTTAATATAATACACTCAATGTAATTTTCTTACACCATTAATCAAGATAATAATGATGTATAATAAGAATGACAAGCATTAAAATTGACCGATGGCAATTCAAAGTCCTCAGCAATATGATTTCTTAATTAAGAATATGACTACAATTACAAAAATGGTTATATTTATATTATTATTCTCCATAGTTACAAACTTAACATCAATGATTTGGCAAAAAAATAAAACTTAAAATCAGTATGTTGTCAAAATAAATGTGAATGGTCACATCATTAATGCCATCAATGCTTTGAACTTCTTCTATTGTTGTTTTTTTTTTTTTTAATGACTTCATCTTAATGAAATTAATACTTATCTTAAAAGAGTGCACATATATTAAAAAAATATTTAATTGTCATAATTATAAGTTAAAAAATTAAAATATTTATTTTTTATTTTGATAAAAAAATAAAAATAATTAATGTGAATATTTAATAGAATGATAAAAAAATGATAAAGTTGAAAAAAATAATAAATATTTTTTTAAAATTTTAAAATGACAAATATTTAAAATAAAATAAAATTTATAAAGAGACAATTATTTTAAAATGGAGGGAATATTATCAAAGATTATTATAAACACTAGAATATTAATTTCAAATTATTATAAATATATAAAATATTATTACTTCCGATTCAAAGTATTAGTCTTTTAAAATTTCAGCATATAAATTAAAAAAGTTATTTAATTATTATAATTTTAAAATAAAATACAAAAATATTCTTTTTTTTAATTTTAATATATATAAATAAAAGTAATTAATGTAAATATTTAATGAAAAAATAAATAAAAAGTAAAGTTAAAAAAATAATAAATACATTTTTAAAATTTTAAAATAATAAATAAATTAAAATAAAAAGTTTTCTCCAAAAAGATAAATATTTTAAAAGGATATATTAAAATTTTATAAATACCGCAATTTAATATGCGAAAAGATAAATCATAAAATTAAAAATATGCAATTTCAATCTTACCTTTAAACTAATATTTCATTGGGTCTAAATTTTAGATTTGAAAACATCAATTTCAAGAATCAATATTTTAAATTCACATGAAAAAAAATTCTTATTTTGTAGACTAATAATCAATTTTCTTTAGCATTCCTGAAAATAGATTTATTTTTTTGAAGGATAAAGACAAAATTTTCTCCCATAATTTTCCACTGCATAGCCAATTTCATACATAATAAATGTTTTATACTATATGTTTTGTTTTTTGACACTATATAAATATAATTAGGCCAAAATTAAATTTTCAATAGAAACTCTTACTTTTAGAGTTTCTATTTTATTTCTAAACTCATTTAAAAAAATAATGAATTTTCTTAACACATTTTTAATCTTAAACACATTTTATTTTCTTTCTAAACCATCCAAAACATGAATATTACTATATTAAAGAAAAAAAAAAGAAAGAAAATAATTAATTTTTGCCAACTGCTACTCTCAGGTGTATACAAATTTTCTCTAATTTATTATTATTATTATTATTATAATGATGATGATCGTATCATTATTATCATTATCATTATAATAATATATATATATATATATAAGTAGTATTAATAATTTGACTAGAGAGAGCTGGTAAAAGATCACATGGCCAGAGCTTAATCTTATTCCCCAAGTCTGCGCCACAGAAGCCCTCCTTATTAGTCAAAGTTTATTATCTTGTGAATCAGCCTACGGTAATCTTACACTGCCCCATAAGTCTGATCGTTGGATTGAAAAACTGGATAATAGGTGGCATCACAATACGTCATTGATGGCTTCATACACCATGAAGTTGAAAAAACTGCAAATCTCTCCCTGTTTCTCTCTGGCATCTGGTCATTGATTTCTTGTTGGGTTTTGTATTTTTGTTCTCTTTTTTTGCCACTTTCTTGCAGTTAACCCTTTTTTTTTTTCCCTCTCTCTCTCTCTCTCTCTCTCTCTCTTTCTCTGTGCCCGCAATATCGTATTTGTTGTAACTTATACGTCCTGTTTTTGTACCTTTTGGCTTTGGGGTGTCTATTATTGGTTTCTTGGTTAGTGTATCTGATTGGCTGTTGAAGCTATAGAATAGAAAGTTTCAATCCTTTTCAAGTTTTTTTTCCTGTTTCTATGGTATTTTGTTATGGCCATGTCAAACAATTTCCATAGTTGTTTCTTCAGAATCATCTATGTGATTCTTGCCTTTTGCTCTGCCTTATTCTTGGGTGCTCTTAAAGGCGAGTCTTTTAATTGTTTTTGCACATTTCTGGAGTATTTAATTACATTTTTTTTTTTAAACTTCGTGAAGTTTACATGTGAATTTTGATGATTGGTTTTTGGGATTGCTATTGAATTTTGCAGCTGTGTTAGTGGGTCCTATTGCTGCTTCAATATTAATAGTAGGGAATGTTGCGGTGATTTTGGTGCTGTTCCCTCTTCATGTTGTCTGGGCTGTCTACACCCTTGTAAAGTAACTCCAATGGAAATTTCTCTTTTCAATTTTTGTTTTTGGAATATTATGTATTATTTTGACTTTCTTCTTCTTCTTAACTTGTATCTTCCTAAAATAGTCAATTTTACTTCATATGGCAATATTTGGTGTCTGCAGGACTAATAGATTTGATGCACCATTGAAAGCTGCCATTTTGATAACTTTACCTGTTTTATTTGGTATATGGTTGGGTTTAAGCATAGCTGCGAGTGTTCTTGTGGGAGTGGGTTATGGCTTCTTTACTCCTTGGGTTTCCACTTTTGAGGCCTTTAGATATAACACTGAATCCAAGAAATTCCACCACTGTGTTGTGGTAAGTTTCCAATTTAATTCTATTACTTGATTTCTAATTCTAATCTAGTTTATTGCCCACTATTTGATCATATGAAAGTGAAACTTCTTATTTATGAAACATTATAGGATGGAACCTGGGGAACCATTAAAGGAAGCTGTACTGTAGTTACAGATTTTGCAGATATTTGCTATCATTCTTACCTGCTATACTTGAAGGAGCTGCGTGATTCCCCTGCTTCAAATGAGCAACGAACTCTTAGGTAACTCCAGTATTTTCACTGTTATATCGCTCTTCTAATTGCTTTGCAATAATATATTTTTCAACGTTCAAGTAGTGATTTGTTGGGCCGCGGAGGACTGCAGGGAAAAAACAACAATTCTATCATTTGACCCTGAAATTTTGTTTTACTATTTAGAAGTGAGTTTTGTTATGTTCCGATATCATGCCATATATAGAAGAGCAGATTAGAAATTTCCATTTACTATTGTTGAGAGTTCATTCTTTGATGTTGTCTGTTAGGTTAATTCATGTGCCTGGATCTATCATTGCTGGGTTGATGGGGCTAATAGTGGATATTCCTCTTTTCACTGCAATTGCTATAATAAAGAGTCCATATATGTTGTTCAAGGGATGGTTTCGATTGATACATGATCTTGTTAGCCGAGAGGGTCCATTTCTTGAAACAGCTTGCATTCCCATTGCTGGCTTGACAATCCTTCTGTGGCCACTTATTGTTGTTGGGAGCGTACTAGCGAGCATTTTCTCGAGCATCTTCATTGGATTGTATGCATCAGTTATAGTGTATCAGGTGGGTTTATAGCTGAGCACAAATTTTATTGCCATTTATCATCTGGGAACTCACCCTTCAGCATTCTTGTGGATGCAGGAAAGATCTTTCCGGAGAGGTATTGCTTATGTGATTGCAATGGTAGCAGAATTTGATGAGTATACAAATGATGGGCTCTACCTTAGGGAGGGGACTTTCCTTCCAAAGTAATCCTTTTCTCTCTTCATTCTCAAATGTGTGGATCTTTAGCCCTTAAAAACAATACTGCTGTCTCTTGTCATTTTGCAAGTTTGATTTTTAACTATCAAAATCACATTGCTCACAGCCAGGCCCCGCTATCGAAGGAAAAAGGCTTCCAACTCTTCTGAGCTTTCTGTAGGAAAAAATAATGGAAAATCGGGTTCTGGCACTGGCATTACAGAAGCGTCTTCTGCGATGTTTATGCCAAGCTTGGCTCCTTCAAGATCTGTTAGGGAGGCAATTCAAGAAGTGAAAATGGTTCAGGTATTTTAGTGTTATTACTAATATGAAGTAGAAATGTCCTGTTCTTAGTGCTTGAACTGATATTTTGCATGTTGGAATTTGGTATAGTTTTTCTGCTATTATTTATGCTTATAGATACTTTGATTATGCAGCCTTTGGCAGATTGGTAAAATTGTTTAACATGTTTCCGCTGTATGATACTGGTTTTTGGTGGGATATGAAGTAGTAGTGGTGCAATACAAATTAATACCTTAAGTTCTATATTGTGCAAAATGAATACATGGAGATTGATACATGAGTCAATCCTTAGGATTGGAAAGGCCTCTCCAAGAGCACAAGTATTATGAATATATGAAACTAATAAATATGACTCTTTGGGATGAATTTTGATACTGCCGTAATCCAGATGCAAACAGTAATATTCATCCATTACAATTTTGGAATTCAAATCCTTCTCAAAAATTTTGCTTGGAACATAGCCATTTAACTATTATTGTGGGCTAAAAGAGAATGTTGGTATGTTCGGTCTATAATAACTGCTATACCAAGCTATAATAGTGGATTCCTAAGTCAGAACTGATAGAGGCGTATTTATCTGGTTTTGTGTACAATTTAGTAGTCAAATCTTGTGCTTGTTCTTCTTTTTAGATATGTGAAAAAACTGGTGATGTTTCTCTAAATGCAACAGATTTGGGGAAATATTATGAGATCATGCGAAACAAGAGGCAAGGAACTTTTGGATGCTGGTGCAATATCGCTTGCTGATCTTAATGACTGTCTGAAGGCCAAGAATGGCAATGAAGGAAGCATTGTTGGTGTTGGATTGCCTTGTTATTCATTGCTGCATACTCTCCTCATCTCTATCAAATCCGGTTCAGATGGTTTTTTGCTGGTTGATGGGGTCGAAATAACCCATTTCAACAGACCAAATGACAAATTATTTGACTGGTTCTTTCACCCTCTGATGGTTTTAAAGGAACAAATTAGAGTCATCAAATTGGAAGAAGGTGAAGAAAGGTTCTTACAGAAAGTAGTTCTTTTCGGAAATGATACACAACGGATAGAGGCTTGGGATAATGGCAGTTTAATACCTCAGGGGGCTCTCAGGGCTGCTCAAATACAGGGCCTGAGTAGAAGGTATGAAATTTTTCCAGCACCCTACCATCTAAATACTTAAATAAGTCAATGGGCTAAATTTGCTTCTAAATTTATGCATATTTTTCATTTCAATCTCTATTTCAATGGTTGGAAAAACCCATAAACATAAACACACACTTAAACCTGATTCAATTTTCAATTGCTTCCATTGATTGTCAGTAATTTAGGGGACCTTGCAATTTTTTTTTTTTCAAACTGAAACATACATAAATTTTTATGTTTATTAGTTTTATTGAATAAAAATAATATAATTGATTAGACCATGCAATTTTTTGTCAAATTAAAAATAATATAATTGATTAGACCATGCAATTTTTTGTCAAATTTCCTTCTTTTGGCTCTGAAAATTCTCTCAGAAAAATGTGAGCTACTATTCAATATCCTGATAACAAATGTGCTTTCAGGATGTTAGGAATGGCGAGAAGCGCATCAAAACTTCCCACATACAGAAGGAGATTTCGCCAAGTCGTGAAGGTATTAGTATCATATTCTACAGAGAAGGAGGGTGGTGCTGTGAGATCAAATTCCATAAGATCAGTTGCTAGCATTGAGGATGTAGTGTGATGTTTCGTCTTTATTCCCTTTCTGGTTTGTATGGAAAGCTCATAGTTTATGAATTGTTCGAAGGTTATCGATACGTCAATTCCCGTACTAACTATGTGTTGTTAACATTAAGAAAGAAAGATGCTCCATCAAAGGCAATATCAAGTTCCATGTGATTGATTATCTTCGCAATTAAGCTTGTGTTCTTGAATTCTTATTTTAGGTTTGTTGTTGGCATTTGGCTGGCCATGTTCTGCAATGCTTTGTCTTTTTTTTTTTTGGTAAACTAATTTGCTTTTACTTTGCTTGTTCAGATTGTAAATATAGTAGTAAAAGGTAGAAAAAGAAGCGATATAAATTTACTAAATGAAGACCCAATAGAAATAAGACACTTTAATTAATGATATCATATTAAATAGGTAATTAGTAGTATTATTAATTGATGTGATATTATTAATTGACATCTCTTATTTTTTTAAGTTAGTTTATAGGTGAAATAGTATATTCTGTTTACTTAAGATTTTTTCAAAAATTAGTTAAGAATTTCATCACTGATATACTCAAGTAGGAATTTAGTTAACAATCCGAAAAGTTTGCAAGATAAAATATTAAAGAGGTCTAGATGAAGTGTCTAGGGGATGCTTAAGCCAGTAAAGGACAATAATCTAGAAAATTGTGATATTTAAAAAGACGAAAAATTACAATCTCAATAATAAAGAAAAGAAAATTATTTATAAAAGCATTGGATGATATGAATTTTTGTTGTAGTCATATTCTTTTATTGCATTGTCATATAGTATATGGATTCTGGATCGTATTTAGAAATGGAAGTAAAATTCATATTGATTATGGTATTCGCATGCCGGTGAAGACTTTAGACTATGTCTTTCGACGATGCAGATGGTTTTTGCTTGGGCGTATTTAAGCTCGCCAAGTGTGGCCATTTTAGGCGAGCGTGTAGCAATTACCTAAGAATTTCTCCCGAGTGAAGCCTTAATGATACATTATTTGTTGCCAGAAAGCAGCAACATCATGCAATTGTAGATGAAAGCAATGCTGAAATTTCCTGCACGGACACACAGATGAAATAAATGACAGTCTGATTTGTTAAGTGTGTGGCTATTGCTAGACTTTGGCTTGGGTTTGAAACTTTGAATACATCAGAACAGGTACTGTCCTTTGAAATCAGTTTGCCCGTTTCTTTTTTTTCTTTTCAGTTAATCATTAAAGAAGTTCGAAGGTCAAAATTCTAGAGAAAGTGGGGTCCAGGGAAGCAGGAAAAATGGAGCGTTTCTTTTGTTGAGGAGCAGCAGATCCAAGAGGCGGTGACGCCAGCCATAGCCAGCATTTTTTTTTTCTTTTCTTATAAATAATGAGAGAAAGAATGGAATATTAGTCTGCCGCTGAGTTTATCTATGTGGTTGGGTTTGGTTGGCATTTATAAATTGAATAGGATAAGATAATACTAAAATAATTAGTTTGATGTTTTGTAAGTTTTTAGTATTTTAAAAATTAGATAAAAATTAAATTTTATTTAGTTGTATTATTTAATTTTAATCCTCTACATTTAGAGAAGATAAACTTGTCATTTCTTGAAAATTAAAATTTAGCACTCTATTTTCAAAATTATTCTCACATAAATATAAACTTATTTTTTTAATTTTATTTTTTAACTTTTTTTTTAGTTTTATTTCCTTTTTAATATTTTTTTATAAATTTTTTTTATTATAGTTATGTATAATGAATAATTTTTTTTCTAAATAACTTTTTGTAATACTTAGCTACTGAATATAAAATGAAAATATTTTTTTAATAGGCTTGCAAAATTCATTTTTCTAAAATATCTTAAGCCAAATAATAAAATAAATATATATATATTTCATTTTTAATTTTTTTAATGAGTATTAATCAATTTTTTATTTTTATATTTTATTTCTAATTTCTTATAGTTATTTATATTTTATTTAAAAATATTATATTTGATAATAAATATTTGATATTTTTATAATTTAATGTGTTTATTCATTAAATAGTATATATAAATATTTAATTATTAAAATATTTTGATTTTTAGTATTTTTAAATATTTATTAAATTGATTTTTTATTAAAAATTTAAATATTTAGTTCATAAGAACATTATTGTCATATTTATAATATGTCCAATTTTAATTTCAATTGTTCTAAATATTTAACAGGATAAAATTTTGTTATATTTTATTGTGTTATGCTTTATATTATCCAGTTATTGATTGTTCTGTTCTACCAATCAAATGCAACATGTATTTATTATAGATAAATATAAAAAAATATATATGTGGTTAAGCTATTTTCGCCTACGGGTTTGTGAAATTTTTTTAAACAAAAAGAAATTTGTTCTTGATATCATTGGCAATTACAGGTCTGTTACTCTAACACTGTTAATTTTGAACTGATGTGGCACTCTTGACCAATTAAAAATGTTTTTTGTTATAACATGGAGTCCAAATAAGAAAAATGGGATCTATTATAAATCTGAAAAATATATTTATAATTTCAGTGAAAATAAGGTATTTTATTTTTTTTAATTTTTATTTAAAATAAATTTTTTTATATAAAATTAAAAAAAGTTAATAATTTCTCTTAAGATTTTTTTTTCACGTAAATTTAAAATACAAATTTAACAAAAAAGAAGAAGAAGGAGAGAATTTAATCGATTTTGTTATGCCTTCAAAATCCATTTAAAGCCAAAATCCTTTAAACTAGAAAATAAAAATCTAAAAGTCAAACCAAAGAAGAGAAAAACTGTGTTCACGGTGCAAGGTCTTCCATTTCTAAATAGCTATTTAAAAAAAAAAAAAAACTGCAGAATCAAATTCTTTGAATCGTTAAGCCCATGTCGCGCTAAAGCTGGCCATGTTCGATGCTGCTTCAGCCCTATCCAGTCATCACTGGCATCAAATCAGTGCGTCCAGATTGCGTCTATAGGTCGCGATCAAGATCCACTTGTTCGGGTAGCCATCGTGAGCTTCTCTGCCATTCATCATGCGCCGCTTGCTACCCTGTTCGATAGCATCCAGTGGGTTGTAGTAATTGTGAGAAGGTGGAGGAAGAAGATGGGTGTTTCGCTAATAAAGGAGAAATGATGGGTTTTATGCATGAAGCAGAGGATTTGGTTGTTGAGCCTTTTCTGTGTTGTTAATTTACTCTGGTTTTCTAGAAAAATAGCCTATTGAAATCCATTGATAATGGTGATTTTGATAAATTTTCTTATTTTCTTATTTTTTGTTATTTTATGTGGATATAAAGAAAGAGGCCACGAAAGATCTAGAAGCCGGTCCAGATCCTGATTTAGAGATAGCAAATGAATTAAACACCATAGATCTTAACTTTGGTTTATTTCTCGAATAAATTGGGACTGTGAAGAAAGAAATGAGATCAATTTGTAAAATTCTAGATCGTCTCCAAGATTCCAATGGAATTTTCTTTTTTTTTTTTTGAATGTTTTTAATTTTTAATAAAATAAAAAATTTATTTTCTTATTTTTCAAAATTTTATTAATTTTGTTAATAAAAATTAATTTTTAATGTTAATTATTATTGAAAGTTAGTTCTTTATTATTAATTTTTAATATTTTATTATTAAAAAATAAAAAGTAGAATCACATATGCCACGTAAACGCCACATCAACATCTACTAATGGTATTAATGATAGAGACCCTTAATTCCTAATGATATCAACCACATACTCTATTTTATCCAAAAAAATTTCATAGGCTTATAAGTAAAAATGGGTTAATCTACATGATACTTTTTTTTACTTATCCCTATTTATTATTAAGATAAACTATTATTTAGTTCCTAAAATATAATTTAATTAATTATTTAGTTCTTATATTTTATGAAATTAACTATTAATATCTGAAATTTTATTCTGTTAATAAAATTAGTCATTTTATCTAAAATTTATCTAATTTACTGTTAAATTAAAGTTAAATGACGAAAATATAGGTACTAATAGTTAATTAGGTTAAATTTCATGAACTAAATAATAGTTTGAATAAAACTATTTTCGTTATTTTATCCTCAGTTTAATATAAATTAGACTAATTTTGGATGAAATGACTAATTTCATTGATGGAATGAAATTTTAAGAATTAAATAATCAGTTTCATAAAATATATAAATTAAATAATTAATTAAATCAAATTTCAAGAACTAAATAATAATTTACCCTTATTATTTTATTATGACTTAATATGTTTTTTTTTTAGTATGGTAAAAGGGATGGAACATTAATCTATTGCTTAGATAATGTATATACTTACTATTACCGTATGACTTAATATGTTATTTATGTGTCTTTTTTTTTTTTAAGTGTAGGAGAAAAAAATGAATCATTAGTATATTTTTGCTTTGTTTCTACTTTTTTTTTTTTTGCTTTGTTTCTACTTGCAAATATAATATGCGAATAAATAAATATTGTACTTTCTTTTTTATAACTTAGAGAGAGTTATTAAAATTAAATTTTGATAATTTTAGATTGTTAGATAAATATTAATCATTTAGAAAATAATTTTAAAAAGTATATTACTTTATATCAAATTAGTACGAAAAAATTTCTTTTTGGCAAGACCAGAATCTGAATTCCTACACGATGAAATATTCACTAGATTTTTGTATAATTGGTTATTAATTAGTGTGATAATTTATTTTGATGAAGTTTAATCTAATTATAATTAATAGAATAATTTTAAGATTAGAATGACAAGTTTCAACTTTGATAAATTTTTAATTAACTTAAAAATTATTATTATTATTATTATTTTTGCTCAATAACTTAAAAATAATTATGTGTTTATGAGTCAAGGCTTGCTAATAAGATCTCCCATAGTTAAAATGCATTATCCATCCAAACTGATTTGGCCTATGTAATTCTCCCCTTAAATTATCACAAGTTGTAATATTAATCGTTGGCATTCCCAAGCTTAATATCTTAGGCTATGTTCGGTTCACAGAATAAAATATACAAAGAACAGAATAATTATTTCTAAAAAATAGAATAAGATAAGAATAAAATAATTATTTTAATTTTATAATTTAGTTCATAATATAAAATAATTATTTCATTCATATAAATGACCATAACAACCTTATAAATTAATTTCATTATTAATGTTAAAATTAAATATAATTTAACTAAATTTTATTCAATAAATAATTTAAATACATAATAAATAAAATTTTTATTTGACTTAAAATTTAAAAAATAAAAAAAAATAAAAATCTAAAAAAAAAAAGACAATAGTAGTGAACTTAGACTTACTAATTTTTTTTAAAAGTAAAAATGAAAATTCTCTATTTTATAGTCTAAACAATATTAATTCTTTATTTTTTTGTGGAATATATATTTTATAAAAATTATGAAATTACTATTCCATATAATTAGTATTTTTTATCTAAAATTTGAACAAAATTTTAAAATAACTATTCCACATAAAATAGCAATTTTATTCAATGGCTATTCTATAAATCAAACATAACCTTAATTTAATTTCTATTTATAGGTCAATTTTTGGCTGAGAAAATTATTTTATTGAAAACATTATTAAAGTTTAATTTTTAAGATAAATTCTATATATTTTGATCATAAAAATTAGAAAATAGTTAAGCAACACTACAAAATTATTTTTTTAATAATATGTAGGCTGATACTTAATATATATATATATATATATATATATATATATATATATATATATATATATATATATATATATATATATATATATATATATATTTCAACTTTAATGCCAAATAATATACACTTTTATCCACTTTTATTCATATTAGTTATTCTATCAATTTCAAAATATTTATCGTTTTAAATATTTTTTTTTTCAATTTATATGTCATTTTAAGATTTCAAAAATATATTTATTATTTTTTTTTAACTTTACCTTCTATTTATAAATGCTTTTATTTATTTGCATCAAAATCAATATGAAATATTTTAGTCTTTTTATTATTTAATTTTGACAATTTAATAACTTTTTTAATTCATATTTCGAAATTTTAAACGATAAATATTTTAAAATGATCATTTATTTATTTTTAATATTAGAAAAGGAGGATTCGAATTTGAGTTTATTGCTTAAATACATATGCCCTTACTATTGTACTATACTTTGGTGGGCCATACTAATTATTCTTAATGTGTAGGGGATATCTTTTAAAAGATGCATATAGGATTTGATATATTACAATTATCATTTGTTTCATATTATTTCACATATTAAACAATTAGTATTGCTCTTGATGAACATTTATTATAAAATAAATTATGTATAATTCATTTTTTGCATTTTTTTTGGAAATTTCAAATAATATACATTTTTTTTAACTCACGTTATTAAAAATATTTAATAATAATTTCACGGAGTTTTTTAATTAAAATATCCAGATTTTCCAACACATTTTATGGCTTGGGCCTTGAAAAGCTTTAGTTAGTGTCTCTAATTTTGATTGATCAGTTGACGTATATTTCTTTTTAAACCAAGGCATAATGTTCCAAGAGGACCAAGACTGCGAGTTTTCCTTAAATAAGAAAATTCCTTATACCCATTCCAGAGACATGGCGACAAGGACTCAGGGCATTGGTCTGATTCGGTTTGAAAATCAAAAAATCGAAAATTGAAATTCTTAAAAATTCTAAAAACAAACTGAATAAATCCTAAACTGTTTTTTAAATTTTGGTTTAGTTTAGTTTGGTCGAAAATCAATTTTAATTTGGTTTTTATTTTTTATATATAATATAATATATAAATATTTAATACATATATTAATAATGTATAAAATATATATTATATAAAATAATTATTTATAAAATAAAAATAAAAATAAAAATAATATTAAAATATTAAAAATATATGTAAATATATAATTTTAGTTTTTTCAGCCAGTTTGGTTTTTCAACATTTAAAACCGAACCAAAATTAAAAACTAAAATTTTCTAAAATATCAAATCGAACCAAATACCTAATAATAAAATCAAAATCAAATATGTAATTTCAATTTGATTCGGTTCAAAATTTTGGCGCAGTTCAGTTTTTATCCACCCTAATAAGGAGTACAACAAGTTAAACCCTAGACTCCTTTGAACATTTTGTACCCAAAAAGACTTGTAATCTTATATACAAGACAAAGGAAAATAATTCAAAATACATTGAACATGTTTTTAAATTTATTTTTACTATCGATAAATTTTAATTTAATAGTATCCTAAAAATAAATTTTTATATCAATAATTTTTAAGAAAAAAAAGACAACGAATTAAAATTAAAATATTTAATCTACTTGATTATTTTACTATTAATTCAATAGCTTAAACAAATAATAATTACAAGCTTATATTTAACTAATTATTTATATTCAATTACTAGTTAATTATCCTTTTATAATTAAGTAAAAGTATTGATGTTGAATTTTTATGTAAAAAAAAAAATGTGAAGAGAGTAAATATTGGCTTGGGAAGAAATGGCAATGGGTAAGGTATTTTTGAGATAGCGTTTGACATTTATTAATGAGTTTAGAATGACTGAGTACAAATTTAAAAATAATTGCTCATCTCATATTCGAATATAGAAGGAATTTATCACATTCCACATTGCATACATGTTATCTGAACCTATTTGTATAAATAATTAAGTTAATTAATTAAATACAAACAAATATTTTCATACTATTATTAATTATTTTATAAAATATGAATATTGATAAATATATGAGGTCATCAAATTTATAATATACAAATTATTAATTAAGATATATATAAAAATATATATTTTAATAAATTATTGATTTTAGTTAAATATTTTAAAATTAATTAAGTATTTACCATGTTCAAATATTACATATGCAGTATTTATCAAATATGGAATGGGTATGAATAATTAGGGTATAAATTTTAATCGGATTTAAAATATAAACAATGAGATAATTGAGTAGTTTCAAATATAAGAGCATGTGGTTTAAGATATAAGAGTATCTCTAATAATACTTTTTATTTTAAAAATTATATTTTATTCAATAAAAAGCATCTTACTTGATAAAAAGTAGAAAATTTTATTTAACTCTAATAAATTCTATATATTTTGCTTTTTATTTTATTTTAACCTATAAGCGTTAATTATTTTAATTTTTTATTTTCTTAATTTGTTCAATATAAAAAATTGTATTAAAATTATACTCATTCCATTAAGAAAAAAATGGTCAGTTAATAAAAATCACCATTTTTAAGATAATAATTATTTTTATCAAAAGTTGCCAAAAATACCCCTATTAATTGCAGTATAAATCAGTGAATTGGCAAGCAAAAAAACACATAGTTTTTATGGGCATTAAAACCATACATGAAAAATGAAAGGGTGAATTAGCCATTTTACTATGTCTTTTTTTATTTGACTACTAAATGACTAGCTATTTGTGAACAAAACTTATTATTTTCTAGTCACTTTTTTCATAATGGAGAGAGTATATAATAAAATATATAGAAACTTATATTACATTAATTAAAATTAGATGTGGAGAATCAAATCAATTTTCTTCTTTATTTTTTAAAAATAAAGAATCTATTAAAGTATTTCCGAGAGACTCCCATCCTTCCTCATTCTTTAAAAATAAGAAGTCAAACTAATTTTAATCATTTCAATAACCTCTTAAGTTAAACTAATTTTCTAAAATTTATAAAGAACCACTTTTTCCCTCTTTAAATTTAAGGAGTGAGAACATCCTTAATAATACTCTATATTTTACTCCATATTATATTATAAACAATTAAACTTCTTGTTTAAACTTATCTCGAAAAATGCACATATAACAACAACACTCTCTATTTTACTCCTTATTTTATTTTTAATTAATAAATGTATAATTCAATTTCTTTAGACATAAATAATTTCCCTTACATAAAATTTTTGCAGTTAAAAAATATAATATTTTTAAAAATATTACAACAAACTATTATTATTATTATTATTATTGTTATTATTATTATTATTATATTACAATATCATTTTTGTACTCTATATAAAATTTTTACTGCTAAAAAAAAATTATCTGGTATACAATATTGCAACAAACTATTATTATTATTAATGTTATTATTATTATTATATTATAATTTTATTTCTTATATTTATTGCTAAAAAGAATAATCTAATTTAAAATATTATAAAATAATGTTTTAATAATAATATAGTAATTTGATAATAGTAAATTTTTGATTAATAATAATTTAAAAATGAAAGAAATGAAATGGAAGAAGAAAATATTAAAATATTGAAGGAAAAACCAAGAGAGAAATAATAAAAAATTTCTCAAGAGTCATTTATCTCTTCTTAAATTTGAGGAAAGAGATTTTGACTCTTAAAAAATTTTAGAGAATGATAAAGATATAAGAGACTTTTGGAAGAGATAATTTTTATGATGCTCCCTTAAATAAAGAAAGAGGAAGATTTAGGAGCTTATTGGGGATGTTCTGAGAAAATGATTCATAACTATTTTTGTATTATTTTTTTCTTTCTTATTCTTTCTCCTCATTATTTTTTTTCTTAAATAGTTTTATTAATAAAAAAATATATATAGAGAGTGAAATAGAGAGTGTTATTAGAGTATGCACAATTTTTAAGATAAGTTAAAATAAGAAATTTAATTATTTATATTATACTTAGAGAGTAAAGATAAGAGCATTATTGGGGATGAGTTTTATTTTTTAAATTATTCTTAATTAAAAATATCTCTATTAAATTATTCTTAATTAAAAAATGAATTATTCTAATTTTTTTGGGCACTCAAAAAAACAAAAATAACTTTAGTGCTTTTCTGAAGATAAAAGGTTCAGAATATAAATAGAGGATAAATTTTCACACATTTATTTTATTAGACAAATACTGAACTTCACAAGCCAAAAAATAGGCTGCATTGTTCGCTGATTTTTTAATATAAACAATTTCACAATAATTCAAAACTCTTAGAATAATAATAATTAACATGCTTAAAATAATTATATTTTTCTATGGTCATTGTCACTCTATAAGTAAATGTTTTCATTTTTCACTTTATTATTCCATTCATAATTTTTTTGTTTAAAATTAATCATGTTGATCAATGGCATATATATATAATTCAAGGAAATTAAAATGAGAAACTTAGAAGTTATAATGGCCAGTTTGGCATTTTATTTTCCCACATGCTTTTGGTTTTTATATTTTTATCTTTATTTAGCTGTTTTTGATATACGACTTTTAGAAAAAATAAGGTAAACTAAATTATATTTTCTTTAAAAATGGCGAAAAAAGCAAAAGCAGTAAAAATAAAAAAAATAAAAAATTTCAAATTTTCAAAAGCAGAATGTTTCACAATAATGCCAAATTGCTCCCAAGTGAGGTTTGTTATTGTTTTTATAAAAGAAAAGGAAACTTCCCTAAGTAAAAAGAGATGCAGGTTTATTATTGTTCTAATTTTTTTTTTTAAACACATTAATTTTAAAGGATTTTTATTTATTTTAAATTTTTTAAATCATTCAATAAAAAGATATTATAAGAAACAACATGTATATTATGAAATAGTTAAAAAAGATTTGGAGATTGGTCTTTCAGATCTCACATACTTTATGAAAAAAATATGTGTGAGTTATATAAATTAGCACGTTTTTACAAAATTATTATATTTTTGTGAACGAATGTGTTTTATACTTTATCCGTATATATATATATATATATATATATATATATATATATATATATATATATATATTTCAAAAATCATATATTATGATTTAAAAAATTTATTTTATATTTTTCTTATACCATTCACCATTTTAATTTTTTCCACTACATATCAGACTAACAGTATCATAGCCACCACCACGCGCTGTGGTGATTGCCAAACCCCCCCTCCATCGTCACCGTAACCGCGCTATATGCATACAACTTATGTCGCCTTCATGCTATGGACATAATCTCACCTTTTCTGTTGTCGTTGCCACTATCATCTACATCTTCATTATCATCACATCCATCAGCATCATCATCTTTGCTACCATTACATCAAAGATCATCCCATTTTCTCCACTGTTGTGATCTATTGTCATGCTACCGCTACCCCCATATCACCACCACCATTATGGTCTACACCGTGATTACCACGCCCCACCTTCTATGTCATTGCCACAACTTGCTATCACCATATCCGCTACTCCTTCCCACTCCCACCCACGCTCACTTGCACCACCACTTATACACAATTACGGAGGGAAGGGGACCAAGGGACCATCATGTTGGAAAATAAATCCTATATTAAATAATAACAAATATAAAAAAGATTTATAAGTGAGTGAGTGTTAGACCTAGTACAAGCCAATTGGTTTTATACAAGTAAGTTCTAACACTTATCCACTTATAAACCCACATATGTATGAGTTAATGGACTTTAATATGATATTAGAATTTCATACTAAAACGAGTTGGATCTTGAGATCCATGTTCAAGCCCTCCATTATTAGACTGATGATGATGTCAGTCCGAACTAAAATTGAAAAAGAAATGTCAGCTGATCCATTTATGAGCAAATGTCAACCAGTTTGTTGATATTGACCATGGGTCAAATTTGGTTGCACTTGAGGGGGTGTGTTAGGAAATAAATACTATATCGAATAATAACAAAATATAAAAAAGATTTATAAATGAGTTGGTATTGGAACTAATATAAGCCAATTGATTTTGTACAAGTGGGTTCTAACACTTATCCACTTTCAACTCATATATGTATAAGGAAATGGACTTTAATACATCATCCTCTATTCTCTGACATATAGAATTTTTATAAAAATTTAATCATATTATATTTCACCTTCTATATTTTAAGTGAAAATTTTCGTTACATATACAGAAATTGATTTAATTATATATACTACTTGGTGTAAATTATATTATAAAAAATTTGACTATTCATAAAAAGTATTCTAACTTCATTTTATTTATGTAGCAGTATTTATTGTGTTTTGAAACAATATATTAATTTTTACTAAAAAAATTGTAATAAGTTTAAAATCCTTTTAATAACAAAAAATTATAAACAACAATTTTTTAGCTTTTTAAAATAAAATCAAAATGTTAGAAATATAAACTATTTTTAAGACTCTCACCCATAAATTTGAATTCTTAGGTTGTGTGATTCTATGATAGAGTTTGAAAGCCTCTCCAACTAAAAGGGCTTAGAGTTTGACAAGCAAGCCTTCAAATATTTATTTACAGTTTTGGATGAACATCATTGAAATATTATTTATGGAGATATTTTAACCAATATATTCTTTTGTGTATTTTTAGCCAGTGCAAATACACCGACATCCTATTTATATTATATATTTTTATTTTATTAGATTAATATATAAGCAACCAATATAGATAAGATTTAGTTCAAATTTATATGTGTCCTGCCTATTTAACCGACACCGTAATTTCTTGGCAACATCCTCGGAGTAAAATTTTAGGATTAATTGTGTAAATATTACATTGAAATCACATTCATATCAATTTTTTGTACTGGTGAAAAGCCACACGTAAAATAAATTTATACAAATTGGTTTTTGTCCACTCAGAAACCTCCCATCTTGATATTTAAAAGAGAATTAATTAGTACCAAAATTAGATTAATTTTAGGAAGAAAAAAATTTCTAGACCAAGAGAGATGAAACAATATATGCCTATACAAATATAAGTAGAAACACAATACACACACATAATAAATACAATTAAAAAGTCATTACATTTATAATCTTATAATTTATTATTTGTTGAATAACCTAAAAATTTAAAATTGTATGAATGTTATTTTTTTATATGTATTTTGTATAATATTAAAATAATAATCATAAATGAGAGAAATTAATTTACAATGGCTATATTATATAATTGAATTATGATTCCAACCGGTAATTATGATTGAATTATGGATAATACTAAATGACACAATTCCGTCTAATATAATAAGAATAATTATGTAACACAATTTATGATGTGTTCAATGATAATTATGATTTATTTATTTTTTATTATATAATATATTCAAATTTTATTAATTTGCTTCAAATTTTTTTTAACACAATTCGCATTACTTAACATTATTCTTAAATTGTTATTAAATAAGTGGTTTATAATTAATCACACCCATTAAATATGTACAATCCCCTAGCTGACTATAACAATTGAACTGAACAATACCCTAAAATCCTAATACTTTAAAATTAATTACACCCGGTAAATACGTACAACTCATAGCAGACTATGACAATGGAATATATATGTACATATATGCGCTAAATTTTGTTATGTGGATTCTTAGCTTATTACCAAATCTACAACATCTCAAAATTAATCTCAGAATTATACTGTGATATAAAAGGCAAAAACAACAAATGACTTGACAATTAAATTTTATATTTCATAAAAAAGTAAATGTTATTAAATCAATTTGAATTTTCTGGCAAAAAAAGAAAAAAAAAAGAATTTGATTACTTTTTTATTTTTCGTGTGTATTATTTTCAATAATTTTATACTCAATAATTTTCCTTTCCCTATTTAAGGTGGCCACACCATAATTCTAGAACCGAAGAAAGCAAACCGTAAAATTCGAATTGGTTAAAAACAAACTTTTAAGAGCACTTTCACATGGGGATAAGATAGGCTTTCAATTTCTGAACACGTGTCCATTCCTCGAACGGCATGGTGCGTGCACTTCCCTCTCCTCTACCGGCACCAAATTCCACCATTCACCCATCTCTGATCTCTCTCTCTCTCTTCTGATATTTTCTTTTTGCCTTAATAAATGAAGAGATATCCAAAAAAATCCAAAATAGAGAGAAATACAGTTTTCCAAAGGAAAACGACGAGCCAAAAAGATTCCTATTTTTTCTCTCGAAGAGAAAATGAAGCTAATGCAGATAAAATGGAAACTGTGATATATGGTACCCGAAAACAGCAATCAAAATAAATAAAAATTTGGCAGACAAACAGACAGAAAATAAATAAAATAAATAAATTTTAGACATATTATATAACAAATTATAAGAACCGAAAGCTAACTTTCGTTATTCAACTGTTTGCTCTTCACCAGATGGGATTTTAAAGCAATTTCTGTAAAAAAAATTTCTCTTCCTTTTTTGCAGAAACGAGCTTTCTTTCCATATAATAAACTAGTAAAAAGAACAAACAGAAGCTAAAAATTCTAATTACTGGTAGAGAAGGAAAGAGAACTGTACATGCTTAAACCACGAATTATGAGTGGGAGAAGAAATTAAAAGATGAAGAAATGACCTAGAGAAACAACTAGCTAGCTCGCTAGAAATTTAAATTAAGAGACAATAGTACCTAAAGTAGTGGTGATAAAATTATGAACGCCATTGTTTGTTTTTTGATTTCATGGCTTTAATCGCACCCACTCGTACCGTCCTGGCAATGGCTCGTCCTTGATAATATCAAAATTATACCTGGCCATCGGAAAACAGAAAGGAAAAATTTGAATTTCATTCCACTTTTTGGATTCTTGGTTATGGCGCTTCATTTTCTTACTAAACAAACAAATTATTCAAAATTGAAGCTAAAAAAATGACAAATGCGCATGCATGATATATATAATTTGAATTCTGAATTCTAAAATTTAATCTAATTTCCTTACTTGTCTGCAAATTGTTTTTGGATATTTTTCTCGGCTTCTGAGAAGAATTCATCGAGTTCAGATTCCGTTGGCATTTTCTCAGTCTCTGATCTGCGGCGAGTATTCGCCTCCGACGACGATGGTCTAGCCGTGGAATCCAGTTCGTCTGATGATTCCGGTCGAAGTTGGCTTGACGGCGTGGTCTCTCTTCTGCTGCGCGTGCAAAGAACATGAAAATTAGGACTACTAGACAGTGTATAAATAGTTAAAATGATAGTGAGACAATAATAGAGAGAAAATTTTGAAACGGAAGAAGAATTAAATGGATCGATGATAGTTTGAATTTCGAAAATGAAGAGACGTGTGAGTTAAAAACCTTTCTCTACAGCTATAATACACTGACGTTTCAACTTCAACGCTCCCATCCTGCAAAAGTTTAAAAAAAAAATTCAAAAATTCAGAGAACCAAATAATAATAATAATAGAAATTAAAGCAAGCAATTAAAGCGGGACAAACCGAAAATTCAAGTGCAATTCATAAATTCAGAATTGAATTTCACCTCCAGATCTGAAATTTTATTTTTAATTCTCTCATGATCATGACTTGATCCATTACTCGAGCAACAAGAAGCCGAAGCGTGATCCGAGCTAGTACTAGAACATCTATTCTGAATAACAGAACGGTGACCGGAATTAACTTCCGGTGAGACTGAAACTGAATTCTCAGGAGTTTTATTAATCACAACGCGTCTTCTGGTTCTGGTACTGGTATTATTTCTTAGTTCAATATATGATGTAGACATAATTAATTCTGGATTCTTGACTTTCCTTTTTCTCGGAGTAGTAGTAGCAGCAACAGCAGCAGTAGCTGCAGCGGCGGCGGCAGCCAAAGCCAAAGCTCTAGCTCTGGTTCGAACTCCAACCTGAGCCATTTCCATCATTGAAATCTCCGCAATTCTCCTCCAACAGTAGTATTCCTGACCTTTTCTTCTCTCTTTGTCTGGCTTGTTTGTGCTTTGTATTGATGATGATGGTGATGATGGGAGAGAGGAGTTTTAATGGCGAGGATTGTGCTTTGTGAAGGTAGAGAAGAGAAGAGAGAGGATAAAAGGACAAGTGAATTGCCAAATTGGTGTTATTTTGGTTGCGTGGTGGGGATGGCAGGGGTGGTCCATGAATTTCCCTTAACAGTGACGGAGAATATACCGTAACGGGAAATTTGACGGCGCCGTTATACAGATCATAAAGGCCGCTCAAGAGAGTTACCCCAAATAGTTGAAACTCAAAAGCTACGTGGACATTTACACACGTTAACGGATGTTTTTAACAGTGCACCAGTAATGATTGTATCCTATAAGGGTGAAAAATTTTAGATGCATCCGCAGGTGGAAGTTGGAAACCGTTCACTGATGGTATGTTTGGTTGAAGGGATGAAAATTAAGAAGAAATGAAAGGAGAAGGTGAGAGAGAGAGAGATAGAAGAGAGGATGAATAACCACTCTTTTCCTCCCTTCTCTGTGTTGTTTGGTACTGGACAGAGATTAAAAAAGAAAAAAAAAAAGTGAATTTTATTTTTCATATATTGACTAAAAAACTAACATGATATTTAAATTTTTGTCTATAAATTAAGGACAAATTTATAATTATCTAAAATATTTCCTTTTTCTTCACCCTTTTCCTCCCAATTTGAAAAGATATAAAATTATATATGGGCCTCATGAGAAAGGAAAGATTGAGTGTTTTTTCTCTCTTTTATTATTTTCCTTCATTCAGATGACAGAAAATTAATTATCTTTTATCATGCACTTTTCCTTCACTCTTTACCATCCTTCCATTTTCCTTCAAACCAAACATAGGCTGAATTAGAAAACGGGAGAGGTTGGTGTTATGGCTTTATAGAGAAATGTCCATTTGGCGTTAAGCGTAATGATTAAGTTTCGATAGATTAAATTCAAGTAATTACTCTGGCCCTTCAATTTATTGGTGAACAACAAAAATGGCATGTGCTTGGCCTTTTGGATTGCTAATAAGGAAAATTAATCTTCTAATCTAATTTTAACTTTTGAGTAATTAGTAATTGTAATTGTTTTGAGATAATTATTATCAATCTCCCAATTGCAATTTAAGACGTTTAACCTCATGATTGTTAGTAGGTGTTGCACGTGTTTGTACTCAAATCTGATGTTTTTAACAAGAGATGCTAATGATTAACTTCTGAAATTCATATTATGAAAATTTTAATTTTTTTTTCTTAATATTAGATGTCATTACAGTTAGTTGTTTTAATTTTAATTTTCGGTTAAATAATTTCTAACACAAATGTATAATAACCCATATATTTTGAGTAAAAAAGAAAATTATAAAAGTCATTAACAAAGAATATAAGTCTGCAAAAATAATTAACGAATTCTGTTGTTTTCTCAATAAAGAGGGAGGAATAGAATGACTTGACTTAAACCAACGGGTAAAATACGCAAGGAATCAAGATATATAATATTATTTAAAAAAATTATTCAAAAAATAAAAGAAAATAAATTAAAAATTAGTATTATCATATTATAGAAACATTAATTGTTTGGACGACGTTGTCCTCATTGATATAGCGTATAAGTTTTGTTTGGTTACCTGTAATAATATATATGTGTTCTATAAAGATTATAACAATAAAGTAGTTAGAATTTATTTTCTTCTTCTTCAATCATTGTTGATAAAATATTAAAATTGACAAATCGATAGAAAGTGTGTTTTACTTAATAAGAGTTATAAATCAATTTTTATATTTTTGAATAAATCTAGTTGTTTGAATATTAACAAATTCAAAATTAAAAAAATACACTTGAAAAATATAATTAATGTAAGAGAACAAAATATTTTTGTAAGAGAGGGATAAAATATATTAATATAGATGAGATGACTTATGTATCCCTATTAACTAAACAAAATATATTTTTTTTTTCTTTTTTTCCTTCAAGGATAGAAAATAAACTAAACTTTGTACAGTAGATCAGCTGCCAGCCATTGTACTTTAGGGGCATGTATACCTGAACTCGACCAATGACTGGCTACAAATAGCATATTCTACAACTAATAACTCAACAAAAAATAACCTTCAATAGTTAGAAGACCTGTGCACGTAGAGGTTCTCATTTTCTTCTATAAATAATGAGAAAATGAAGGATATAAAACTGGATCAAAAACCGGTTTTAATTTTAATTTCTATCTAAAACCGGACTACAAATCAAAATCAAAGTTTCAAACTAAAATTAATAGTTCGTTCAACTGGTTATATAATTATATTTTAATAAATTAATGTAAAAATTAAGTGCAACCCATTTTTTAACATACAATTATATTTTATTAAATTGTATCGTATTAAAATTTTATTTTAAATTATTCCATTATGTTATATTAATTTTTTAATCAAAATTAATGTAATAAAATAATCTATTTAAAATTAATCTTAGATCATAATACAGAAATTAGTTTCAAATAAAAACCGAAATTAAAATCAATCAATTCTAAACCGAAATCGAAACTGTAAAAATTGATTATAATTTCGGTTTGAACATTTTATTAAATCAAAATTGTATTAAATGATCTTCATTTAAATAGGAATAACATTAAAGTAATATTTTTCACACACAAAATAGGAAAATGTCTTTTTCCAAATCTTATTAAGATTTTGAGTCACAATCCTAACATTTTATTTCTTAATATATATATATATATATATATAGGAGAAAAAAATTAAATTTGAGGAGCCCCCAGCTCCCATGTTCGTAGTTCCACCCCATAAATAAAAGTATAATTAGATTTATAGATCGGTAATTGAGTTGCTTATCCTGTCCGAAAGAAAATCAGGAGTTCAATTGATTAATTCTTAGTTTATATATTAATTAAAACTTTCTCCTTTTTAGTTTTTATCTTTCTTAGTGGCCTTTGCAGAAACATTGTTTCTTTCTGATAACTTATACTTTTTGCTAAGGCAGGTGAAAATTTTCAAGAAAGTTATAAGTTCTTGCCCTAATTTGCCGAAATGAGGTATAACTGTATAATATATGTAGTACAATGACTATTTCTAAATCTTAACATGGCTTAGAAATGTAAAGGAAAAAGATTCACTTCTCATGCCCATCACATTTATTAGTAAAATCAAAGAGACCATTCGTCAGATATACTCAGAATTCTTTCTTTTTCCTTCTCTCTCTTTCTCCGTTTGAAGGGGTCCATGTATAGCTAAGCCAAGTACAAATATGTTTGATGCTGTTTTTTTTTATTGTTCCAAATTGTAATATGTAAATAATCATAAGGAAACTACAATTTACTTCTTCTATTTCAAAAGTATATTTTGTCAAGTTAGCTCAATTATGCTTCAATAAAAACATATATATGGTATACTTGTAATTATATATTTTTTAAAATCGAAGGTTTAAATTATTTTATTTTTCATCAAGTACATCAGTATATATTTTTTTTTTAAATAATATATATACACATAAATTAATGATAAAATATACTCTTTCATAAAATTATGACAATTTTGTAAAGATATGCTAGTGTATATCATTCATACACACTTTTTTCATAAGTGACGTGAGATCCTGAAAGATCAGACTCTATTCACAGGAAAAGACAGTCACACCACACATAATTAACATCACTTTTTTTTTCTTAATTATATAATTAACAAGACCGAAGGTTTAAATTATTTTGTTTTTTTCGAGTACATTTATATATAGTTAGTACTTCAAGTACACAACAATATCATTTGTACAGTATTCTTGAAATTAATATAAGGACAATTACAGATAGACATCTCTGTTTAAACATTTATGAATGTGACATTGTAAAAATACCAATTGAATTTATTATTTCAATTTATAAAGTTGGATCAAAGTGTTTTTCTAACAGTGCAGCTAGGGATTAAAGCATTGTGCAAAAGCATCAATTCATAAATAAAGTTAACTCGTTGATAAATTACATAATAATAACATTTCAAGAAAAAGATAAATTACATAATAATAACAATAATTTTAATTTATAATTTTAAGAAAATTGTATTTAATTACAATTCTATCATCTCAAATGTTAATTAAGTCAAAATTTTTATCATTTTTAAATTAATTAATTTATTAAATTTTGTCTAATTATCTATATACTTATCATTGTGTTAAAAACACTAGTTAGAAAAAAATGATTTTAGGAGAGGTAAAAAGTTTTAATTGTGGTTAAATTTCAAACTCATATTAGTCATATTATTACGTGGCAACAAGGATACAATGACAAATACTGAGTTGTCTCGAAAAAAAAAAAAATTTTGAAAAAACTTTTCACTTTCCCTCCAATAAGAATTTAATTTCAAGACATGTAAATTGAAATTTCCAAGTTCAAATTAGTGGAGTGCTCCCTCAGGAACCTTAAGTAAGTAGTTTTAAAAACATATATAATTCTCTGTTTCCCATTCTTTGTTGAATCTTCTGATCTCTTTTGGGTAGACAAAAGTATGAATTGCTTTTCATTAAATGAAAACAAATGGATTCAAACCATAATTATAGAGACAAAGGAATCCATAAATACATGGGTTATAGTACAATTATGGAAAGAATAGATTAAATAAAGCTGTCCAAGTGGATAAGAGATGATAATTAATTAAAAAGAATATATATATAGTACAAAAAATCAATTACTCCATCTAATTCTAAATATTTATTATTTTAAAAATTTATTTTTATTTGGTGTGTGTATTTTCTATTTACGAGAGTCCATTATCTTGTGAATAAGCTAACAGATAGTGGATTAAGATTTCAACATTTCACATTGATAGTGTAAAATATGTAGGGAATTATAAAGATTAGCATGCTTTTTCTTATAATTTTAATTTTGAATTGAATTGAGAAGGTTGAATTGAATTAAATTGTGAAAATAGGAGGTGAAAGTAGGAGATAAGAGATTTAGGTCCAACTATAACTAAAATGACTATCACTAGTCGATTGGATAGTTCACTCTTTATTATTTATATGGTTTTTAATTATTTTATAATTTTTAAATGTGAGACTATTTTTATAGTTTGTAGTTTTTCTTGATACTCACTCTCAAGTGTAATAGAGATTTGACTTTAACACTCAGTGATCAATTGAAATTGAAATCTTCTACCTAAAACATAAACAGGATCTTCTGAAATTGAAGTCCGAATCTTCTAGAATTGAAACCTCCCCCTAAAATGTAGCTCAGATCTATCAGATGCTCTGATACCATCTTATAATTTTGATTTTGAATTGAATTGAGAATGTTGAATTGAATTGAATTGTGAAGGTGAGATGTGAAGGTAGGAGGTAAGAGATTTGGATCCAATCATATCTAAAATGACTACCACTAGTTAATTTGATAGTTGACCATTTATTATTTATATGGTTTTTTATTATGTTATAATTTTTAGATGTGAGACTATTTTTATAGTTTGTAGTTTTTCTTGACACTTTTTTAAAATTACTATAGTTTTGAGATGTGTACGTATCACTTCTCTATTCTTGTGTATGTATTTGTGTGTATACAAATTTCATAAAAATATTTGTCGTTTTAAATTTTAAAAAATGTATTTATTATTATTTTAACTTTATTCTATTTCTATTTCTTTACTAAATATTAGTATTAATTATTTTTATTTCTCTATATCAAAATCTAAAAAAAATATATTTTAATTTTTTATCTTAAAATTATAACAATTAATAAATTTTTAATTTTTATATTTAAATTTTTGATGATAGATATTGAAGAATGAGGAGAATAATTTATTTTTAAATCCTTAATAATTTACCCAAAACATGAAGCATATATATCTATACACAAGTGAATGTTGGATGTTTGGTTCAAATTAAAGTAGGCCTAACATTATGAGTTTATGACCCTCATTATGACTTTTTTATTATTATTATTTTAATTTTAAAAAATCAAAGTTGAAAAAATTATAAAAGTAAGATTCCTTTGAAGTGAGTAATATTAAGATAATAAAAAGGGCACAGACAAGGGCACATGGATCTTAGCCAAGGGTGGGCACAGAAAACTAGAATAGATTTCACCTCCTTCTCTCTCATATTTTATATATACTATAAAAATAAATAAATAACTTGGGCAGCAATCACATAAAGAGACTCTCTATTACCCCTCTCTTCTCCTACCCTATGCTTGTAAGATTTCAACTTTAATCTGAAAGTGCTTTTCCCATTATAACTTTAGTTGAACTTGTTCATAAATAATTGCAAAAGCTGGCTTGAATGATTAGAGTGACCTCTTCAAAGATTCCCAACTAATAATATTGCTTTCGAAATTTAAAATTTTTTCTCTTATCATTTTAGGTTTTTCAATAGACTATAGTAATTTTATTTACTTTTTCAGTTTAATGAAATTTCATGTTAAGTTTAAAAGAATTAGATGTTGAAAAATATTATTGAATTAGTAATTCAATAATCGAATATAAATATTTATTTCGTAATAAAAATAAATAAATTATTTTTTTTAAAATAAATAATTGAGGAAGGTATGATATTACTAAAAAAACCATAAGTACACTATTACTCCAGTACTAATAGCTGACTCCTTTAATTTTATAGCTATGGTTTTGTATGGTTTTTCTATTAATTTTTTTTACTAGGATTCATGTAGTTAAATTGCTCTAATAGGAAGTTGTAATTGATAATGATTAGTGTTAGAGGGGAGAAATTTTTTTGTAAGATACTATAGTTATTTTTTATGAATTAAACTTGAGATCTATTAGATAGAATATATTTTTTATAATTAAAATTCTATTTTAAATTTATATATGTATATATATAAAATAAAAAAAGAATTAGACGAAATTACAATGACCACTCTCCAAGAAGTGAACCCCAATCAAGTCAAAAACTATTAAATGGTGGTGGATCCAAGGGGAATATTATTAATTAAAGGAGAAGATGCAAGTTAAGCCATAATTGTCACACTTTACAGACCATGTTTAATTCACAAACTAAAAGGGCTAAATAACTTTAAGTTTTGTTATCTCTTTATGATACTATAAACAGTAGAAAGATGAAATTTCAAGATTTGCCAAAAGAAATGAAAGAAAAGTGAAAAAATAAAATTAAAAATTAAAAAAAAAAAAGTAGAATGAGGAATCTCAAGGTTTAGATTGGAGTAAGATGAAAGTGATGATGTTCAAGAAATGAAAAAAATAAAAAAATAAAAAAAATGAGGCCATGAATTAAAGCTTTCAAGACTCAAGAGTGTGTGTGATTGATTCCTTTATGTCTAAGACATGTTTTATATATATATATATATATATTTGCTTAAATGGTCCTCCCAATCCAAAAGCAACCCTTTTTCTTTCAATGTCAGGGCCTTTCACCTTTGGTTCAGACATTTTTTGGACCCCCTCCCCCTCTCCCTCTCTTCTCTCCTTTTAAAAATGTGACTTTTGCGGCTTATAATGTCTTTTTTTTTTCCTTCTTTTCAAAGTCATCATATGAAAAAAATAAATAAAGAAATAAAAAAACATAGATAAAGAAATGAAATTTTTTCCATTTTATTTCATAAATGATGAGCCCATTGTAGAACTGGATCAGCCTGGCCGGTTCAATTAATTTTTTTTAGAAATTAGGCTAGTAATTGGTTTAGTTTAATTACCCAGATTGATTTTTGTTGTTGAAAAAAATTATTTTTTATGTAAATTATGGGTGTTGAGTCATGACCATTAGGTAAAAAATAATTTCAAGTCATCAACTATTTTATCTAAACATTATATCTCAGTTATTTTCTTCACAATTTTTAATTTTATAACTATGAAAATAAAAAAAAAATTAGCAGTATTATTCACCTAGTAAATATATATTATTAATTTAATTATTTTCAGTTTAAATTTAATTAGATCTTGATTGAATTTTTTGACCCGTAATCTTTTGTTCTTATCAATTTTAAGATCAAACTGGATTTTAAAACTATGGTGATGAGTGATGCATGCCTATTGCCTACATTTCATGTAAATTCGCTTAGTTTGTCTGTTAAATTTAATATGATTGATTTCTCCATTTTTGTGAAGAAGTTATAAGAAAAGGAAATCAGCTAGATCTATTAAATACTGCTAGTCTATATTAGGCTTTCCAATAGAAAAATAAAAATAAAATAAAATAATTAAAAGAGCATGGATTTTATGAAAGCTCTAAGCCAATGTTAAGTTATTCAAACTCAAGTTTTTATTTTTTAACCTTTAAGAAAATACCACTTTGTCATTCATGAAAGTTGCCCATTTGGGTTAGTGATTGTGGGTCATATACCCTTAATTTGGACATGGGAATATTGGCGGGATCGATTTTGACAAAAGGACTTGAAAATATTGCCAATGGTAGATCAGAAACAAGATTAGAGAAGACCTTCACATAAATTTCATATAAAAAGGCTTTTTGTATGCAATTTCAAGTTTGGGCATTATGAGCTAATGGGTCATGTTCTGCGGACCAATTAGGAGTGAATTAGAAGGAAACTTGATGATAATGTTTCTTAGCAGGATAGGGTCAGGGGCAGCTAGAAATTAAAAAGTTTTGATCCACCGCATGATTTTCATTTTATATATAAACAATCGCTTCTGCCGGCCAAAATCTAATTAACTTATATTTTGTTTTTATTCTTCATATCAATCAAAATTTTGTGGCTATAAGCGCACTTGTAATTGTTATTTTTCTAAAAATTACCTATGAACTTTAGGTGGTTTTAAAAATGCCATTCAGCAATTAAAATTAAAATTAAATAGATTATTTGATAATATACATTTCAAAAATCTCAATTAAATTAAAAACCACTTAAATTAATAAGTTAAAATATTTAACTTAAATTAATTTTATCTGAATATGATAAGTGATTAAATTTTTAAATAATTTTATAGGATGAACTAATAAATGAATTATGCATTATGAACTTTGTACTGCATACATCTTTTAGATGATCTATATAAAATTACTAAAAATTATATTACTTATATTATTCAATATTTAAATTTTCAATATTAATTTCTAGTTTTATCAAATACTACTTTTTGTATATATATATATATATATATTGCAGGGAATGTAATTTTAAATATGCTCTTAAATTTAGTTAAAGTGTGTGCTTAATTAGATTTCAAATTCCTATTTAGTTAACTAATTAAGCCCTTAAATGATTATAGCTCCTATTTGCACCAAGGTTAAATTGATAATAATGTTAAGTGTTATATCATTGAGTTGATTAATAATCTAATTATCGAGTATACGTCTTTTATATTTAAAATTTTATACACACTTTATATCTAAAATTTTAAAAAACTTATCCACACACATTATATATATATATAAAGAATAAATTGTGACATCTTAATCCACCTCTTGGGGCTTTATAAAACCCAAAGAGATAAACTTAGGGTGATACTAGAACATAAATATATAAATTATGAGAAATTTTTAGGATAATTGAGTTTATCACTTAACTTATAAATTAATTTAATAGAAATAAAGCATGTTGATTATTGATGCCATCTTATATAAGTAATTAATAGAATCATTAATTGATGCGCCATTATTATTTAATGTATTTTATTTCTATTAAATAAGTTTATGAATAATATGATATCATTAATTGATTGATTTTATTTTTATTGAGTTAGTTTATGAGTAAAATGATAGATTCAGTCTATCTCATTTTTAAAAAAGACATGCTCAAGTCAGGTGGTATTTTATAATACCATTCAGCATTTAAAATTAAAATTTTTAGTATTTAATTATTTTAAATTTGTTTGATAACTATATTTTAAAAGTCTAAATTAAATCAAAATCACTTAAAATGAGATATTGAACGCAATAAGTGATTAAATTTTAAAATATTTTTACTATTTAAAAATTATTAATTATTTTATTTAATACTTAAAATTCAACACTTAATTTTTAGTTTTTTTAAATATCACCTCAATTAGATTGTAATTAAATGGTCCAACATTAAAAAAATATAAAATATAAAGAAATAAATAGAAAAAGAAAACTTCCCAAAAAGAAAAAAAAAAAAAATCAATAGATGATGATGATAGAAGATGCAACATGGGAAAGAGCAAATGAGCATGATGAGAAGAACATGCTCAAGTTTCAAGCTTCAACCCAATTTGGTCTTTGATCAAGTGGTCCAAGAATTTTTTTTTTCTTTAAAAAAATAAAAAAATATATATTTTCCCAAAACCCCTCAAAAAAAAAAAAAAAATTCAATAGAGATGATGATAGAAGATGCAACATAGGAAAAGGGTCATTATCTAAACCCATTAGGGCAAAAAGCCTCTTTCACAGTCACACATGTTGCATTAAACAGTTTGTGGTCCTTTTGAGGGGCTAAGTACTGTGGGGTGTGGTCCCTTTGTGTCCTTAGCAATATTAACCCCCAGCACCTACCAGCTTTTTAAGCTCTGTTCCAAACAAATGGAAGAAGAAATATATACACATATTGGCTTTTATTTCTAATTTTTCCAAATCTAATTTTTTGACACTTGTCACTCTGTAGCTTCAATTTTGTGGTTGCTTAGGTCATTTTTCTATCTATAGTGACTGTTAGTTTCCTTTGTTGTTTCATGCAATTGGAGCTATCATATTTATATTTCTTCTACACAACCCAAAATCCAAATTCTTCTGCTATTGCCATTCATTCATTGTTTCCCCTTTCTCTTAGTGGTGTAAAAGCTTGTGAAGACCTAGAGTGCCTTGCCTTATTGGAAATTTTTTTACTGTCATTGGATTTTAGTTTACTACCTATGGTAAGAGGCACTTCCACTATATGTTATTTAGTATTTACCATTATTGTCAAAGCTATTGTTAATTTGTTACATATATAATACATATTGGCAATTCATTTTGGTGCACTTTGCACAATTGGGTGCTTGTACAATTTTGAAGGGAAAAATTATTACAATTTCCTATCTACTATTCAAAATGTTTAAAAGTAGTTTTAAGTGATTTTTTTTTTTTTGAGTATTGATTGAAGACGGAATTGTTATTAATGTGATTACCATCCAATCTAAAAACTTATGCTTATATTAACTTTCTTTATAAAATGTTTTTATATCTAACAAAATTAGATTGTAAAATTAATATTACTTTCAAAATTCTTAGTATTAAATTAATAGAACTGTAAATTAATGGTAAAAATTTAATGTAAAATAAATTCAAACTTTTTAGCAATAAAAATTAAATTGATCTCTTTTTTTTATTTACACAAATAAATTTATTCCTTTCAAAATTCTTCATGCCTATTTATTTTATTATTGTCTTAAATTCTAAAATCATTTTATTTTATTTGCTAAAAAATAATGAATTTAAATTTATTTAAAATTATTCTATTAAATGCTTATAAAATTTATATTTCTCATATTATATAATGATAATTTTATTATTTTCATTTTAACTTCAATTTAACTCTAGTTAAACCTCTAATGTATAATTCATGACCTTTTATCTTTATTGGTTCGAAGGTAAAATAGGATTTGAAAGCATTGCGAATAATAGTTAAGAATTTTTATTTTTTTAGTCTTTAATTGCAAATAATACTATTTCAAGGCATGAGAGCATCAAAATTTAACAAGGAGCAAATAAAATTATAACTAAATCTATCAAATGTAATGGGTTAAAATTAATCTCTAGGGTCGATATAGTAGTTAATGAGAATCATGCTCTAGTGTGTGACTGTGTGGGAGCTATTCAACAAATTCTATGATACAATTGGAATGTTTCAGCACATGATTTTTGGGAGGAAATGATGTGGCAGCTAACTATAGTTAGTGAATTTAGCTGTTCTCTCCTAAGGATAGCAATTGAATATAAAATGATTTAAATATATATATATATATATATATATATATATATATATATATATATATATATATATATATATATATATATATATATATATATATATATATATATATATAAAGACTAGCCAATCATATGTATTTTAGTTAGTTTTGAGAATCTTAGAAGTAGGAAGTCTTTAAGAGTATAAGTGAGCCAAACTTTTTGCAAGTGGCTCGATAAAAATTCATTTACATTCAATTCGCTTTATAAATAAGTCAAAGTTGAGTTATACTTTAAACTCGATAAATAAATGAGTGGAATTTGAACAAAATTAAACTCAACTCGATTAGATTTGTGGATAACTTGATTATTATTATTATTATTATTATTATTAACTTAATAACTTTGGCAATAAAAAATATATTTTAATACTTTTATAATCTTTTGGTAATTTAAATTGACTAAAATATATGTACTCCTAAATATAATTTAATATTTTCTCATCATATAATTTAATATTATAATCTTTAAATATATCTTTTTTATTAATTAATATCTTTGTGATACATACAATGCTCAATTTTATGATTTGTTTTTTTTACTAATTGGATCTTTTTGCTTTTATGTTAGTTTTAAATCATTTATTATAGTTATTTTATTAGAAATAAATACTTAAAAAGTTAAATATTCCAATAAGCTATAAATAAGTTTTAAAATGAGTTAAGCTGAAGTTTAACTCAACTATAATTTGTTAACAAGCTGAATTCAAATCAAGCTCGATTGTAATTTATAAACAAATTTTTGACGAGCCGAACTCAAACTTAAACGAGTTGAGTTTGAGTATGATTTGAAACTCGATCCAAATTCAAGCTCAAGCTTCAAATCAGAAAGAAAATAATTAACCGAACTTGAGCAAACTAAACTTTCGACTCGACTTTATTATAGTTTAGAAATCTCATGTTTGACTGTTTCAAATTATAAAAAATTGTCACTAATTTAGTAAGAGATCTTAAAATAGAGAATTACCTCCTATTATATAGTCTACTTCGACCTATTAAACTTCTATTGTAAAGAAAAAAAGAAATTGATGTAAAATGATTAAAATTGAAGTGAATATATCAGCATCCATCCTATCTTTGCGCATTATTTATTTTACCTTTCTCCAAAGATTAACGGAGCAAAGGATAAAATTTCGTCTCACCCCATCCCATTATTATTACTATTCTTTCCTTGAAAATATTCATTACTTTTTGATACATTTAAAATTCTTTAAAAAACTCAAATTTCAATTTCTAACTAATTGCATTACAATAAAAATGCATTAACCATTTATCACTCGTTAATAGCAATATTATTTATTACTTGAAGAGCCTTCAATAAATATAATGACAATTCCTTCTTATGGGGTCTCTTATAACAGTAACTACGTTTTGTTTTTATATATGAAGCTGTTAGGGAAAATCATAGTTAAAAGAGCAGCGATAAGAAAAGAAAAAAATAACACAAATGAATTTTACGTGGTTTGATTTATCACTAAACCTACATCAATGATCCCTCGAAGGGATAATCCATTAAATCATCAAATCAACATATTATAATTTTTGAATGAATAAAATTGCAAACTCTCTCACGATATCATCATCCATCACAAAAGCACTCTATCCATGCATTTTTGTCCCACACTCAATTGATGGGTAAAAATCTCAACTCCATTATTTGGCAAAAGCCTCACATCATTAAACCTTATACAAAAGCCAAATAACCTCTTATATAATACTCTTATTTATAATATTACCCACTATCAATCCTAACTTAAGAAGGATTCTCATCCAAATAGGAATAACATTAAAATAAGAATTCTACTATATAAAGAAAATAATCTCACTCCATTGAAGAAATATTTCTCACACACAAATTGGAAAAAGGTCTTCTTCTAAATTCCATTAGGATTTTGAGTCACAATCATAATAATCTCCACCTTGACTCAAAATTTTACATTCAAGTAATTTTCAATAATTCCAACAATCTCCACATTACTTCAAAATATCTCAGTCTTACAATTTTTAGAACCTTTGATTATCAAATCTTTACATTGGAGCTCCACTTCAATCAAAACTTTTCAGACAAATGTAAATCATCATCCTACCACATCAACTAAGAAATCATCATCATTATCAATTTCTAGCTTGTCCTTTATTTTCTCTTGCATCTTGCATCTTTTTTAAACTCTTCAAGTCTTCTTCCAATTTCGATCACTGATACTCCACCTTACTAACACTTGACTCCCAATTGACGTGCCTTCACCCTTCATCATCTTCAATATTTTTTTCTTTTCTAAAAAATAACTCTTGAACCCCAAAACAAGATCTAATAGCTCTGATACCACTTATTAGGAAAAATCATAATTAAAAGTGTAGCGATAGGAAAAGAAAAAAATAATACAAATGAATTTTACGTGGTTCACTCTCTTACTTGACTTACATCCATAATCTCTTGAATGGATAATCAACTAAATTATCAAATTAACATATTACAATTTTTGAACGGATAAAATTGCAAATCCACTCACAATATTATCATCCATTATCAAGGCACTCTATTTATGCATTTTGTTTCACACTTAATAACTTTTTAAGGGGGGGTGTTGAAAATCACTTTAAGGGTGTTGAAAATCACTTAATAACTTCTTATGGGGTCTCTTATAACTATAAATATGTTTTGTTTTTATATATGAAGCTGTTAGGGAAAATCATAGTTAAAAGAGCAGCGACAAGAAAAGAGAAAAAAATACATACGAATTTTACGTGGTTCGATCTCTCACTAAATCTACGTCCACAATCCCTTAAAGGGATAATCTACTAAATTATCAAATCAACATATTACAATTTTTGAATGGACAAAATTGCAAACTCTCTCACAATATCATCATCCATCACAAAAGCACTCTACCACTACACTTTATCCCACACTCAATTGATGGATAAAAATCTCAACTCCACTATTTGGTAAAAGTTTCACATCCTTAAACCTTGGGCAAAAGCCAAATAACCTCTTCTATAATACTCTTGTTTATAATATTATCCATTATTAATCCTAACTTAAGAATGATCCTGATCCAAATAGAAATAACATTAAAATAAGAATTCTACTTCACAAAGAAAATAATCTTCCACTCTATTGAAACAATATTTCTTACACACAAATTAGGAAAAGGTCTTCTTCTAAATTCCATTAGGATTTTGAGTTACAATCTTAATAATCTCCACTTTGACTCAAAATTTCACATTCAAGTAATCTTCAATAATTCCAACAATCTTCACCTTATTTCAAAATATCATAGTCTTACAATTTTTAGAATCTTTGATTATCAAATCTTTACATTGGAGCTCTACTTCAATCAAAACTTCTCATACAGATGTAAATCATCATCCTAACACATCAATTGAGAAATCATCATCATCATCAATTTCCAGCTTGTCTTTCATCTTCTCTTACATCTTGCATCTTTTTTGAACTATTCGAGTCTTCTTTCAATTTCGAGCAGTAATACTCTACCTTGCTAACACTTTACTCCCAATTGATGTGCCTTCACTCTTCATCATCTTCTTAATTTTCAATATTTTTTTCTTTTCTAGAAAATAACTCTTGAACTCCAAAACAAGAACCAATAGCTCTGATATCACTTGTTAGAGAAAATCATAGTTAAAAGTGTAGCGATAAGAAAAGACATAAACAATACAAATGAATTTTATGTGATTCAGTCTCTTACTAGACTTACATCCACAATCTCTCGAATGGATAATTCATTAAATTATCAAATTAACATATTATAATTTTTGAATGGATAAAATTGTAAATCCTCTCACAATATTATGACCCATTATAAAGGTACTCTGCCTATGCATTTTATCTCACACTCAATAACTTTTTAAGGGGGAGTGTTGAAAATCACTTCAAGAGGAAGCGTTAAAAATAGTAAAGTAATTTTTTGAAATAACTTTTTAAGTATTTAATTTTTAGTGTCTGTCGATTTTTTCTAATGTAATATTTCCTTATTCTAGGTATCTTTTAGTTTATCTAAGTGTTTTTAATGGTGGTGCGAGATTGTTCCATTGTCCCTTTGACACTTTTCTTTGCTAGATGTTGCCATGTAACAGAAAATTAAAAAATTATATTTTATTCTATATTCATCTTGAAAGTTTATAATTTCTGGTTATTTGTCTTCTTTTAATTTTGGGATTTTCTTTCTTATTTCATATAAGTTAAAATTTTCTTTTTATAGTTTTTCAAACTAAACATGCATCCAAATCATTGTGTTAGAACAAAAGAGGAAAAAAGATTTTTAAAAAAAATTAATGTTTGTCTTTGTCATTAATTTGCACCAAGTTTTAATTATTACTAATTATTGACAAAATACGAGGGTAAGCATCCACAAAAATAGGTGACAAAAGCATCCGATAATTTTGGGACCTTATGAGCATTTAAAACATTGACCATTTAATTAAAGCATCTGCCCACCATATGTACTCTTTTTAGGGTCACAATAACATTGCCTAGGGAAAGAAATAGTATTGAGCATTTTTTTTTTTAACATTTTTTTATTGGGTTCATCAAGTTTAGATTTGAAGAGGGGTCAAGGATTGATCTTCTTTAATCCATTCAGAATCATGGATAATTTTTATCTACACCAAATATATATATATATATATATAAATTTAATGAGACAAAAACAAAGAGTAAAAAAAGATCTCAATATATTTTTATTGAATAAAAAATATACAAAAAAATCATATTTAATAAAATAATTCATCATTCATTAGTTGAATGTATAAAATAAATTTATACACTCAATATAAATAAAATTTTTTCCCATGATCGTAACCAATTCCAAGTCGAAGATGCCAATGTTTAATGAGTAATGGCAACATGCCCATGTGATGTACACGTTTTAACCATTTGTATATTGTATTATTTTAAAATGTGTTAGTAAAAGTCTGAAATATATTTTTTATTCAAATAATTTTAAATTTACTTTTTATTTTAAAGTGAAAGCTATTTTAAAAGCAATTAGATTGGCAATATATATATATATATATATATATATATATATATATATATATATATATATATATATATATATATATATTAAAAGCAATTGTACTACAATTTACAAATATAATAAAAACATATCGAATTTTAATGTTGAAACTTTATTCTATTTTCTTTTACTAAGCTTTTCTAATGTACATATACATCTTTTTTTTTAAAAAAAAAAAAAAAAACTTTTATTTATCTTTAATGTTTACACCTTATTGTTGAGTATAAAGTTAAGGTCTTACTACAATTTTTGACAGCCAGCCACAGTTCTTTCAGCACCTTTATCACTGCTTCTTTCAATGAAACTGTATGTTAATATGTCATTGTTGAAAAATAATTTTGAAAATATGTTTATCATAAAATGTTTATCGAAATATAATTTATGATATTGTAGCATGCTTTTCTACACCTTTATAGTTGATTTGATTTAAGGATTCGTAATTCTCAGTATTAATTTAAATTCCAAACTTAGTTAAATTATAGAATTATTTCTTTTAAATTTTATTTGATACAAAAATTTTAACATATAATATCAAGTAATCATAATTTTATAATTTTATATTTGATAGGATAGATTCATTTATTAATCTAATATCATAAATAATGATATTAGTAATCCCACTAGGTAAGTATTACTGAAGATATGAGAATTAAATTTTAAATAATACCCATAGCATTTGGGATTATTAAATTCAATTTAAATCATATGTATCAAACATAATGTTATTTATTAATATTACAATTTAGTTAAACAAATTTATCTACTAAACGGATTATTAGGAAATTGCTAAACACCTCATTAGTATCATCATCCTCTATTAGAAGTTTTACCCTATCAGGTGAAGTGATGTCACTCTGGAAGTTACCATATATAACTGTCCATGGTTGAAAACTAGTCTTAAAAGGTCTAACCAGAAATACTGCAAAATTGTTCCTTCACTTTTTTTTATGGTCATCGCATAACAATCTTTCAATGGACATTGTCTTCTTTTCATGATGTATGAGTCGTTCAAGTTCTTTGCTATTCTCGGAATAAGCACTTTTATTTCAGCATTGTTGCCCAACAGTATATCTCCCTAATAGAGTCATTATAAGTCTTGGTCCATTGCACAGTCCTAACGTTGGGTTTATGTTTCTTAAAAGCATCACTGGTATCCCACCTTTTAATTTCAACAAATGATTAGGCAATTCAGACTGTAGTCACCCAAATAAAATGTGTAATTTAATTTTTAGAGAATTTAAATTTTGTAATTGAATTGTGAATATATGATGAATTATTATTATTTATTTACTGAATTATTTAATTCGTTTCAAAATTTATGTCAATTTAAAAAAAAATTTTGTTTCAATTTATCAATCATTTTAAAATTTTAAAAAAATATTTATTATTTTTTCAACTTTATTTCTTTACTAAATATTTATATTAAGTGTTTTTATTTTTCTAAATCAAAATCAAGGAAAGAATATTTTAATTTTTTATTTTAAAATTATGGCAATTTAGTAATTTTTTAATTTATATATTGAAATTTTAAATAATTAATGTTTTAAAACAAAAATAACATTATTAATTAAATTTTTGATAAATTAAAGTGTAAAAAAATATTAAATACTTCCCATTTTTTACTTTGTTTTATTACTCATTGCTTCCGTTTGTAACATTAACTAATGTAGAAGAACAAATAAATGTTACTTCAAAAAATGCATATATGACGGTACGGTAACAGATAGAAAATAAATGCCACTACTGATAACTATATATTTTTAAAGTTATTTTAATTATTTAAACTTAAATTTTAGCTCAATTTTCAAGAATGCAATAATATTATTACTTATTTTTAGAAATAAATAGTTTTACAATTTATAAATAAATTACAACATATTTTAGGTATTTTTATTTTATTTTTGCAGATCAAAATGATGCAATAAAAATAATGATGCAAGCAATTATTCAAGTTTTCAATCCATGAGAAATAAATTCAATGGTTGGTGGCCAAAATTCAATGGTTGGTAGCCAACCTAACCATTTTTGAATATTGATGAAGGAATTCAATGGTTGGTGGCCAACCTAACAATTAATGTTGAATTTTTGATGTAAGAATTTTAATGGAACTTGAATTCTTCCACCAAACATGTCTATAAATACCATGCTTGGCAAAGGGAAAGAAAATCCATAAAAAAAAATGTAGAGAGATTTTCACATGTTTTCTTAGAGTAGATTAGTTTTATTTTTTATTTTGATCAAGATGAGAAGTTTTTGGAAGCTTGAATTCATCAAAGATTGTATCCCAAAATAAGTTCTCTCTAAACTCTATTCTTGAATTTAATTATAAGTTATTATTATGTTTATTATTTTTATTGTTAATTTAATTATTTCTTCTCTTTTAATTATGAATAGCTAAATTTATTTTTCTAGGATTTAGATGTAATCTTTTGATTTGCATATGATTATTTAAATTTAATTGATTGGGTTGATTGTTGGAATTAATCTTTTATCTTAGAATTTAATGCTTGTAATTAACTGGCTATTAATTGCATGATTTAAAATATTGTGTGAAGTAGCGAAAGTGGAAACACAATATTAGTTCATTAAGATATTAGACCTAGGGTATGTGTTAATTAGAGATAAGAATACTCCTTTGTGATTTTTTAAAAGGGATTTTCATAAAACTTAATGGGTTGGTGTTAATTGCTTATGATCACGAGAGTAGACGTAAGGTTAATATGAACACACGTATTGTATCTTGAGAGAGAGTATCATATAATTTAGGAAAATTTAATCATTAATTCCAGCAAAAATAATATGTCACGCCCCAAACCCGAGGGCACGTGACCGGCACTAGGACACGGGGTATGCACGTGGCTACCAATACCCGTAGTAAGCCTAACCCAAACCACCAGACAATAAGCCCAAAACACACAACTGAAAAGCCCAACTGGAAAGGGCTATGGGCCCAAATAAGGTAAGCACAACCAAAAGATTCACAACATAACACAACTATCAAATTGGCCCAACATCATTTATTCCATAATTGTCAGAAAATAATAAATTACAGAAAGGTTCTGCTTAACCCAAAGATTACATAACTGAAATAATACATAAAACTCAATTACAAAGTGTAACATTGTGGAGTTCTAGAGTTACAATTACAAATGTACTTCTATTATATACATTTCTGAATACTCAACAATACAAACTACTACCGAAAAGAGACTGGCAGTCTACTCAATTACAATTCCTTCACCAGCTCATTCCCTAACCTGAAAGCAACAAGATGAACAGGAATGAGCGTTCGACTCAGTGAATGATACCAGCTAATATATTAAACTGGTATCCTACAGATAGATTCTAATGCACATGATATGCACCGTGTCATAGAGACAGACAAATCATCCAATCAAGTAAGGATGGGGTATGGTCCACAGTACCACACTGATACTCAGTACTCAATATGGGGAGCCGATCCCCCTACTCTGGCTCTCTAAATCCAAATAATCTGTCTCTTATATCTAAGGGGGCCCGGCCGTCATTGGTCTATACCACGCAACCCTGACCCGACTGACAGCAGCCCTGGCGATGAGCAGGCCCGGTCGGCATCCATCAGTCATAGCTCATCTTCTAAATCTCATCATAATCCATAACAATCCCATATTCCTAGGTGGTACTGTATCCTCCCGACCTCCATCCATCAATCACAACCATAACATGGCGCAGAATACAGAATATCAATTCATCACTCACAGTCAAATGTCACATGCTTATAGATGCAATAGTAATGCATAATATACGTATATATATACACACAGCAATGCATATGAAATGAAAATAGGATAATATATCAGTGAGTATCACTCACCTAACTGCCGACGCTTCCGACCGGCTTCCCTCAGAAGAGTAGCCTTAGAACCAGGAAGACGCCCGACACTGACACCTCGCAACAGAGAACGTCAACATGATAAGAATTACAGTCAACCCTAGAATAGACTCGATAACCTAACAAATACTCTAAGAACCACTAAACATAGATTAACTCATATAACAACTGAAATACAAGGGTTCCGGGTTCACCTTCACAAATTCTGAACATACAAACGTCGAGGATTGTGCCAGAACGTTGAAACAGAACCACTGGACCTCTCCACGCGCCGGCACCACGCGCCGCCGCCGGTGGTGGCGGATCAAGGGAAACCCCACACCAGCAGATTCATCTCAACCCCAGGAGCATAAAAACAGTCACCACTCGCCGGCACTCGCCCTCCAACCACCGGAAAATGCCTCCAAAGTCACGGTTTTACATTTTTCGATCTCCTCCTCCGGTGGTCCTCAGGGGGCAAGGCAGGTACCAAAATGAAGCTCTCATCTCCAGGAGTAAAACGACACCAAGATCGCCGGATTTCGCTGCCAGAATCGGCCGAAAAATGGATTTGAAGTTGCTGTGGCCGGCGGTACTTCTCTCCTCGCGTACGCCGCCGTGCCGCTGCCGATCACCGAGCTGCCACCTCTCTCGAGATCGCCGGTCCTCCTTCTACCCAGCGGTGGTGGCGGTGCTCACCACCGCCCGCCGGAAAGCCACCAAACTCCCCTCTCTCTCTCTCGGCCTCACCTTTTCTCTCTCCTCTGTCCCGTTCTGCCCATTTATGTTTCTTTCTTAAAACGCACCGTTTGCTACTGGCCAATCAGCATGCTTCTTTTCTTCTTCTTCTTCTTTTAATTTACTTAACCCACAGATTATGTTATATATATATACACTAAACCATATAATATATACATATAATACTACACGTATACATACATATATATAAATTACCAAGAATAATCATAATAATAATACTACTAATAATATTGATAATAACAATAATAATAGTAATAATAGTGATAATAATAATAATAATAATAATAATACTACCAATAATCATAATAATGAAAATGATAGTAATAATAATAATAATTAACAATAATTCATAATTCAAATATTAATAATAATAATTTACAACATATACTCATGAAAATATATCAATAACATTATTAACGGTAATTATAGTAATTATACAGAAATCCAAATATCCGATAAAATACTATAATCAACTTATAATATAATTAATACCCTTATTAATACTCAAATATCAAAATATAATCCAAAATACAATTTTCCAAAAATCTACATTAACATTATCATAATAATATAATATTGTAATATTATATCAAAATTGCCATTAATAATACATATTCAAATAATATGAATATTTATAATTTAATAAAATATAATTTCAATTCTTATTTTAATAAAGAAAATAATAAAATAATATATTTCCGTACGAAAATAGAATTTTATAAAAAAATTAAAAATTCAGGGTATTTCATAATCCATCTAAAAATTATAAAAAAATAATATGTGATCAATTGATGAATTCTAAATCCTAAATTTTTAATCTTATTTTCATATTTATCATTATTTATTTACTTGAATTTCATTTTAGTTTAAAATATAAAATCTCATAATTGATTTTCTAAATAATAGAGTAATTTTAAAAATTAGTATTTGACAAATATTTTCTCGTGGGAATGATACTCACTCATCTTTTTATTACTTATAAATGATATGTGCACTTACAAAAATCGCGACCAACTGCTTCAAAAAATGATAATGTACTGCCCACAAATCTGTTACCATGCAAGTGGCCGCGTGAAAATGAATAACATAAACTTTGTCAGATGTATTAAACGCACGGCAATGGGAATAATAACGTACTTCAACATTATTAAAAAGCACTAATTTAATAATTGTGTGGAAAAATATCAAATTTTTTAATTAAGTTATTCAGTATATTTCAAAATATTTATTATTTAAAATTTTAATATATAAATTAAAAAAATTATTATATTATATAATTGAAAAAATTAAAATATTTTTTCTTTTAATTTTAGTAATAAGTAAAAATAATTAATGTAAATATTTACTAAAAAATAATGAGAAAATAAAATTAAAAAAGTAATAAATTCCTTATTAAAATTATAAAATGATAAATATTTAAAAAATAATATATAAAATAACAAATAATTTAGACTAGAAGGAGTAACAAACAAATGTTGAAAATTAAATGTTGTCAACACTAAAAAAATGAAAATTAACACTACTTCCATCTAAATTGATAGTCCACTATTTTTTTTTTTTTTTATCGGACCTGAAATATACTTCATTTTTCATTTTTAAGTGTTCATTTTATAAAGAAAATTTATGTATTAATCTTTGACTATGAATGCATAAGTCAGAGAAGTGCAGTTATTAAATTTTAAATTTAAAGAATGTGAGGAAAAATATCAAAATTGTAATTTAAGGTAATAAACAAATGTTGAAAATTAAATGCCGTCCACAATAGAAAAAAATAAAATTAATATTAACTTCTTCCAAATTGATAGTTTGCTATTTTTTTATTTGTTTCAAAATATAATTTATTTTTTATTTTTAAGTATTAGTTTTATAATGAAATTCTTATATTACCCTTTATTAATTGTATCAAAATTTTATTACCACTTTGATTTTGAATGATAATTTAATAGAATGCATTAATTATATTTTAAATTTTGAATGCAAGGAGTTTTGAAAATAGAAATTTTACAATGACAAAATTTACTCTTCATATTCTCTACTATTCTTCCAAACTATGAAAAAGGAAATTACAATTTGAAAGTATAATTAATATATTGAAAAAATACATAAAATTAATGTGTTTAATTTTAACAAAGAATAATGATATTTTAGGAATTTTACACAATATTAACTAATTTTCTTAACTATCGTGTAAAAACAAAGCAGACTATTAATTTGGGACAGAGAGAATATATTTTTTTAAATAATTGTTAACCTATATTTAAAAATAGGATTTCATTATTTTCTATTGATTATTATTTGAATACATATATGATTAATATTTAATCTATAAATAATTGATTATTTCTATATTATTATAAATTGTATTTTATCTTAAATTGTACTTTAATGTTTGTGTGTTTAGTTTAATGTTTATTATTTATATGATTATTATTTAAAATTTCTTTATTTTTCTAATGATTATTATTTGAATATATATATGATTATTATTTAATCTAAATAATTGATTATTTGCATATTGTTAAGATAAGTTGAATTTCATCTTAAATTATAAGTTGAATTTCATTTTAAAATTTGTACTTATGTTTGTATATTTAGTTTAATATTTATTTTTTTTTCACAGGCACACATGAAAATTCAATTATTTAATCAAAAGAAAATAATGAAAGAGGAGGAGTTTTTAAAAAATATACATAATATGTTATTAATTATATTGTCATTTTTTTTGTAATTTTAAGTAATATTTTTATTTTTTGGGCAAAATTTTAAGTAATGTTAATTATATTGTAATGTTATAAATTTTTTTGTAACATATCTTCATCATAATGTGAAATTTACAGGAATAATATTTTGAGGAAAATGAAAAATTTTAGAAAAAAATAAAAAATAGAAAATTTAAGTAGGAAAATGACAAAACAAGCTACATGTCTCTGTGTTTTAATGTTGGGGTTGAGGGGGGGAGTGAGGCCGTGTGGGTGTGGTGATCACTCATAAATTTGTGTCGACTGGATCATTGAGTACATATGACAAAATAAATAAATAAATGAGCTACTATGTGGCAATTTCTTGTAACTTCTCCACCTGCTCTGTCTCTCTCTCTCTCTCTACATATATATATATATATATGAAAATGCTCCAATATCCACAGAGTTTACCAACGGATCAATTTTTATCAATAACTAGCATCGGAATACCGATAAAATGAAATAAAGAAAAGAAATTTCCAAATATGTCAATCTATTAACGATGAAATAGCATCAAAATTCACATATGAACATATTCAGTTAGTAATATAAAGCGGAAAGAATTAACATCCATATATAGTGATTTTTGTAACTATTTGCCAATGGACAAGTTACCGATGAAGAATCTAAAAGTGTGGCATGAAAATTTAGTGTATTTAAAAATATACCGACAAAATGTCATATGACAAATTCAACTTCATCAGTGATTTGTTGCTATTTAAGAAATAAATATAGAAAAGTAATTTTGTTACCATGGATTTTAATTTACTACGTGATATTCCGTTAATAATTTCCTCAATAAATTAGAATTATAAAAATCTCAAATTGTTTTATTTCTGCTTCCTTTCTATCATTTTCTTTTTTTTTTTCTTCTCCCTCTCCATTCTTCTGCTCCCTACCATTTGCTTTTCGTTCGCCATTCACAGCGATAATTGTCCGTTGTCGTTCATGAGTTTCAACAGATATGTTAATTTCTTTTTTTTCTTTTTATTTTTTTTTGTTTAGTTCATTGAAATGTATTTTAAATTTTGTTGTTTCAAATATTAATTTGGTTCTTGTTGATTAGTATTGCACTTTAAGAGGCATGTTTTTATTTGTTTGCGAATTTTTTATTTTGTTTTTATTTGTTTATGTATTTTTTATTTTTTGTAATTTTTTTTAAGTTTTGAGAATTTTATTTTCATTTTTGTTGTATATTTGAGAATTGTGTTTGTTGAATATATGAAATTTTGTATAGTTTTATATAAAAGTTGTATCTAAATGTGTAAATTCTGAAAATTATTGAAATCTTTTATTATTAAAAATTTGTATATAAAAATATAATTTGTTATTAAATTTTTTTTGCTGTATATATTTTAATTTTTTTTAAAAATTTATAATTTATTTTTGTAAATTTGTAACTTTTGAATTGGTGAATTTTTATATGTAAAAATGCTGTAGAATTTTAGTTAATTTTTTAATATTATTTTATTTACTGACATAAATTATTATCAATAGAAGTTACTGACCGTTTTTCCGTCGTTATTTTACTAATAAAATCAATTTTTCTGTGGATAAATATTTACCGATCAAATATTCGTCGACATTTTTTATCTATCAGTACTTATGTTTACCGACAGAATTTCTATAATTATTGATAGAATTTTTTATCGGTAAACACTTTTTTTTCTTGTAGTGGTTTATAAATGTCCTATTTTTTAGTGTAAGATTCAAGTCATACATTAAGATCCCATTAGTTTTTTTTTAATTAAAGCAACACATTTTTATATGAATAATTCAAGTGTTTTTGCTTTTGTTGGAATATCAAATGAACTGCACAACATAAATTACTTTTTACTGTAATTATTTTTTCCCAAGTAATATTCAGCAAAATTGAAATTTGAAATTTCTTAGTAAATATTTTTGAACATTACTGTTAGGCTATCCGATACAGTATATACATTGAAGTGAAAAAAAATGGTTAGTTAGTTTAGTTAGAAATTTGCTACTGCAAATGTCATATGTTGACAGCTCAGCTGAAGCAGTGTTACATATCATTCGGCAAGAGAAAAAAAAAGGCTGAAGCAGTGTATATATCAGAGTTTGTTCTCATTCAATAAACGTGATCTCCATTCCTCATTTTAAGAGCTTGATAGTGGAGCAGAGAGGCAGAGGTAGTACTACAGATTTTTCAATTGTTGTTCAATCCAATTACTTAATGGTTAGTTGGCTTGGAGGACATTTTCGAACGACCATTCACCAATGGGCCACAATTAATGTTAACTTAATAGTATATTTTTGTTAAATTTACGAGTTCTTAATATCGTCATCGCTAGGAATGATAATAGAGCGAATTTTGAAATTTTTATTTCCATCTCATGAATAATTAGAACAAAAGCAATAGCGAGGCTAGATAAATCATATTCGGAGCGAAAATGGAATCCATTTTATTAATGTTAAAAATTTATAATTTATATATTTTCACAAAATATTATACATATTTATATTAAGTTTTATATATTATTAATTAATATTTCAAAAATATAATATAATTAAACACTCAATTATATAGTTTTAAAAAAAATTAATAAATTTTCATATATATGTAATATGAAATTGTAATAAAAATTTATATATATTAATTTTATGCAATTGAAACAGAAATTAGAGTAGGACGGAGAGACTCAATCTCATCTTTGCCCCATTACTATAGGCGAGGCAGAGATTCTCCATTAGGTTCGAGGCAGGGCAGGGTTCTCATCGGGCGGACCGAATTTTGCCATCTTTAGTCATTATCAATCATGTGTAATATGATTGGTTTTCTTATTTTTTTAAGAGCAAAAAAAGTGAAATATTTCAAATTCGAATCTCCTATATTTTTGTTTGAAATTCTCCTTTCCAAATATAAAAAAAAAAAAAAAATTAATTTCTCATTAAAGAAACAAAATAAACTAAAAATAACATGATAATAATGAATGTATATCAAATTAAAAATTATATTAATAAAAATAAAATTATACCTATTTTTGAAAAATTGAAAATTATGATGCTTTATGTGGTTATCAATCACATAGTTAGAAATTTTATAACTTACCATGAATCATGTATAAATTGAGATAATTTTGAATTTTGAATCATTTTATCTGTCAATTCTTTTGATAAGGAAATTTATTTAAATTCGAACTGGAGGTCTTACAAATATTCTTAGAGAGGACTGTTCTAGTACGAGAAATTGAGAACTCATCGGTTGCTTCTATTACTTGTGCTTGGACAGATACTACAATTGATTGGCAAACGAGGTCTTTGACGATCTGATGGATGTTGAGAATCTATAAAATATCACAATATTGTGACTTGTGAGGACGATTTTTTTTTTTTTATTGATATAATTTGTATTTTATTTAATAGCAGTATTGAATGCTCATTTGCAGCGTAGAATTTCTGAACCTATCTATTTGTCGTCATACGTTTATGTATTTATGTCCTCTTTGGACATTTACCTGAACACACTGAAATTACTTGAAGTTAAAGTTGTACTTTTCATTTGTTTCTATTACATGCTATATAATATAATTATTTATTTTATGAAAGAGACATACCTTTTAGAATATATATACAACAATATTTCTAATTAGTACCCTTTTGTTAAAAAAAAATTTGTATTTGTCATTTCAGAATGTGATAACAACTGAATAATATGAGGGTTTTAACTCCTAATAATGTAATTTTAATATCATTAAACCGAAAGTTCATTTGTATTTAATTTGTATACACTTGGCATAACATAACTCTTATATAAGATTTTAAATAAAGATTTACATACATCCATGCTCGATATTTTCAATTTTTGCTTTATTATTTTCAAATTTTTCCTTTTTATAGTAAAATGAAATTTAAATAAGATAGCATAATGAGGTATATATAGTCGAAGGCAGAGTCAGAAGTTCAAAAGAGAGGCCAATTTTTTTTTTTTTTTTTAATTTGAGAGGAATTAAAATGAAAACATTTAAAATATATAGATGAAATTTTAAAAATTTTGAAAGTTCTTGACCTAAAAATGAACAAAAAATTCAAAATTATAGGAAAATTTTAAAAAGATTTTGAAGTTATATAGAAAAAATTGAATAATTTTAAAGTTTGGCAGCCAAATTGAAAAATATCTGAAGTATATAAAAAAATTTTAAAAAATTATAAAAATAGGGGACCAACTAAAAAATATCTGAAATATATAAGTAAAATCTTTAAAATTTTCATCCACTACTTCCCTCTGTTTCTAGATATAATATAGCATTAAATACATATTGTCTTAGATAATAGACTCACGATTGATTCTCTCTTCTTGTAATGCTCATAAAAAATAAAATAAAAAAAGAGTAGCTATTAAGATTAATAATGGGTTGAATCAATAAATATGGGTAAAATTATATATCAAACTAAATAAGAAAGCATGGGGCTTTTTTGTTTTGCCAAATTATGTAATTCTCTTTGTCGTAAACTTTCTATTTATCTTCTCATCAATATGATCCACACAAAAATAGTTTCTACTTTTTAACTTCCTTGTATTCTAAGGGATTAAAAAGGAAAGGATTTACATGCACTCAAAGACATTTTACATGCCATGTTGTGGTCAATCGTTGTCATATAGAAACAATCCGTGGGGACAATTTCCAATTCTCCCTAGTAATTTCCTTTTTCCATTTCCGAGTTTTCCCTTTTAAAGGAAATTCAACTGTTCCATCTCTCAAAAAAAAAAAAAAAAAAAAATTTCCAGGTGAACTAATTATTCCAACTTGGTTTTAATAATAAAACATATTTACTTGTTTTTAATGTTGATAAGAAATTGTTATTCGATTAAGTTGAGGTGTTCTTTGGTTATTGGATATTATTTTTAATACCCATCAAATTTTATTTTATTATATCGTAATTTAAAGATGGAATATTTAATTTCAAATTTTACTCCAAGAAATGGGCCAATCCACCTGTTTTGTCTTGAATTAGACAACTCATTTGTAGGCATCTGCAATGAATTATTTGAAGCTTCGTCCCCTATTAAGCTTGCCCCATGGATCCTAGAGAGGAGCCAGGAGATCGATCAGATGCCGATCGATCAACATTTCATTGTACAACTTCCTATTGCTAACCCCTTCTGAACACTAACCAACTAACAACGTTTGAGTTTTAACAATTAATGTTTGAGTTTTACTCGCTTGCACTTTATATATATCATTATTTATAATACACTTTATACTTAAAAATTTAACAAAATCTTTTGCATTTTTTAAGAGAATATTTCGCGAAAATATATATCACTATTAATATATTACATTGGATTTTTTGTTTATATTTTGTTGTCAATTATATATACCTATCTACATTGGAAAACTTGATCAATTCAACTGCCCATAATAATAACAATAATAATTATAAAAGATAAGGGCATCATTTCGAATAAATTATATGCAGAAATTTAATTTAATTAATGATAAAATTCATGTGTTTAAAATAAATTTTAAAGTGATATAATTCATTGAAATGACTAAAATGTTAAGATGATAGTACTTTAAGAGTGGATGACAGGGTTCAAATATCGCTAATATTAAATTTTCTCTCCCTAACACTAAGGAAAAAATAAAAAAAATATAATCATTTTCTCATTTTACCCTTATATTAGAAAGAATAATATCAAATTTAAATGAAAGTATTTTGAAGTTCTAATAAAAGATTTCATATATAAATGAATTGAATTTTGAAAAATTCTTCAATTTAGCATAATTAATTTTATTTATTTTAAAATGTGTTTTTTAACTCAAAAGAATCAAATTCTATTACATTTTTAAACATGATAATATAAATTATTATGATGCTAAAATTCGCCATGATTTAAATAAATAGTGTACATGTTTCTCTACACATTTTAGATTTTTTTAAAAATATATATATTATCTATATAATTTAAATAACAATAATATAAAATAAACCTTCAATAATGTGTGTTTTTGTAAGAGCTTGGTAGAAGAAAATACAAAATAAAAAGGGTTACACTCTTTGGATAAAAATTCTAAATAGGTTAAGATATTGTGGGGGAAAAAATTTTATTAATTAGACTCAAATTCCATTATATTACATTAAATACCAATTTATCTAAGTATTTTATTTTTCAGTCAACAAACTTTGTCGTGACTTGCACCAAGTTAGTTGAAAACTTGAAATTGACAAATTTTTGGATGAGAAACTGTAATTCTATATATATATAATTAAGAGAGAGAGAGAGAGAGAGAGAGAGAGATGGGTTAGGCCCACTGTCTGACTTGACCTGACCCGAATGTATCTCCACAGCATTGGATTCCCACATTTTGTCCTTTTACAGAGGGTCACCGGAAAACGACTTATCGTCGCAGCATAGACACATGAACGCATTTTTTGCGGGAGGGACGGGCCTCAGTGCCATATATGTATATATATATATAAGGCAGCTAGAATTTTTTGGTACATTGTATTAAATTCATTATTAGGTAATTTATGTTATTGATAGAGAATCATAATATTATAATAATATATTGAATCATTTTGAGTTCAAATACTATATGAAATTATGAAAAAAAAATGATATAAATTTCATAATTAGATAGATATATTAAAGTAAATGGATTCTTTTCTTTTATTTTTATAACAATTTTTGTGAGAAAAAAGGGGTGCTCCCATAATTTTTCACCAAATGAAATTTTATTTTTAGAATTTAATTATAACCAAATGGAAATTGATTGAAGTTGAAAGCTTCAAATTAATTATTGTAGAATTTTAGTATAGATATGAGAGAAATAATATTAAAAATAAGCTGTTAAAATTAGAAAATCTATTTTTATATCAAAATTTTTCTAACACCCTTTTCTCAAATGATAAAATGTATATTTTTTTCTTCATAAACCCTTTCTTTATAAATTAAAATATCATTTGATAAATAGGCAGTACTTAAGTGAATTAGACTTACTCTTTTGCAAACTTATAGGTTTTCTGTGTATAATAACCCATTTATGCTTCGGATTCAAAATCGATTACCTACTATGATACTATGTAGAATTTTATGCTTCGGATTCAAAATCGATTACCTACTATGATACTATGTAGACTTTTAATATATATTTGAGAAAATAAATCTTTAAAGTTAGCTACTAAATATGAACAGCTATTTCTATATTAATATCTCTAAGGTTTTTGCTAACACATCATCAGTACTTCTCGTGTTCCCTCCAAGATGCGGCTGACAGACCTCTTCACTGTAGCCCTCAGTGCTAAAGCTCACAATTTTCTCTGGTCCAAGATGGGGTTGATTCATCGCCCTTCATCTTGGGTGCAGCATGACAAAACAAAGTTGTTTGGGTCCACATTATCCCATACATATATATATATATATATATATATTAGAATTGTTCGTCATAGTTATCTTAGTGGCTTTTTATAATATATATAGTCATAGTTATCTTAGTGGCTTTTTATAATATATATAGTGTGAATTAAACATTCTTTTTTTTTGAGTTAGTTTTTTTAAATGAGTTATACCAATATATATGAAAGATTATTTTTGAAAATTATGTAAAGAAAAATAAATAGCATGGATCGAAATTGCTGTGCATGATTTTTTTTTTTTTATGACGTTGAGGCTGTTTCAGAGATATTTATGACCTGTTGAAATAAGTAACAACTCAAGTATAACAAATACTAGTTAGGGCCAGTTGTGATTTTGGGCCTTATAAATATGCAATTCAAAAGGAAACGGGTCAACAGTTTAAAGTCATTGCCTTTGACAATGAACAACGTCGTTTTTCAACTAAATTCCTTCGTTTGAACCCTTAAAATGACAATTTTTTCATTTATGAAAACTTTTTATTTCTGTCATAAATCTTATTATTTAATTTAAATTTAGGCACCGTCTGTGGCGTTTATTTTATTTAATTGCTTTTTTTTATTTATAGTAATATTATAATCTCGCTATTTTTAGCAGTTTTATATTTAGAATTTTGAACACTTATTTAAACTCTTATTTTTAATCTGTTTTGAAATATCAAATAATACATAAATATTTTAAAATTTTATTTTAAATTTATCTGCATCATTTTATCTAAAAAAGGAAACAAGTGTCGTAATGTTTTTTTGAGTCAACTGAGATTATCGAGTTCAATAATGTTCATCAAAAGCCTGACCAAAAGAAATTTTCTTATCCGTAAATTCAGTGTATATATATATATATATAATTTTAATATCAGAATTATTATTCACTATGGATTTTTGTGTACCTAACTTATATAATATAATATAGAAATGTTAGAATGTTAGTTAGATATATGTGTTTAAAGGAAAAACATTTGAAATTTTACTTGGAAAGCTGTTGATTTTTTTTTTATCAGACAAAAATTAAGTAAAAGCAAAAAAGTGTTAGAATTTTTTATTTTACGGGAAAAGAACTATTGAATTTTACCTTGGACTGTTAAAAAAAAAAAAGCTGAATATTCCTGAAAAAAAAAAGTTGATGTGATTTATGATCCATATTTTTTTTATTTTTTTGAAAAAAAAATTGTGAATTATTACAATGCCATCGACCCACATATTTTGGAGAGACTTCTGTTGGTGAGTGAAAAGGGGGAAATTAAAAAAAAATAAATAAAAAATTGATTAGTAAAATAAGAAAATTCAGGTAAAAAAAAAAAAAAGAAAAAAAGACTTGGCTGTAATCTGTATAAAGTGAAAAAAGGGTGGCTCGAGTATAAAATCAGAGGCTGCATATGAACATTTATAAAGTGAGGGTCAACTACGCCTGAGAAGATGAAAATTTGTAAAATTGAATCAAAATTAAATAAAAGACACGGTTAATCAGTATATTGTTTCACTTTTTTATTTTTTATTTTAGTTTTAGTTTTGCTTGCATGAAATATATGTTATATAATTATGTCAAAATATGTATCATTAATATAATTGAATTAATTTAAATATTTCGTCGATTTTAAAATATTTATTGTTTAAACTTTCAGCACATTAATTAAGAAATTTATTAAATTATTATAATTCTAAGATAAAAAGAAAATATCTTTTTTTTTTATTTTGATATAAGGAAATAAATATAATTAATGCTAATATTTAGTGGATAAATAAATAAAGGATAAAGTTGAAAATAAAATAAAATCATAAATAAATTGAAAAAAAAATTTCTAAAATGATAAATATTTTAAAATATAGAAAATATATGAATGTTATTTAGTTGACACATAAGCTAGTCCAAAAATATCTCTTATAGACTAAAAAAATCATTTGGTTGGGAGTTTAAATCCTAGTACAGTTGATGTTTTATTCATTTTTTACAGTCTTTTTTTTTTGTTGCTGCATAAACTGGGTCCTTGAATATTATCCACTTATTGAATTGAAACTAATTTGATTAATTAGTCGATTGCATAATTTCATATAACTAAACATACAGTTTTTTTTATAAATAAAATATTCAAATTATTATTTTATTAAAAAAAAAGATTAATTAAACAATATTACTACTTTACTTCTCTAACCGAAAAATATGTAATCAACTAAAAAAAAAGAAGTCCAAATGAATTAGGATTAGTAACGGGGTAGAGCGGAGATGAGATACTATTACTCATCTCCATGTTCATCTTAGTAAAAAATCTCCATTCCTGTCTTTATCTTAGTCCCCATTATTATTCCCGTAGAGATATCCGTTCCCTATTTGAAGTTTTCATTTTATTTTACTTTATATGCTTTAATTAGATAGTGAAATTTAATGTATAAAAATTTAAAATTTAGACTTTAATTAGATTTAAATTGATTCTAATATTTTAAAATTAAAATATATTAGAATATATATATATATAGTACTTGTATATTTTATTATTTTTTATATACTACTATATTACTTATTAATATATTATATATATTGTATTACTTATATTGTTTTATATTCATAAAACCCATAAATAATAGCTAAAAAATAAGAATAAATTTATGTAGAAAATATTAACAGATTCATACACACAAACATAAGGAGATAAATTAATTCAATTTAAAATTCTTTAGAATTATTATGATGTAAAAGAATTATAAAAAGTGAGTGATAAAATTATAATTACTTGTTTATATATATATATATATAAGGGTAATTAAGTAATATACTAAAGATAATTATGTAAATATAATATCAAGTGTCCACAAATATGGAGACAGAATTCTCATGGAGTGAAAAATACACTTTCTATTTTTGTCCCGTCTTCAGTAACGGTAAAGAAATTTCATACATCCCTATCCTCATAGGATTTTTTGTTTTATTGCCATCCTCAAATAGAATCAGTTGGGCCAGAACTTGGCCCATGGGACTAGTTTAGGTTAATATTCGCATGTCCAATGGGCCTTATGATGATATCATATCATATAAAACCCCAATACTAAGCTGCTTAATCGAAGCCTGTGTATGATGGGATTACTAGGTTTATGTTATTTTATAAGTTTTATATATTAATGCATCGGATTCGAATTTAAGTCTATTATGCAATGGGGAGAGATATACTACTTTGCACTGCAAGATATGATTACTAGTTATTAACCATGTATGGTTTTATTTTAATTGATCAATTATTCACAAAGTGCAATTTAAGTCAATTTAAACTCAAATAACAACTCAGCATCTATTTAAGCTAATTTAATTAGTGAAAATATTTTAATTCAGGCAGTTCTATAAAACAAATAGTTTTGCCAACTCTAACCCTATTTTATTTTTTAATAGTAACTTTTAATTTCTTGAAATGATAGCACAAAATTTGAATTTTTGAATAATTTTAGATTACCATTAATAGACTTTAATGAAACGTAATGCAATGCAATCGAATGTCTTTTTATTGTAATATTTAAACTAAAAATAAATTTATATTTTGAGGAATTTTCAAATGGATGTTTTTTGTTTTAACAGGAGAAATGTCAAATGGATCTTGACTTTAATTGGGTTTGAACTACCAAAGGAAAAATGAGTTGGGCCAGAATTTGGGCCCATAGAATCAGTTAAGAAAAATTGGATTGGGCTAAAAGTTGGCCCAACTTATTTAGGCAAAGTAATCGCAACTCGCAAACGAGAATAACAGATAACGAGGGAAGAGTTTGAAGATAAACAGAGAAAGAATGGTGGGCGCCTCCTCTCTGCAACCAAGGCTTCTCTCTTCTTTACTGGGAGATTGCTTTATTCAATCCAAACAGCCTCTCTCTAAGCTCTTTCACTATAACCCAGGTCTCTTCTTCTTTTACTTATTCTTCTTGTATGATCTTATCAGAATTTGAATTTTGTGTTTCAGGTTCATATAAAATATCCTTCTATTAGGACTCAACCTGAAATTTTTTTATTTGATCAAAATTATTCAACACCCAGTTGGAATTTTTGATATTATATGATCTTTTTAATGCAGTGAATATGGGTTTTTCATTTTATGTCAATCAGTGCCTGTTTGCTTATTTTATTGTGTGAAGATGGATATTCACTTATCTAGCTTGTTTATTGGGAAAGACGAGAATTTTGGAGACCTTTTCTCATTGTATGGGATTGTCCCATTCCAAATTTTTGGGAGTATTTGGTTGCCAAATCTGTGCCAGCACTTATGGTTTGGATTTAGTCAAAGCGTTCATTTTCACCAATTCAGTGACTCCAATCAACGTGGCTTTCTATTGATTCTTGTCCCTTTCGTGTCTTCAACTTGTGTTGTAGGATGTTCAATTATCCTATTTGCTCATGTGGAAAGCTTTTTTAGCTAAAAGAATGTGTTGAATTCAGCTTTTGTTAGCTATATGTGGAATGAGAAAATGCTATTGGGTTGTGGCAAAATTGTCCTGTTGAATTGGAATGGTGTAGAGTTTGTTTCTTGTTAGTTGCAATACGTTGCCATTTTTGTATAATATAATGCATAAAGGGCTTTTACTGGAGGTGGAGATGGTTCACATATTATAGTTTTTGAGAAGATGTCCAGGGTATTTACAGGATGGAGGGGTTTAGGGTTTTGATATTTTTGTAGAGAAAAGTTGATTGTCATGTTCAATAACAATAGTTTTAAAATTGCAATCTAAAGGTCACAGTTTTGAGATCTGAAAGTAGCCACTTCTTGCAAAACTTTTGAATGGTAGGATTGTTTGTGTGAATCCCTTTGGTAAAATTCTATTGTATTTGTATAAATGCTTATGAATGTCAAAAATTACTGCTATTTTTAACTTGGTTTTCCAGTGAATTTAATTCATGAAGCTGCTTTGCTTATGTGCCTATGGAATGGAACAAACAGTATCAAGTTCTCATTTTTCCCAACTACAGTAGATTCTTGCATCTTTGTTTGGCTAATTAGTAGACTTGCCATTGTTGGACGTTGAAATCATAGCTAGGATTGAATTGGTGAAGTGTTTATTTCTTTTTAATGATAGGAATAAAGAAAAAGCAGGAAAAGTTGTGAAATTATATTCATTTTGGCTTAGAATGAGGATTGGAAACTTCTGACAAGGAGTCATAGAGAAAATCTCCAAATGACGATAGGCAGCCAGTTTCACGGTCTTCTTCTAATTAATTGCTACATGTTATACTTTTCAGTCTCACCAAAGAAGTTAATCAGCCTTTGGCCATATAGTTTTAGTTTTTCTTGAATGCATGTCTTCATATAATAGTGTTCTACTAGGGGCTACACTTGCTTTTCTTTGTAGATTTGATATCCAAAAGCTAATCCTAGGCTCCCTATCATTCATTTGGGATACTGTTTCTGGATCATACTTGTTTGTACATGCTATGTTATCTCTAACTTGTGATGCCATTGCTGGTGAAGTTGGTTTTTAAGATCTACTAAATATCAATGTCTATATCTTTATAAAACCTAATATAAATTTGTTAACTGACATTGCTTGCAGCTTTTGGCTATTAGTTCTGTAATATAATAGTGGGAATGATTTTTTGCTCTCTTTTTAATTTTGTAAACAGGAAGCAAACATGTGTCAATGCAATTGTCCAAAGGGCTTTCTGGATTAACTGATTTTCTGTTCAATAGAAGGTATGCTATGCAGCATTATATCTGCACTCGCTGCTGTTTTAATGCACAAACAAACCCAAAACATACCATTCCTTCTTTTTCTCATTTTCATTTTTTTCCTCTCTCATCATGATGGAAAGTCTTTTATTATATTGGTATACTGGATTTTCTTACATGGATTATGCGATGTGGTTTTCTATATATTTTGCAGCACTGTGTCCAAATAAGCAAGCATGCATGTGTTAGTACACAGACGTATCTCAGAGGAATAAAACATTTATGTCAATTGAATTTACTGACCTTATAAATTGGAGGACTTTCATTGTAATATTGTCCTGTTTTGCTTGAGTTCATTCGTGGCCACTGTGCTAACATTCTGCATATATTCGAGGCCGCTGATCGGACCTGACGGAAGAAAAATAATGCACATTACTTTTGCTATATGGACACTTAAACAGACATGTAGACATGCATAGAATCTTGTGCACACACATACATTTAGGTGTCTTTGACAGATTCTCTATTGAAACACGCAGAACTCAAGACGATGTGCCAAACAGCAAGCGTAAATGTCTAAGGCCTGGAAAAGTATCTCCTCGTCGACCTGTCCCGGATCATATAGCAAGACCACCTTATGTTAAATCTTTGCAACCACCTGGAATTGCAAGTGGACCTGAAGTGCACGATGAGAAGGGAATAGAATGCATGAGAGCTTCGGGAAGGCTTGCAGCACAGGTTCTTGAATATGCTGGGAATTTAGTCAAGGTAGCATGGTAATTCTTTTGGCATTTCAAAAGGGTAGAACATAGCTAGGCTTTTCATGCCACAAAGATACTTTGGCGGATAAATGTCTCTTATAGAGAGTACATGCAGCCTCCTGCACTCTCCCTGCTCCCAACCAAGCAGCCAAGCCTTCTATTTTCATCTATCTCATATTTTATTGTTATTTTTATTTTTTGTAGGAGTTGGATTGTCATATTAGGCAAAGAATTCTGTAAGTTTGTATTTCAAAAAAAATAGGAGTTCTCACCTGAATATTCAAAATACTTTTACTTTACTGATAAAGCTTTGCAATTAGTTTTGATACCTTTTAGTTCATGAGCGGGGTAGTTATATAGAAACTATGCATTATGCTAAATAAAAGCGTTCAATTTATTCAATCTCCTGATTGTAGCTTCTGTTGGCAGCCAGGCATAAAGACGGATGAAATTGATGAAGCAGTTCACCAGATGATAATTGATAATGGAGCATATCCCTCACCTCTTGGCTATGGTGGGTTTCCTAAGAGTGTCTGCACATCAGTGAATGAGTGCATTTGCCATGGCATACCAGACACCCGTGCTCTTGAGGTCCTTCCTGTTAACTTAATTTTTCTTCATCCTTTGTAGCTTTTGCCTCCTTGAATGTTTAAACATCACTTGCATTCATTTTCAGGATGGTGACATTATCAATATTGATGTTACAGTTTATCTAAATGTAAGCATCATTCTGTTCTTCATTTTGCTACCATTATATATTTGTGTACTAGTTAGATAGAAGAGTGCTTAAATGTTTGTATAATTTTAATAAGTTTTCCCTTTTCAGTTGTGGCCTTAATGCAACTAAATTGAGTATATTCAGTTGATTGTTGTTGATTTCAGGGTTATCATGGTGATACATCAGCAACTTTCTTTTGTGGAGAGGTTGATGATGAAGCTAGAAACCTGGTTCAGGTAACTTTATGACACAGTAAACTTTGTTAGATTCCCATGATTTCTCTTCATATTTCCAAGTGATACACTATAAGCGCCAACTTCTGCACTACTTCAGTTTATTAGTTTGGAATTAAGGATATTAGGTTTCATTAGATAGTTGCACGTGCAGCCTACCCATTTTCACAAGGATTATTCCCTTGTCTACTTCTAAACTCACCAAAATGAAGGCGGGAAAAAAAGTAGGGGGCAGGGGCACAGGTAAATGCATGATCTATGGTTGACATAAAGTTTTCCAGATTGGATGAACATCATTACTTGACAGGTGTAAGTAAGTTGTACTGTAATGAGCTAGGAGGAGACTACAATCTAAATAGTAAAGCTCATTTAAAGCATGCAACAAGCTTTAGCCACTTGGGGACATAATGTAGTTGTTATTCCATCAAAAGACCTCCATAATTTGAGTGCGAGTCCCAAGGGTAGGTAATTAGCTTAAGAGTGAAATGATTGATGAGGATAACCTACTTCCACCATCTTAGCATATTTTGACTTGATATTCATGTGCCCCATAGTTGTAATTTAGCTCACTGTCCTAAAGTGTCTTAATAATCATTTCATATACCTTTTTCTTTGTGGATGCCAACCATTTTTTTCTTATGCCCATTATTGTGTGTTACATAGAATAATAGAAACCTTGATTGATGTTTCAAATAATAAATGTAATTTTGGATAATAAACAACATATACTTATTAGTCCTAGGCCAAATAGCCATAATATGGTCATATGCCTAACTTGGTAGATGAAATTGAACATTACCATTTTAATCTGTATATGTTAACCACAACTGCTTGCTTATTGCTTTTATTGCTAAATTCTTGAGAAGTAGTCTCTTGTGGAGAATACTGGTTTGACTTGCCAAGTTTTTTCGTCAAAGTTTCTTTGTTTTAGTCACATGCTTGCAAGAATGTTCATTCTTTTTTTCTTTTTTTTTATAGGTAACCAAAGAGTGCCTTTATAAAGCAATATCCATATGTGCACCAGGAGTAGAGTACAAGAAAATTGGCCAAATAATACAGTATGGCATCCTCTTGAGTAGTCCTTTTCTATTCCAACATTTTATTCATTTCCCTTGCTACAGAAAGATGTGGCAGGCGATGAATCAATCTTTGAATTAGATTTTCATGGTTGCCATTTTGATTTGCATTTAGTTTCCTTCATTTCAGCTTTCTCCTATGCTCACTTGTTGCATCTAAAGCATTTACATTGGTTATTGTTTAATATTTAATTAATTATTTGACTCAAGAACTTGAAAAGTAAATATCCAGTAACTCCTTGAGGAACACGGGAATTCTCCCAGAAGTTCTTGAGATTTATTAAATTCTTTTTCTCTTGTTGCACCAATTCTAGTGAAGAGAACATCAGCTTTTTTAACTTGATATACATGTAACATACTCAAGAGTACATGCGTATTATACATATTCAATTTTCTTGTCTTGATTTGATACTCATTTATCATTAATGTTTTTCTTTCCAAGTGGCCACGCAGATAAATATCATTATGGTGTTGTCCAGCAGTTTGTTGGCCATGGTGTTGGACGTGTTTTCCATGCTGATCCAGTCATTTTACACTTCAGTAATTGTCCTGAGCTTCATACACTGTTGTCTATGTTATTTGCTTATGTTCAATGATATATTTTGATGATATCTGGATCCCGCTTTTATCATCCTGTCAGAAATATACCTAAAGATTTCTGATTAGATAGGAACTGTGCCTGACTAAGTTAATGGTGAAGTTGCATTAGGCTGAACATATGAGTTGTATTTGAATTGTTGGGAGACTTGTACGCAACAATGATAAAAGGGAGATGAACTACCATATTATAGTTTGATCAATTAGCATTGCTTACATTTACTTGAAAGCTGGCATAAGAGTGCAAGATGTAAATAACCTAGTTGCTTAACTTTCCATTATGCAAGGTTACACATAATTAGAATTTTGAGAGTTCAAATATTTTTATTTTCATGTAAATGTGAAATTACAGTAGCGTAGTGTAACTACACTGAGAAATGGGAAGAAAATGGCCCAACAGTTCTCTTCTTAACCATATGGTCCTCTTTTTCTAATGGATGCACCTGTCTTGTCAAAATAACAGTACTTATGATTGTCTTTTCAGGAAACAATGATGATGGACGCATGATGTTGAATCAAACCTTCACTATTGGTACGTATGCATAAGGTTCTTCCAGGGTGGGGGGGGGGGGAGGGGGGGGTGTTGTTTTTGAGATTTAGAGGGGTTTTGATTGTTTATTCTGGATTTAATTTAGCTGAAATTGCTTTTCAGATCTCACAAAAAATCGGGAAGTGAGATGGCGATGAATTTGCTTGAAATTCAATTTAATTTTTGTCTATCTGATTCTGTCTCACAACATAATTATATATTAGTTATGTTTTCTTCTCATCGCCACTCAGATAAATAATCTGAGGTAATTTGACTTTAATTTTGAATAATGCATGATTAATTCTCACTCCCATAAACTTGCACACATAAATACACAGCAATACACAAATCACTTGGAACTATTTTTGCTTCCTTTGCGTTGACAACTTTAGTTGTTGGACTCTCATGTTTAATTAGATAATTTCTTTCACTTGAGCTTTAATGACTAAAATTATCTTGTGTCATCTTCTTTTCACATATGCCATGATAAATTTGTACAGAGCCAATGCTGACAATCGGTAGCATTAATCCAGTAATGTGGAACGATAACTGGACAGTTGTTACAGAAGATGGAAGCCTATCAGCTCAGTTTGAGCACACCATTCTAATAACTAAAGATGGGGCTGAGATACTGACACAATGTTAAAAGTTTATCTACAGAGTAAAACTGCTACCTCCAGATACATTCATTTTGCAGATTTTCATTCAATTTGCCAAAATTTTGCAGCAGATGAAGAAATCTGCGTTCTATCATTGATTTGTTTCTGGGATGCTGATAAATCCTGCATTGCAAGTTGTATCTTAATCATAACCTTTGGCTGAAGGGCCTCCTGCAAATAACATGAATTTGTATACCATAACTGTAAGCAGGCTAAATGGATATGCTTTTTTTTTTTTTTTTCCAGATTATTACAGAAAAATCTTTTCTGTTAAATGAAACCATTTTCATTTCACTTTTTTTGGACGAAGGATACATGCTTTACAGTTTTCTGCAGTTCTCTGATAGATGGATCATGACCCTCTTCCTGCTTGTCAAACTGTAGAGCTAGATCATTTAGCCTTAAACTGAGCATACTGAATTGGAAACTTTGTAATAGAATTGGATTCGATTAGACTAAATTGGTTATTGCTATCATGAATAGTTCTTTTCAAAATTTGCAAATTTGCTTAAATAAATATGAAGTAAATATTTCAATTAAATATCATTATAATCTTGTGTAATAGTAATTTAGAATGATAAATATAAAGTCAAAAATTATTTATTACAAAATTTGTTTAAAAATTCGTTACATAATAAATGATGCATAACATATGAACAAAGGCATCCGTAAAGATGACATAACTATATTATTTTTTCAGCATAGACTAGACGGTGTCGTAAACGTCTGATTATTGCAAGAGATGGTTAAATATTTTATTTTGCAGAGAGATTGGGAGTTAGCTAGCTATAGTTCTTTTACTATAACTAGAGCTTTGACGGAAGACATATTTGACTATATGTCTACTTTCATTTCTCAATCAAAGGTTATTTCTATTTGCATTTTTCTTGCTTTATTTCTGTTTAAGAACAGAAATTGATAAATTAGCGACGTTTAATTCACTTTCCTGGCATGATTGCAAGTACGTGGCCGCATAAATCTTTATCCAAGCGATTCCTTTTATCTTTGAGATGTCAAATTCATAATTTGCATGTTTTGTAATATTGTGATTGTTTGGTTCATCTATAACCCAAGGTCCAATCAATAAAATTTTTCAAATTCGTACCCTTTTTACAGAATAAGGCAAATACTCGATAACTGAAGTATGAATTCGATAGTATTAAAATATATGATAATCTAGATTGCACAAAAACTTTTACAAAGTCGACGTTTTTATATCAGATACATTTCAAACATTAAAATTTTTTGAAAACACTAAGAAATTTATAGAATACTTTTAAGAAACTTGAAACGTATATTTTATTATAAATTTTAATATGATATTTTAGATAATGAAAAAATTAAAAAATTAAAGAAGGATGAAAATAAATCCCAATATATTTTTATTCTTTTTTGTTAAGTCTCTACACTTACATATGCAATTATCAATTTTTAATACCACTCTATATATTCTATGAATGCAATTAGTAATGAAAGAGTTGAAGGATATTGAAATATTTACACTTTTTTACATACAAAATATATATTATATATATTTTAATGTAACATTTTCTTAATCTTTTGTGTATAATTTTTTTAGAGATAGATATATTTTTATATCGTATCATATAGTATCACGTATTTCGTTTTTATTTTCATTTTCATGCGAGGTAGATGATAATAGATAAATATTGTAAATGAAATATTAAAAAACAGCACGTATGGAGTTTATCTAATAGGAATAACTTGCACGTTAGAGCTACAATTTATTGAAACTTTGAAAGAATTACAAAAACAAGCATTGTTTAATTAATTAAGGCAAAGTTCTGTACTAGCAAAAGAACATACAATATGTTATCTGAACCAAATACTATTTTCCTTTTTTTTTTTTTTTTGCCAAATAACCAAACACTATTTTCCACAGAAACTAATTTCCTAGGAAGTTAATTTCTTTATAGTTGCGTGAAAGTATTAGGAACAAAATGATGAAAAAGAAAGTTTTAATTTCCTAAAAAGTTAATTTCTTTTAATATTTTCCACAGAAATAAGTTTCCTAGAAAGTTAATTTCTTATCAACAAGATAATGAAAAGAAGAAGTTACTAAAAAAAAAAACAAAAGTAAAGAGAATTTAAAAACTCAACAACATTTTGGAATATGTACCTTTCTTAATTACTATCTCTGTTTTAACGTATTAGTGATTTAATATTTTAGTATATAAATTAAAAAAGTTAAAATTATCATAAATTTATAAAAAGACCAATATATTTTTTTTATTTTAATGTAGAAAAATAAAAATAATTAAAGTAAATATTTAATAAAGAAATAATTGGAGGATAAAATTGAAAAAAAAAATAATTTTTTAAAATTTTAAAACGATAGATAAGTTAAAACAAAAAATTTCTCTAAAGTGACATATATTTAATGGATGAAGTATTTGTAATCAATATAAAATAATTAGTAATTATTAACTCATTTAAAATATTACTCCCTCCATTCCACTTAAGTGTTGTTTTAGAAAAAAATTAATATTTCAGTTAAAGTGTTGCTTTTATAAATTCAAGATAACATTAATTAAAAAATTTCAAATTTACCCTTGTTTATTAAATCCTCCTAATTTTAGCTAATTTGCCGATTCTCTTTTTTATCATTCTTGAAGAAGGGTAATTAGGTAAATTATTATGAATTTTATAAAATTTATAACAATTTATCATTATTTTGATTTATGTGTACCATTTTTGCACGACACTTGAAGTGGAAGAGTAACTATTTTAAAATGTTATTTCCTCTATTCAATAATATTTATTGTTTTAGAGAAATTTTTTTGTTCCAATTTATATATCGTTTTAGAATTTCAAAAAAGTATTTATTATTTTTTTTAATTTTACTCTTTATTTATTTTCCAATAAACATTTAGGATTAATTATTTTTATTTTTCTGCATCAAAATTAATAAAAAATATTTTAATCTTTTTATCATAAAATTATGACAATTTAATAATTTTATTAATCTATGTGCTGAAATTTTAAACGATAAATTTTATAAAATCGAAGAAAATATATTACATTTACATATTCAACAATTATAACAGAAGATAAATATGAAAGAGAAATATTGTTATTGATCCGTGTGTTTGCATATATTATTTAAAAAATGAAACAAAAATATTAATTTTGACCAATAATAATAATAATTATTATTATTTTTATTTTTATTATTCCTAGGTCTGGTCGGTCAATCAATGTTTCTAGCTTGCATGAAAGCTCTCAACTATATGCCCACCCCAGAAAATCTATACAGACATTATGAATGATATTAGTGTCATAATACAATCATTTGCATGCACATGATTTTTTTTTCCATATATTTTTAAAAATTTCATTTAAATATATTATTTTACTATCGTGTATTTTTTATAAATGTGTATATGAATACACCAGTACTACAAAACGTAGTTCAGTTAATGCCAGCTATCGTGAGTTACTATTCTTATAATTGTTTTTTTTCTTGATTAATCCAAATTATTCAAAGAATTGTTATTGTCATCTAAAAAAGGAATATCAAGATTTATAATTTTTTTTATTTAGCAGTAAAGTGATATCACGAGTTAGCTTTGTTCGAATCAAACTCGAGTCAATTAAAAAAAAAAAAAAAGAGCAGACTCTCTTGGAGATTAATCAATATATATATATAGATCCTTAATGATCACTGACCTTGTATTTTTTTTTATAAACATATAGTTTACGTTAATTATTAAAAAATATACTAAAATTTATTCTCTGATTTTATATTCATTTATTTACTTTTTAACTATAATGTAAAAATAATTCACATAATTAGGTTACAAAATGTTAATAAAATTTATTAATTTATATTCGATATATATTTAATTTTCTTTTGGCAATTAAAATTGATTTCAATTAAGATTTGAATTCATAATTTTTCAGTTTTAGAGACGACTTTAATACTACTAAATTAAAGGGTAAATGATCATTTAATTTTATCTAAACACTTTCACTTGTCTACTTTTATTAAAAATGAAATATATTATTGCTATAACTCTATAGATGGTGACACCAATTACTTATTTTTTTATTTGGCCACGATTGGATTTTGTAATCAAAACCCTATAAAGTTCTAATTAAAGTTGACTCTAATACAAATTAAAGACTCATCTGACAAGCATTTTCCTTAATTCTCCTGTTGAATGTGATACATGTAACCAAGTCTTTTCCTTTTCCTTTACGCTATATGCCTAGATCTTCAGAGACTTGTCCATGGCTAGCCCATAACTTGAACCAACATACTTAGCTGCAAAATGACATCTTAAAGCCCATATGCTTTATCTCATTTTGATATTAATCCCATGTATATTAATATAGTGACATTGAGCTTTTGTTTTTTTATTAGGGTTTACATTACACCTTTATTTAACATACGTTTGGCCGATGCTGAAGACACACACTGTAAAATGTGTGTATATAATAAAAATATATATTGAGTTGATAAGAAAAAAGACATCATAAAACCTTATTTTATTTTGACATTAAACTTATTTACGTTGATTTGTTGATATTAAATAAGGGTGCAATGTTAATTTCAATAAAAGTAGAGGGAGTTCAATGTCACCAAATTAATGTATACAGACTTAATGTTAAAAATGAACAAAGCATAGGGGTTTAAAATACGTTTATCCAAGTTAGCTAGAGGTCGTTGAGTAATAGTACTATTTTAGAAAGTTCATTACGACACTATCAGCCCTACACTCCTCTCTCTCTTCTCTATATATATTCATCATAAATGGTGAACATTTCCATAGCTAAACATTAATTGAACCATGAATTCACATACCCTCAGTGATGAAATCAACCCATCAATCTATGGTGAAAAAATTACAGTCCTAAGCATTGATGGGGGTGGCATTAGAGGCATTATTCCTGGAATCATCCTAGCCTTTTTAGAATCAAAACTACAAGTATACATAATATATATATATAATACATATAATTTATAATAGTTTTTTTAATTTATGTAGTCCTTAGTTACCCGTGAATAAAATTTAATTAACTTGTTTTTGCAGGAATTAGATGGCGAAGATGTTCGAATTGCAGATTACTTTGATGTAATTGCAGGAACTAGCACAGGAGGTTTAGTAGCTGCCATGTTAACTGCTCCTGATGAAAACAAGCGCCCTTTATTCATGGCAAATGAGATAGTTCCATTCTATCTAAAGCATTCTCCTAAAATATTTCCTCAGACCTGGTAAGCATATTAATTATTTCTCAAATTCTTGATTATGATTCTAATAACTAATTAATTGTTATTTCTAGTGGAATTATCATGAGAATAAATGCTTTAATGGGTCCAAAGTACGATGGTAAGTACTTATACAAGCTGATTCGTAAGATGCTTGGAGCTCGAAAATTACATGAGACTGTAACCCGTGTGGTTATACCTACATTTGATATCCACTTACTTCAACCTGCAGTTTTCTCTACCTTTGAGGTGTGAAGATTTTCTTTCATTACAACCTGGTTTGAACTTAATTATATGATTAATTATTGATATATATGTTTTTATTTGATAATATTATTTATATACAGGCAGAGACTGATGCTTCTGAGGATGCTTTGTTATCTGATATTTGTATCAGTACTTCCTCAGCTCCAACTTATTTTCCAGCTCATCACTTTAAAACTAAGGATTCTCAAGGAAATGATAGGGAATTTCACCTTGTTGATGGGGGAATAGCAGCAAATAACCCTGTAAGATACTCTAATTAATGCTTAATTTACTAATGATAATTAGGTTATTGAAGATTGCCATATATAATAATCAAGTATTGTTGGAAACTTAATTATATACTAATAGATAATTCAAAGCATTAATTAATTTCTCTCATATTAAATACTATTTTATACTCCCTCAATTTTAAAATATTTGTCCTTTGAGATTTCAATACATAAATTAAAAAGTTTAAATTATCATAAATCTAAAAAAAAAGACTAAAATATCTTCTTTTTTTTTTTTTATTTTGATGTGGAAAAAAATTAATGCAAATATTTAATAGAGAAATAAAAAGAGGATAAAGTTAAAAAAAACTAAATACTTTGTTAAAATTTTAAAACGACATATATTTAGAATAAAAAAATCTAAAACGACAAGCATTTTAGAATAAAGAGAATACTTTATGTTTAGTTATTAATTACTACAATTTGACATTGCAGTTTAATATACTGTTGAGAAAAAGATTATGTTGAAAATATTGATTAGAGATTAGCAAAATCTGTTTCTAAAGTGAGTTTAATACATATGTTCTAATTATAAAAATTTCAAATAGTTTCACACTTTCAAATTTTCTTTCCCAATATCTAAAATGGTATTTTTCTGAAAAAAAAAAAATTCAATATATCTTAATGTCAAACTGATTGACAGGTACCATGAAAAACTATATAATTTTGTAATGCTCTAAACAATTGTAGCATTAATGTCAAGTCATCATGAAGTTCTTGCACATTGAACTTTATTATATTATATGTAATTTCTTTCAGAAATCGAATAAAGAGTACAAGAAATAATTCAAGGATTAATTATAGGGAATTTACGTTTGAGAGGTAGACTTTATATAAATTAATGGTTTAAATAATTTTGAATAATGTAAGGCATTGCTGGCTATGAAGCCGACTGGAAAAGTCTTCCCCGGAGAAGCAGATTCATTGCCAGCACAGGCCCTACACTATGGAAAGTATATGGTGATTTCATTAGGTACAGGAACTTCAAAGGTGGAGAAAAAATTCAATGCACAAATGGCTGCAAAGTGGGGAATCCTTTGCTGGCTTTATAGAGAAGGCCATTGTCCATTAGTTGATGCCTTTACCTATGCTAGTGGAGATATGGTTGACCTTCACATGTCCTTGATTTTCAAGTCCGTTGGAAGGGAGCAAAACTACCTTCGAATCCAGGTATTAAAAAAAAAAAAAAAGGCTTATTAATTAATATTTTAGATTGGTACACTGAAAATTTTTAAAAAATCTATGAGGGACAAAGTTATGAGGCACTAACATGAACATGTGATAAATGTTTATAATTAGAATTGTTTATGAGTCAAACCATAAATCTTATTTTATGAATAAAAATTATAAGTTAATTGAATCAAATGATTAAAAATTTTAATATTTTTTAAATTTAAATTCCGCACATGAATATGCATTTATAGTATAATGTAGATTATATTGAAAAATTGTCTTGCAAGATACGATACAATTATGCATGCTCAAAATTAAAACATTAGTACATCATAATTTAAATTTATATTAAATTTATAATCTCATACATTATTATTTGCGAGGTAGGAACATTGTACTGTTACATTACAACCAAATGATGACTGTATTAACTATGAAAATATATATGAATATGAGCTTGAAACTACTTAAGATACGTTTAATAAATTATAATACAATGTAGTACAATGTAATTAAAGATATTTTTAGTGTAAATATTATAAAAAAATACATTTAATTATATTTTATTGTATTACAGCCTACTAAATGTCTCCTTATTATAAAAAAACCGTTTAATCGATTGCGCTTGAAAAAAAGGAATTGATATTAGTTATTTTGAAATTTGTATAACTAATCTTAAAATACATTTTAATAATTTCTAAATTAATATTTTTAATATAATATTTTTTATCAATTGCAGTTCAAAGCAGAACAAAAACCTTATATAATATTGAAAATTTAAATAAATTTTTTATGTGAATATTAGGATGACACATTGAGTGGGGACACATCTTCAACAGACAAAGCAACCCAGAAAAATTTAGAAGAGCTTGTGAAGATTGGTGAGAGACTTTTGAAGAAACCTGTTTCAAGAGTTGACCTAGGCACTGGAATATTTAAACCAGTTGAAAATGGAGGGACTAATGAAGAAGCTCTGATAAGGTTTGCAAAATTGCTGTCAGAAGAAAAGAAACTTCGGAGGCAGAAATTTAATCATTACCAGTTGAACTCAAATTAACACAATTGCAATATATTATAATGAATAGATTCATGTTCGAATATGATGATATAGATTCATATTTGAATTTTCTGTATAGTACTTTTAAAAAAAAAATTAAAGCTAGAAAAAGATTTCATTAATTCTTTGCCAAATTGGTTAATAAATTGAATGGACTATTGTGTTGTATTTGCAAAAGCATAATAAAGTGAATGTAGAAAAGTTTAAAGGAGCTGAGTGTACTTTCCCCATTTAATAAAAATTATAAGAGTAGTTCAATTTTCTTTTCTTTTTTTTTTTATGCTTGAGCCAAATTAAATTAGAACGTATTAGATGGTAATTATTACAACCTATTATTAGATTAAGCATGATAATGGAAAATAGGGTGTTACAGTAAATTAATTACTCAACCCAATAAAAGCAAAAAGATAATCTTTGAGGTTTTGGTGGATGATGATTGTAAATTTGTAATTAGCCCCTTAATTATAAGGTTTTGTTAATTGTTACCATATAAATTGTATAGTTCCTGATGTTTTTTAATAGTAGTTTTAGTACTTATACCATCATTAATTTTACTTAAAATTTTAAATTTCAAGTACTAATTATATGGGAAAATTGAAATTGTTTGGGATTAAAAATATGATCAAAATTTTATAATTTTAAAAACAATATAACTAAAGTGTAAAGTCATCAACAAAATTATAAAAATAAAAATCTAATATTAACTGATAGATACTACAATATATATACTACAGCAAACCACCTAAAGAAAATCACAGAAAATTTTGAATGCAAGAATTACAACGTTTATGGTTTTTAATAATTTTAAAGATATAACCTTTAACTATATATGTTAAGAAAAAAACTTAGCAACTATAATTTTACCCAATTATAAAATCTTAAAACTATATAATACAAATTATTTGATTTCCAATTTTTGATTGATTAGTTTTAAAAGAAAATTTTTATCTCAAATTTCACTATTGAAAATAGGTTATTTTTTTCACTTTTTTCACTTGCTTTTCCTTTACTGTTGCTTAGCCTTATCCCTATCCCCATCGTGTTATGAATAAAAATAAAAAGACAATTTTTTAGATTAATTTTTAATTTACTTTTTTTATTATACAAGCCAAATATAAATGGGTTCAAATACTATTTTATATATATATATATAAAAAAGGAGGTAAATTAAGTTAGATTGGGTTAAGTTGAATTATGAGCTGTTTGGCTTGAAAATTTTTAGCTATATTGAATATTAATTTAGGGTAGATTGATTTTAGTTAATAATTTTAATCTCAAATTAAGATTGAAGCCAATGTTATTGAAATCATACTAGACCTATTAAATCGAAAATCGGCTATTTGTTCCATGCAAAATTCTGAAAATAAGATTTAACAAAAATGACATCGTTTAATAGATTAAAAAGTAAAAAATAAAAAAATCAATCGGATCATTGAGCTGAACTGTTTGAACCATAAACTGATAAAAAAGCTGATTCACTGTCTGATTTGATTTTAAAAATATTGATTGAAACAAGTTTAGCTTGAACCATTTGAATATATATTATTTTTCTAATAGAATTATATGAAATTAAATAGTTATAATTCACCTATTCATTTATTCATTATGTAATTTTCATAATAATCATAATATGTATTTATCATATTCTTAAAATTAAATTATAAAATGACTCTTTTACTCATTGTATATCAAAATTTCAATCTTAACAAATTGACAATAAAGACTTGCACGTAAGAGAGTTCCAATTTTTTGAAAGAATATGAATATCTTGTTAGTACAAAGAGAATGTTTTCCAAAACCAGTAAGGATGTGTTTTGATTCTATTAAAAATGAAATAGAAATAAATAATGCATGTTTTAAAATGTTAAATTTTTAATATAGATTTGGGAGAATTAATATTAAAAGTTAATTTTTTAATATTGAGGTGTACATTTTTATATTAATTACTTAACATTTTTATATTTAATCAATGTGTAATATTTTAAAATAAAATTTTCAAAAAAAATATTTTAAGTATTTTTGTAAATAATTAAATAAAATTTATTAATTATGTCAAGAAATATATTTAGAAATTATATATCATTCAATAAAAATTTAAATTATTCAAATACAAAATTAATGTCATGAAAAATATTTTAGATTAATTATATTCCAAGTAATTTTTTTTAGAGAACCAAGTGTTATTTTTGAGCAAACCCAACTTGATCTATATGTTTTTGGCAATTTTCTTCTAATATTGGGAATAAGGATTTATATTAATGATAGTCAAAATCACCATCTAATTTCAAAATTTTTTTTTTTTGAATATTAGAAAGTAGAAAATCGAATATGAATTTACTACTCAGAAAAATATGCGCATTAGCATTAAGTTAGAAGGGAATCAATTCTAAATTTATTATCAAAAAATATATATTTATCTTTACGCTTTGTCTTTGTGTAATTATTTTAAAGTAGTTGCTTAATTTAATTGTGTGAATGTATTTAAAACAAGATGATGAAAATTAGATGAAAGAAAGGTTAATTACTAAAAACTGATGAGAATGGAACTCATCAAACTTTCTGGAATGCTTTTCTTTTGGCCATAAATACTTCGTGGCTTTATAAAGTTAGAAATTAATTAAAGCTTATTTAAAATGTTACTTAATATTTACACTAAAGAAGCATAAGAAGAAAACTACATGAAGAGAATAAATTTTTCCTTGGTTGGTCCACTGTTTTAGCATGCAAGCAAAGTGGCCCTCGTCGCTCTATATAGTAGCCCACGTACGATGCCAAAAGAATTATTTGACTAAATGAAAAAATATAAGTTTTATAAAATTTTAATTAACATGATATATATATATATATATATATATATATATATATATATATATATATATATATATATATATATATATATATATATATATATATATATATATATATATATATATATATATATATATATATATATATGTATATGTTGTTGAAAGTGTAATTATAAAATTATTTTTTAGGAGAATAAATATTTAGAAATATAAATTGATAAACTTTAAATAAATAATCAGTTGAAATAATTATAAATTTAAATTTAAATTATTCAAATATAAAATTATAAAATTATAAAATTATAAAATTTAAGCCTATAATAATAAGCTTATTTTCCTTTTTCACTTGTTTTAAATTATAGTATACTTTTTTAATAGAGTAATTAATTTATTAATTTCATAATATGCCCTTATTTTTTGTATCTCTTATCAATACAAATCATTTAGTTTTAATGTGCCATTTAATATTAGTGAAATAATGTATTAGGAAATACTAATAAAATTTATTAATTTAATTATATTAATTAATTTTTTTTAATATGTACGAAAATTAGAATAGGTCTATTTTTATAAGACGAATGTCGTATATGCATATCAAATTTCAAAACATCAATTATTATAATTGAATATTAATTATAGATATCTTCAGCCATTGGATACTCTGGCTGAGTTATCCCAGGCTAATTAAATATCATATATTCGTAATTGGAAAGAGAAACAAATGTTGGGATGAGAAAAATGGTAGGACCAAAAAAGAAAAAGAGATTAAAATAGAAAACTTATTTTTAAAACGGTTACGTTTGATATGAAAATGTTCTCAAAATTAACTTGCTACGATGTCCACCAAGCAATTTCATTGCATGGACCTAATCTTTAGGTCCCTGGAGGTTTTCACTTGCCTTATTCAGACCTTTAGTCGAAGTTGAAAACTTTCAATTCTAAATTTGTTTTTCTGATTTGAACTCAATCAGTTCAGCGAAATGTCATAAGTATTTAAATTCAATTAACAAGTAATTGATAGAAGAGGAAGGAAGAATAAATTCATATGTTAAAAATAGGTTTATCAATTAAAAATTATATATTTTATCATTTATAAACTAGATATTCGTGAACATTAAATTATAGATTTACTGCACATTTATAATTTTTTAATGATATTTATTTTTTTACAGTTGATAATAAAACATATATAAACTAAATTTATTATATATAGATTAAAATTGAAAAAAATTAATGAGATAAATTCATTGTTTAGAAATTTATTTGATTAATATATATCATTGGGATTTTACAAAATTTTATTTTCACTAAAAAAAGGGAAGAAATGGGAAAATTATTAGATATTTACTTGGAATCGCACTAGTTTTGCATATTTAATTATTGCAGAAATAAAAATTAAAATAGTCAAAATAAATAAGTAAAAATAAATAAATAACAACCTTCTCAAAATTTAAATATGTATAAATTTTCATTTTAAAAAAAAAGAAAATTAAGAGATTTCCAAAAAAAAAAAAAAAGGAATTAGAAACCCTAATAAGCGCCGTGGATTGGTACTTAATTAAGATGGATAAGATTTGATTTTGAATAACAATATTGTAAATAAATAATATAAATAGAATGTGGAGACATGTCATGTGAAAATTGCAGAAACAATAAAACAATGCTACGTGTACCCCTAGGTTCACAATACTACGTAGATTTGAGTTTATGATATATGAGTAAAAGATAGATAAAAGGATTATATTGACTAAAATATTATTATATATTAATTTTATATAAAAAAATCATATTGATTAAAATATTTTGATACGAGATAAATCTATATGCTCAATGTAGGCAATTATTTTCTCATAAAATAATAAAATGCTTCGTCATTACTAATGTAGTTTAATAGATGTGTGAAACCAAACATTTTCATTTTAGAAAATTTCACTACGACACTTATCAAGTATGATCCATTCCCTATATATAATTATCATAACTTGCAAAGATAGTACTTTTGAACTCACTTCCATTTGTGGCTCCAAGTTTATTGTATAATAAATAGCTGTTAAAAAGAAAAAAAAGAAATATGAACTCACAAACCTTCACTTATGAAATCAAACCATCAACTCATGGTGACGAATTTACAGTTCTAAGCATAGATGGGGGAGGCATTAGAGGCATTATTCTAGGAGTCATCCTGACTTTCTTAGAATCAAAACTACAATAAGTACTATACAATTAATTATAAAAATTAAAATTAGAAATAACAAGCCTACAATGAATTGATATATATATATATATATTGCAGGAATTGGAAGGAGAAGATGTTCGAATTGCAGATTATTTTGATGTAATTGCAGGAACTAGCACAGAAGGTTTAATAGCTGCCATGTTAACTGCTCCTGATGAAAACAAACGCCCTTTATGTAGGGAAAATTAGAACACACACGCACAGCGGAAAAATAATAAATAAACAACACATAACACAAAATACGAGAATTTTATATGATTTGGTTTCACAATAAATCTACGTCCACGATCCACTAAATCAGCATACAGTACAATTTTTGCACGGATAAAATTGTAAACCCTCCCATACACGACACCTAATAACCCAATACACTCAAACAATAAATTATTATAGTGAAAGATAATTTTTGGATGGAACAAAAATTATCAAAACCCTCTCACAAATATTAAAGCTCTTATATCTTTAATATTATAAAACTCATAGTGACTACATTTTATCTCAACTCACTACTTCTTCTCATCTTAAATCTCCTGCCTATTTATAAGCAGTAAATACACGTTAATAACGTGTCCACTGCATGAGAGTTGGCAGCCAACTTCCCTTCCTTCAGCTAATTCAAAGCCTAAAAAATTCGGTACATAATTCTTTGACTCTTTTTTCTTTCTTCTTTATTTTCAAATAATAGATCCTCCATGTTGGAGGGATCCATCTAACAAATCTCCCCCTTGTGATAACATAGAGGGTTTCATCATAACTATAACTCATTTGACAACCACATGCGCGAGTATTGATTTCTACACGCTCTTCCTCAAATAAAAGTCTCCACTTTTTTCCTGCGGTTTAAGGACTTATATAGGTCCTTCCATCATTACAGTTTATAAACATACTTTGGTCTCTCCATCATTACAATTTATAGACATACCTAAGTCTTACCATCATTGCAGTTTATAGACATGTTTGGGTATTTACATTATTGCAGTTTATAGATATGCCCAGGTCTCTCCATAATTATAGTTTATAGACATGCTTAGGCCTATATATCATTGCAGTTTATAGACATGTCCGAGTCTTTACATCAGTACAGTCTACAAACATGCTCAAATCTCTCCATCATTGTAGTTTATAGACATGCCTCGGTCTCTCTATCATTTTTTTTTTTTTTGTCTTTCTATGAATAGTACTATATGAACAATACTTCTGCTACAGTGATGGGCTTGACTGCTACAGTTACTGAGTGGAAACAGTAGCCGAGTTACAACAGTAATCATGCAAAAAATTTATGAGATTACTATTTTACTATTCACCAAATTTCTAATTTTACAACTATTTTCGAAACAGAATGCACCAGAAAATTTCTCAGATTTTTCTCTTTTGTATGGTATATTTCTTTTCTCAAAATATCATATTGCACCAGACAATAATTCTGCCTTGTCACTATGCTCCTCCTCAAAAGAGAGGTTTTTCTCCCGCTATCATCTGCATTATGTCTCTACATGTGTCCCAAACTGAACCATCAGCTCTGATATCACTTGTAGGAAAAATTAGAGCACATACGTACAGCGAAAACAGAATAAATAAACAGCACAACAAAACATAAGAATTTTACATGATTCAATTTCTTAATAAATCTACATCCACGATCCATTAGGAAAATCCACTAAATCAGTACACAATATAATTTTTGCATGGATAAAATTGTAAACCCTTCCATATACCACACCCAATACACCTAAACAATAAATTATTGTAGTGAAATTTTTGGACGGAATAAAAATTATCAAAATCCTCTCACAAATATTAAAACTCTCATAACTCTAATATTATATAACCCGTAATGACTATATTTTCTCTTAACTTACTACTTGTTCTCATCTTAAATCTCTTGCCTATTTATAGGTAGTAAATACACGTTAATAACGTGTCCATCACATGAGAGTTGGCGGTCAACTTCTATTTCTCCAGTTAATTCACAGCCTAAAAAATTTAGTGTAGAATTCTTTGACTCTTTTTTTTCTTATTTATTTTCAAATGGTGGGCCCTCCATGTTGGAGGGATCCACCCAACACTCTATTCATGGCAAAAGAAATAGTTCCATTCTATATCTAAAGCATTCTCCTAAAATATTTCCTCAGAATTAGCAAGCATATCTAAAACATAATATATATATATATATATATATATATATATAATATTCTTTTAAATTATATCTCTCCAATTTCTACTTATTATACCTACATTTGATATTCAATTACTTCAACCTGCTGTCTTCTATACATTTGGGGTGTGAAATTTTATTACAACATTATTTTTTTTAACTAATTGTTTCAGCTTAATTATTATAAGATTAATTAACAATAAGAAATTTATATGCAGGCAAAGGTTAACGCTTCCACGGATGCTTTGTTATCTTATGTTTGTATTAGTACTTCCTCAGCTCGGCTCCAACTTATTTCCACCTTATCACTTTAAAACTACAGATTCTCAAGGAAATCATAGGGAATTTCACCTTGTTGATGGAGGAATAGTTGCAAATTATTGAGTGGAGCCCTCCAACATAGAGGCCTCACCATTTGAAAATAAAGAAAAAATGGGGGGGGCGGGAGAGGGTTGACAGAACACATGGACAGTGGAAATTTGTTCCACAGCCCATGCTTCTTTATTTGAATAAGAGCTAGCACGCAGTTATACCAGCTCAAAGCAACTCAGAGAAGGCCTATAAAAAGCCTTCCCCCTCCATTTACACAAATATAGAATTCTAGAGAAAAAATAGAGAGAATTTCTCTAAGAGAAAAATTGAGAGTATTTCTACAATTGATTTGTAGAGAAAAAATACTGTGACTTCCATAAAATTGTGAGAGTGTGATTTTGTGAATATATACCTCAAGTTTAAGTTGATAAAACTTGAGAGGTTAATTTCTTTGTATTCTCATTATTTTATAATGAAGATTTTTTAGAGTTTGTCCCATAGTTTTTCCCTTAAGTTTTGATAGGGTTTTCCACGTAAATATCTGTATCCATTTTATTTCGCTGCGCTCATATTTTTCTTAACAAGTGATATCAAAGCTGCTTGGTTAATAATTCCAGCCCATTAATATTCTTAGTATGCTCTATAGTTGCAGTATAGATTGATCTTTCACATCAGAAAAGATTTTATTGGGACTAAGAAAATTTATTGTCTTGAGCACTATCATATTTTTAAAAAGGAAATATACTGCATGAAAGAGAAAAATACGATGAGTATTTTGGTGTGATTAGTTTCAAAAACAAACATCAATTCAATAATTATTTTTTGAAGTAAAGTTTTTTGCATGATACTGTTCATGCAAAATTTCAGGATATTTGCTGATGTTAGTGGCACTGTAGCAACCCAGCCCATCAGCAAAATAGATCCAGTACTGTAGTAGAGATCCAGTACTGTAGCGATCCAGTATTGTAGCGGAGATTCAGTATTGTAGTGATCCAGTACTATAACAGAGATTCACACTGTAGCAGAAATTCACACTGTAGCAAAAGTCAAACCCGTCACTATAGCAGTCTAGCCCGTCAATATAGCAAAGGTACTGTTCATGCAGTACTATTCATGGAAAAATTTGATGTTTGTGTTTTTTAGTGCAGCATTGTGCAATTAAGTACATGTCTAGGAAAGTTTTAGCACAAAAGCTGTAAATTGCCTAAGAAGGCTGGGTTTTAAATGAGACTATTTGTGACCTCTCCAGTCTTTCTTAGAGACTTTTCTAGTGCATTTTTGTCACAGTTATTGTACATTGTAGCAAAATATGACACTGTAATAACATACAGTTACTATAGCAGAATACGGTTACTGTAGTAGACTGAGAAAATGTCGGGTCAGAAGGTAGAAATTGAGAAGTTTGATAGCATCAATAATTTTTCTCTATGGCAAAGAAGAATGAAGGATATTCTCATTCAATAAAAGGTTCATAAGACATTTTTAGACAAAGAAAGTAAGGCCGCAACAATCACTGATGATTAATAGGAGGAGCTAGATAAGATTGCAACAAGTATAATTCGTTTAAATCTCTTGGATAGTATCTTACAGAATATTGAATTAAAAGATTGGAAGATTACCAAAGAAACATAGGAGACTTTAGAAAATTTATATATGTCAAAGAACATTGCAAACAAATTCTACTTATGGAGAGAATTGTATCAAATACGAAAGGCTGAAAATGTGAGCATGATACAACACATAAGCAACTTCAACAGCAAGCTTTCTCAACTATCAAAGTTCAATGTGAAATTCAGTGATGAAGAAAGAGCTGTAATGCTTATGGCAACTCTCCTTTCATCGTATAATCATCTTACCACAACTTTGACTTATGCAAAGATAAGATGGAGTTTAAAGTGGTTGCTAAAGCCTTATTATCTTATGAGAAGCAGAATAAGGAAAGAGATCCAGAAGTACAAGCTCTTGTTATAGAAAATAGAGGCAGAAATAAATCATGAGGAAGAAGAAATCAAAATGATAAGTACAAAGGGAGATCAAAGTCGAGAAATAAAAGTTTCTCATGCTATCATGTAGCAAACCAGGCCACATTAAAAAGAATTATCGATTGTTGAAACAAGGTGAGCTAGAGAGTAGTCAGCAAAAGAATAAGGAAGAAAACACTACTGTAATCATCATAATAGAAAAAGTAGCAGTAGTAGTAAATGAGTGTCTACATGTTGGTGATGATATGACTTAGTGGGTGCTTGATTCAGCCGCTTCTTTCCACATTACTCCAAACAAAAAAATGTTTACCACATAAAAAGCTAGCCACTTTGGAATTGTAAGGATGGGAAATTCAACATGTTCTCTAATTATTGAAATTAGAGATGTTTGTATAAGGACAAATATTAGCTGCCAATTGACATTAAAAGATGTGAGGCATGTTCTAGAATTACGCTTCAATCTTATATCTGTGAAAGCCTTGGGTAATCAAGGTTTTGAGAATTATTTTGGCAATAGCAAATGGAAACTTTGTAAAGGATCATTGATTATAGCAAAAGGAAAGAGCCGTTGCATGCCGTACAAAACCCATAGAGAAGCATGTGAAAATGAGGTTAATGTAGTAGCTGAATCTTCACCAAATCTATAGCATAAAAGACTTGGCCATATGAGTGAAAATGGGCTTCAGATTTTTGCCAAGAATAAGATTATTCCTATGGAGAAAGGTGTTGGATCATATCCTTGTGACTATTGCTTATTTGGAAAGCAGCACAGAGTTTCCTTTAAAAGCTCCTCTGTTAGACGAAAGAATGCATTAGAATGTGTATATTATGATGTTTGTGGTCCCATTGAAGTTAAATCTTTAGGAGGAGCCCAATTCTCTGTAACTTTTATAGATGATTCATCTAGAAAGGTCTGGGTGTATCTGTTAAAGACAAAAGACCAGGTATTTCCAATTTTTTAGAAATTTCATGACATGGTGGAAAAAGAAACAGGGAAGCAATTGAAGTGTCTCCATTCAGACAATGGAGGTGAATATACTTCCTATGAGTTTAGAGATTATTGCTCTAAATATGGAATTAGGCATGAGAAGACAGTCCTTAGAACTCCTTAACATAATGGTGTAGTTTAAAGGATGAATCGTACTATTGTGGAGAGAGTTAGATATATGTTGAGAACAAGCAATCTTCCAAAGTCATTCTAGGGAGTAGCTGTTCAAACTGCATGTTATTTGATCAATAGATCGCCTTCTACTCCATTAAACTTTGATATTCCAAAAAGAGTATGGACCAATAAAGATATCTCCTACTCTCATCTGAAGGTATTTGGATGTAAGGCATTTGTACATGTGCCAAAAGAGCAGAGGCAGAAGTTTAACGATAAAGCCATACTATGTATCTTCATTGGATACAGTGATGTAGAATTTGGGTATAAATTTTGGGATCTAGTAAAGAAGAGAATCGTGAGAAGTAGAGATGTGGTCTTTCATAAGGACCAAACTTTTGAAGATTTAAATAAAGAAGAGCAGCAAGCTGATAAAGATAGTATTAAGCTGATTCCTTCTCAAACTGAAAGAGAAGTAGAAGTTCAAGATGCAGCTGATGCCATTGAGGTGCCTCATGATGATGATGATGATGCTGAGGTTGATGTACCAGCACAAGAGAATGATAGTCAGGGGGAGTAAATTCAACAACCTGAGATTGATGTACAATATCTCCGAAGATTAAATAGACCACACAAACCATCTACAAGATACCCACGGTCAGAATATGTTAATCTTACTGAGAAGGGGGAGCCAAAATCTTTTCAAGAAGTCTTAGATCATAAAGAAAAAAATAGATGGATGGAATCCATGAAGGAAGAGATGAACTCTTTGATGAAAAACAACACTTATGAATTGGTGAAGCCTCCCAAAGGCAGAAATGCTTTGACAAACAAATGGGTGTTCAGATTAAGAAATGATGGAGAGACCGGTTCTATTTACAAACTGCAATGATGTATAGACCTAGGTATGTCTATAAACTGCAATAATTATGTAGAGACCTGGGCATGTCTATAAACTGCAATGATGCAGAGACCTGAACATGTCTATAAATTGCAATGATGTATAGACCAGAGTATGTCTATAAACTGCAAAAATGGAAGGACTTGTGTAAGCCCTTAAACTGCAGAAAAAAAAAAAAGTGGAGACTTCTGTTTGAGGGGAAACGCATAGAAATGGATACTCACTCAAGTGGTTATCAAATGAGTTGCAATTATGATGGAGCCCTCCATGTTGTCATGCGGGGGAGATTTGTTGAGTGGAGCCCTCCAAAATGGAGGCCTCACCATTTGAAAATAAAGAAAAGAAGGGGATGGGGGGTGGCGGAGGGAGAGGGTTGACAAAACACATGGGCAGTGGAAATTTGTTCCACCGTCCATGCCTTTTTCTTTGAATGAGAGCTGGCATGCAATTGTACCAGCTCAAAGCAACTCAGGGAAAGCCTATAAAAAGCCTTCCCCCTCTATTTACACAAATATAGAATTTCAAAGAGAAAATGGAAAGAATTCCTCTGAGAAAAAAATTGAGAGAATTCTTACAATTAATTTGTAGAGAGAAAATACTGTGAATTCCACAAAATTGTAAAAGTGTGATTTTGTGAGTGTATACCTTAAGTTTAAGTTGATAAAACTTGAGAGATTAATTTCTTTGTATTCTCATTATTTTATAGTGAAGATTTTTCGGAGTTTGTCCCGTGATTTTTTCCTCAAGTTTTGAGAGGGTTTTCTACGTAAATATCTGTTTTCATTTTATTCCGCTGCGCTCGTATTTTTCTTAACACAAATAACACTGTAAGAGAGTAATTATTTTTTGGGTTGGTTTGGCTATGATTAGAGTTTGAACTTATAACCTCACAATTTCAGAAAGGAATTCAATACCAATGAGCCTTTCTGTTTCCTGTTTCTAATATTGTTTGATTATTACTTAGATGATAGTGACCTTGAAATTAAAATACATATGTGTTTTACTTAAGGCTTTGCTGGCTATGAAACGGACCGGGCCAGTGTTTTCCAGGGAAAGAGATAACTTTCCAGTACAAGCCCTAAAGTATGAAAAGTACTTGGTGATTTCCATAGGCACACAGGAACTTCAAAGGTGGAGAAAAAATTAGTACAATGCGCAAATGGCAGCAGAGTGGAGAATCCTTGGCTGGCTTTACACAGAAGGCCATTCTGCTATAGTTGATGCCTATACCTATGCCAGTGGAGATATGGTTGACCTTCACATGTCCCAACTTTTCCAATCCATTAGATGTGAGCATAACTACTTTCGTATCCAGGTATACCTTATAAAAATAAAAGGTCTCATTTATGAATTTTTTTATTTGATAATATCGATAATTTTTAAAGAGAAATTTATTATCTGATTATATGAATTATACATAGGATGACACGTTGAGTGGGGAAACATCTTCAACAGACAAAGCAACCCAGAAGAATTTGGAGGAGCTTGTAAAGATTGGTGAAAGGCTTTTGCAGAAACCAGTTTCAAAGGTTAACCTAGACAGTGGAATTTTTGAACCAGTTGAAAATGGAGGGACTAATGAAGAAGCTCTGATAAGGTTTGCCGAATTGCTGTCGGAAGAAAGGAAACTTCGGCTTAATACCAATTAACTTGCAATAGAATATGACATTAAGAAAACAAGAAACAATTACCTTCTTTTTCGAACTGGTTATACCAATTATTGTCTATTTGCAAAAGTATATAGTAATTAATTAAAGTAAATGTACAACAGTACTTACATAGAGCTGGGTTTATTTTCCCCGTTAATACTGAATAAAAAAAAAAAAAAAAAGTTAAAATTTCTTATTATCTTGCATATTATATATATTTGTAATCAGTGTTTCAGAAGCAACTTAACCCTTGCTTTACATGTGATTTGCATATTTTACTTTTTAATAACTATATATTTTAAGAGATTCATTTATATATATATATATATATATATATATATATATATATATATATATATATATATATATATATATATATATATATATATATATATATATATATATATAATTTAATTTCAATTAATGCCTAAATTGGAAAAAGTTTTAAATAAGTCCATTCTAGCAATGCTTGAGATAACTAGAAAGCAATTCTATTATATGATTTTTGGAAACTAATTCTCAATTTTATATCATATGGTTTGAAATAAATCAAGAAATTTATTTTCACTCTATTTATGAGACAAAAATTTCAAAAAAAAAATATAAATTAATTTTTATAAATTCAATTATTAAATATTAGATAGATAATTTACAATTTAGTCTATGATATTTGCTTAAATTAATAACTTAATTTGTGTAATTTAAAAAATAAATTTTTTAATTTTTAAGATTTTATTCCATTATATTAAATGGTAGTAAAATTCAGTTTTTCAACAATTTACATTCAAAAACAAAAATATTTTTCAAATACTTAAGATAGCCTTTTGGGCACTAATACCACCAAGTTTTGAGTTGACACGTACGATTTTAGCAAATCTAAAATCAACAATCAACGACAAATCATCAACTTTCTTGTTACCATATGCCGCGGCAAATTCTTATGGGATATCGTACTGGTTGAACTCGTGGCTGGAGAGGAAGCAACGAATTAGAGTGTTTGCAGCAAAAAGACGCATCGAAGCTTGTAGTTGATGGAGATGCAATCGTCATATCAGTGCGTTTGAATTTTTTGTTTGATTTTTGTGATTTTTTATTATCATCACCGGATTCAAGTTTAAAGATAGAGATGGGTCTGTTTTGTATTTTTATTAAGACTCGGATGAATGAGATAGGTGTCGGTATAGAGGGGTCGGCAACAAAAAAGGGAGAGACAGAGAATGAGAAAGTGTTATTGAAAGCTCAAGTAAATAGGGTAATGGTTAGTTTTGAAAGTGAGAAAGAAAAGTTGAATGGGACTTATTAAGAGATGGATCTATTGAAAATTGACGTCGATAACTAGGAGAAAGAGGCAAAAAGCTTGAAAAAGAAAGTGATTGAAATAGAGGAGAGGGAGGTAAAGATAGAGGAGGGTATTTCGCTTGGAAATGTCTTGGAGTTAGAAAAAGTATTCTAATGAGGTAATAGAGAAAGTGAAGGTGATGGAAATGGAGATTGATGCTTTGGCGGAAGAGAAGGAAGTTAAGGAAAGCACTATCCAGAGGTTAATGGAGGAAACTAATTCGAGTGGGAAACTTATAAAAGCTTTGAATACTGGTAAGAAAGATAAGGAATGATTGACTGAGATATTGATGAGTGAGAAAAAGGAGATTGAGGATATGAAAGTGAAATTATGGGGTTGCATAAGGAATTGGGTCGATTAAGGGATGCTGTGTTTGCAATGCAAGAATCTGGAAAAAAAAAATCAAGAAGACGAGAATAATCAATTAGCATCTGCAGTTAGCCATTACATAGATTCTTTTGAGCAAAGGCGGCTTGAGAGGGACAATGTTAGCGGTTGTGTGATTAATTTTGATTTAATATTCAGTTTTAATTAATTTATTGATTGATTTCAGTTATAGTTTTCAAGTTTGACCTAGATAGAGAGACGCTTTAAATAGAAATTTTAATTGCACGTGCGGATATTTTAGACTTTTTATATAATTTTAAAAGAAAAACTATTGTAATAGAAAAATTATTTAGTGTAGTATAACTAAAATTTAAGGAACTAAAGAATTCGTTATCAAATTACAAGAGGCAAGTCATTAATTTAAATAAATTTTAGGGATTAAATCATAAATTACCTATTTAAAATTCGTGATGTTTATAATTTCAGCAGCTTATTAAACTCGTGAATCTAAAATTATTTTATTAGGGGAAATTCAATAAGTTTATTTTTCATATATTAAGAGTTATAATAATAATAAATAATAATATTTGTTTTACCTCTAAATTAAATAAGTTAAGAAATATTTTGTAATAATTCCTAAAAAGAAAATCTTTTGTAATAAGATATTTAATCCAATAAAATGACAAGCGTGCAATGTATAAAAATTAGCTTAATTTTATATACTAGCTTGATGTAAATTATACTTTCAGAAATTTGATCTCCTATTAAAAAAATTATTTGACTCCGCTACTGAATGAAAAATTTATGCATTTCTACATGTTATTTTTCTACATTAAATTGAAAAAATAAGGTAGTGTTTAATAACATTGTTTAGTATTTAAAATTAAAATTTTTAACACTTAATTATTTTAAGTTTGTTTCATAATTACGTTTTAAAAATCTAAATTAAATAGAAATATTTAAAATAATAAGTCAAATTTTTTAATTTATACTGAATATAATAAGTGATTAAATATTTAAATATTTTTACTATTTAAAAATTATATTATTTATTTTATTCAGAATTTAAAATATAATATTTAAATTTTACTAAACATTATCTAAATAAGAATTAATAACAAATATGTTTTTAGTGCATAAACAATTAGAGTGTGCTGTGTAGCATGTAATGAGATATATCGTAATATAATTAAATAAATTTCTAATATAAATTTATATTAAAAATTTATTTAATTATATTATATTATATTTTATTAAGACCAATCAAACACACTTTAGAATTTTTATAAAGAACCAACACGATTTTGGAGCTATAGTGATCCATTTTGAAGCTATTAATTAGCTATGGTGATTAATAATTATTCATACAAATATTAAAAATTAAAAATATAATTAAAAAGGTCATATGTTTGCAGCATCACGCCAGATATTTTTCCCCTTCTCCGGGGGTTGCTCTTTTGGCTATGATCGATGATACGATGCCGTTCCAAACTCAGATTCGAGAGGAGACTGGTCGGTGACTCTATTCCTAAACAGTAAACCCACATTCTTACACGTCAGCAACTGTGGTGGAAATTAAATTTTACGAACTGTAAGTGTAACAAAACCTGATTTGCAAAGTTTACGTAATTAGCTGACACCTGGCACTTATACAATCCTCAATTACCATTTCACATCGCCGCCTTTCTTGCTCTTGAAAATAAAAAAAAAAAGAAGGCCCAAAATTTTCTCTCTCTCTTCCTCGCAAACTCTTATCTCTCAAAAATTTTCCCCAGAAAGCGAAAGAAATATGGATTCGACGCATGTGAACTGGGAAGCTCTTGACTCGCTCATCATTGATTTTGCGAAATCAGAGAATTTGATCGAAGATTCATTCTCTTCACCATCGCCATTATCTTCTCCTTCTCCTTCCTCTTCTGTCTCTTCTTCGTCTTACCATTCGAGATTGATTATTCGTCAGATCAGACGGTGTTTGGAGTCCGGTGACATTGACTCCGCCATCGATCTTCTTCGGATTCACGCTCCTTTCATCCTCGATGACCATAGGCTTCTGTTTCGGTTGCAGAAGCAGGTTCGTTTCCTTTGTTATTTTCTTGTATATGTAGTGTTTAGAAAATGCGATAAAATTACCAATGTTTGTTTGATAAAATCGGAGTTTTGTTTGTGTGAAACCAATTTTTAAGCGTTTAATTTTATTTTTCGCACCTTTTTCTAGTTTTAATTGAAAATTTTCTGTTTTATGGTGAAGAAATTTATTGAGCTATTGAGGAGAGGGACTGAAGAGGCTAGAGATTCTGCAATTGAATGCATAAGGACCACTCTTGCTCCCTGTGCTCTTGATGCCTATCCGGTATTTATTTTCTATCCCCGTCGTTCCCAGTTGGCCCTGGTCCTATGGCCCTTGCAACTGTCTTTTATTTCTTTGATTAGACCTTTTTTTTGTGAATTGATGCAAGTTTTGGAACTAATGTGAATACAACGTCCAGATGTTTAACTTATATCTTATTTTAAATATTGCACATTGACTCTTTAACTCGATCTAGTTACATTATTCTCATAAGAGTGATTTCCCATAAAATTCCTTAGTTGAGATGCCTTCTTGTTGTTTCTTCAGCTGTAGTCAGTGTTTTCATAGCATAACTAAGCATTTGAGGGGTTGGATTAAATCTGCCACATTAGAATTGACAGGGAACATCAGTAGAGGTTCGCCATTTGCAATTTGTATGATGTGCATTAGAGGTGGCAATGTTTGAACTAACATTTAAATGTTTGAGAGAAACCCGAATATGGCATGGCCTGAACTTAGCACAATAAGACATTATTAATTAATGATTGTTCTAAGTCAACGTGGAATTATTTAAATGATTGGTACATGCACAAATATTAATCCAAATTGCCTTCCCTATGAATCCACGTCCAAAAGATGTATGGTTCGTATGGAGAACCCAAGAACTTCTATCTAGGTGGTTAATTACCAATTCCTTTTTTTGATATCAAGATGTTATGCTTTGGTCGTAATTGGAGCTGCTGTCTCACATGTTGATAAATAAATTTTTCAGTTCCCCATAGTGGAAGAAAATAATTTGACAATTGTGGGGTGTGAGTCTGAAGTGATGATGTCTGGTTGATTCTGTGTAAATGATGTAATTAAGTAGACAGAATCTTTTGAAGGCTGAATCATGTTGCCATTTATATCTTGTCTTGGGAATTTTTATTGCTATTATTTTTATATTTTCAATCTGGGAATATCATAATAGCATTACACTTGCTAAACCTATTTGGTGTCATATAAAAATAATGGCCATTTCATGTGATCACATGAGGACTGCGCCCCATGCATACCAGGTTTTCTTTTTGTCATTTATGGAATCTAACAGATGTCCTTATACTCTCTTTAAGGAAGCATACGAGGAATTCAAGCATGTTCTTCTTGCCTTCATATATGCCAAAGACGACCAGAGTTCTCCTGTGGCAAATGAGGTGGGCTTTTATTAATATTTTTTCGTACTCAATATGTATTTATTTACATTTTGTCATAGGCTATGCTTATCAAGGTCGGCAATCAATTAGAAAATAAAGAAAAAAGGTCTGATATCCTATTAATTCTAGGATTGTGAGTGCTGTTCCTGAATGAACGAATTTGCATTTTCTGTATATGAGTATGGTACAAGGGCCATGACAGAGGATATATTTTGTGCGCGTTCAAGACTTTAAAGTTGAATTCTGTAGTTCTGCGATGAATTATCTAGAATGAGACTTTTTTTCTGTGATTTAAATTATGTCAAGTTGTCAACTCCAATGAAAACAACTCATCATGCAAAGGTGTATGTAAATCCTTCTTCGGTAACTTTGAGGCATTTAGTCATCATACTGGCACAGAATTTTAATATGGATGGTGAAATTTGTGTTACTGTCTTGAAGGCTTCTGGCATATTAATGATCTGTGGGTTTGAGGAAGAGTTTGTGTTTTTTTAACTTAGGATTGTGGTAGAAATTTTGTGGGAAATTGGAGTACCTTCAATGACCATAGATGCTTACATAAATACAATGCTTTAATGTGACAATTTGAACTTTTATATTTAGAACCTGGATAAAATCATTTTCTATTCCTCATTTTTTGAAACAAACATGAAGGAAGTCAAATTAACATGCAAGCCATTATAAGCTTAGAATTCCACTTTGAAATATTGGTGTTTAAATGAAGCAGAAGCAGGTTTTATTATTATTATTATTATTATTATTATTATTATTATTATTATTATTATTATTATTATTATTATTATTATTATTATTATTATTATTATTATAATATTGATGTGAGATGTAAACATTCTGTGAATGGTACATATGCCGGATCATGGATGTATAATCTGGCATGCCGTTGTTGTTTCAGTGGTCTGAGAGGAGGAGGTTTGACATTGCTGGATTGATGTCTTCTGTCCTAAGAGCTCATTTACATGCATATGATCCACTCTTTTCAATGACATTGAGATATTTGATAAGGTTGGCCTTGAACTTCAGTTGTAGCTTTTTGGTAGTTTTCTTTTATGTGTGCACTTGCTAATGCATGCATCATGCCAACTATGATGGTCTTCAATGTTGCTTCATATTGTTCAGCATACATAAAGGTTTTTGCTTTCGTCAAGGAGTCCCATCACCCATTTCAGACCTTACTGAAAGGTTGCTCCTCGAAGAACGTGATCCGCCTGCTGTGCCACAGGAGAGTTTTTATGAGGCACCTCCATTTGATGAGGTGAGTTTCTTCAATATAGGCCATATAGATGATATTTCAAGATTCCTCTAGTTGGTGTCCCACTGGCTGACGCATGAAATTGTATGAGACACCTCATTTCATGTTCATGCCAGCACTGGTCCAGAAACTCATTTGATCCAATATGTTTTAATTTTTTTCTAATTTTATTTTCTATATTTCATGTAAAAATTCAGGTGGATATACAAGCTCTTGCACATGCTGTGGAGCTTACAAGACAAGGAGCTGTTGATAGCTTGAGATTTGCCAAGGGAGATTTGTTTCAGGCATTCCAAGTATGTTGTTAGTACTCATAAATACTTGGTTAAAAAATTATGTCATCTTATTTTTAAGTTTCTTTTTTTATTATTATTACTTTTCACTACATTAAAGCATTAAGCAAATCTGCAATTGGACTATTATGCAAGCAACTAGCAAATGTATTGACTTCATTATGAAGATTTCAAGTTTAGTTTTGGTTGGCTGTTTCGACTTTGGACTTAACCCTATTATGCTTTTGGGAAGGATGATTATTAGTATGAGGCTTTTTGATGTGACTGATGTACATGAATTGTGAAAACTTTTGAGTGTTTAAAAAAATTAATACAGAATTTTATCCTGCAAACTCTGACAAAACTTTCTGCCTTTTTTTCCTCTTTCATTGAAGAGAGGGGTAAAAACTTGGAGAGAGGAAGAGTGATAGAGAAAGAGGCATAGAGATACAGAAGACATAAAGGAATGTTTCTTTATGTTTTAATAAGCAATATATACTTTCTCTTCAGAATTATGGTTGATTACTAATGTATTTTCTGTACTTTCATGTGCATGCAAAGAATCCATGCAGTGATTTTATTTATTTTATTTTATTTTATTTTGAGTGGCTTGATCATATGAGCTTTCTTCTTGTTCTTCATGTGCTTTTCTGGGATAGAATGAGTTGTGTCGGATGAAATTGGATGTCTCCATGCTTGATGAGCTTGTTCACGAGTACTGTGTTTATAGGGGCATTGTAGATTCTGGTCTAGCGTCCCCTTCTGGTGATTCTCAAACTTCTTTCTTATGTTTTGTTTCATTTGTTAGATTGTGTTAAGCTTATCAATTGTCTGTGGCTTGATCTTTCTTAGGAATGCAAGCCCCTTCTGAACCTATAAAAGCTATTCAACCAGAGTCTGGTTACTGTTCATCAAGGAACTGTTCTCTTGAAGTGGATCAGACTACTAGTAAACAGTCAGATGCTGAAACTTCCATTAGCAATGCTCATATGGATGTTTCTCCCGAAAATAATGTGGATGTGAATAGCGCACCAGGAACTGATGCTGAGTTAAGATATGCTTGTGAATCAACTAGCAATTGTGAAGATTGTAGCACCAGTGGATCACATCAAACCGGAGTTTCAAAAGTTCTACAGAGAAGCAGAAACTATTCTACTGGGGAAAGGAGCAAACGGAAGCGATGGAGGGGTAGACAAGATGACCAAGATTATATTTCTGGAGTTCCTTCTAATGTTTGCATTAAGCAAGATTTTAATGCTACTGCAACCTGCACAAATGGAAGGGAACAACAGGTATCTTGGTAATTTGTTGTGTTCTCTTGTTATATATTTATTTTGTAATACAAATATTTTCTGCAGGGCTTAGAAAATAATTCCATATTGGACCTCAACAATAGGGAGGATAAATATGAGATTGTGCTAGGGATGAAGGAATTGGCAAGTAGAGGAATGGCTGCGGAGGTTGTGGAAGAAATTAATGCTTTAGATCCACACTTTTTTGTGCAAAATCCTATGTTGCTTTTCCAATTAAAGCAGGTGAAAAGGGATCTTTTATTCATTGTTGAAATCATCATCAATATATAAAGGACAATGGCATATTTTGGGTTTTTTTTATAGGTTGCTCCTCTGACTGTTTTTATTGGTTGTAGGTTGAATTTCTTAAGATGGTTAGTTCTGGTGATAATTCAAGTGCTCTAAGGGTTGCATGTTCACATTTAGGGCCCTTAGCTGCAACTGATCATGCTCTGCTGAAGCCCTTGAAGGAGACGCTGTTGGCATTGCTCCGACCTAGCGAAGATGCACTGGGAAAAGGCTTGCCTTTACATGCTCTAGCAACTTCACTCCAGGTATATTATGGGCAATTAAACAACAAGTCATTGTCAATGTTTTCTTCAAATAAGTTGCGTATTAAAGCTGGTTATGATTGTTATTGATTGTTCCTCCATTGGAAGCTTTCTGGTCAATGGTGAATTATAGTTGGAAGCCTTGGAATCAACATACCCAACGTATTAAACTAAATGATGATGCATAGTTCTTTATAAATTCTTCATTCAATATACCAACAGAGGTATTTGAAATAGATGCACTGTCAAATTATGCCAATGACCAAACTGAGCTGTAAGCATTGACACTAATTTTGAGACCTAAAGTGGTTCTCGCCTGCATTTTTTAATAGCCATGTGTCATGGCTTATCATGTGTAAACAACCTATTTTAGGATTTTGACCTTCTTTCTTGTGTGGATAACTGGATATGGTTATGTATTATGCTTTCAATTATGGCTCCATTTCCTTAAACCCTTTTTAGCTGTTAGCATCTTGAGAAGTATAGGCATGTACAAGAGTAATAAGAGAGAACTTTGACTGTCTCTTGCCTGAAAATGCCTAATGAAGTTTTATCGACTGCAAATGCTGAAGTTTACATCCTAGATGGATGAAAGATAAATTCTGTTCAAAAACTGTGTTGAAGCCAAATTTTATGGTTGCTTGACATCTGGGACTTGGAGCTGACTCTCTAAATTTTGTTCACCTTAATTTTCTTTTGTTCATGTGTTATTGCAACTTGGCAAAAAGCTGACTGCTTGAGTTGTAACTGATTAAAAATTGGTAGTAACTTCAGCATCTTTTTACGTTCGGGTACAAATGCAAGCACAAATTTATTCCTATCTCAGCTTTATGTTATAGTTGATTGAGTATAATATATGTATGTGTTAATGAAACAGTTTTAATATCTTGGACAGGTAGCAATTGGTAGAAGGCTTGGTATTGAAGAACCGCAGCTCATGAAGATAATGAGAGCAATGCTTCACACGCACAATGAATGGTTTAAACTTCAAATGTGTAAAGATCGCTTTGAAAGTCTTTTGAGGATTGATTCCTTGAAAGAAGTCAACTCTCCCATGCTTTCTGCTTGTTCCATGTCGAAGTCAAATGCTGACAGCTGCACCCAGGGATCCTCCCAGGTTACAGTGTCTTCAAGCACCAGGTTGTCTGAAGATGGTAGCAGTCCAACTCAGGTGTCATCTAGAGATGTTGTCTGCGATGAAAATGCAATACTCAAAGTTATGGTAAGTTATGCATATATCTTGCTGTGCTGCAGTGTTTATTATTCTCTCTCTCTCTCGTTTTTTCCTTCTTTGTATGATCAAGTAAGATTTATTCCAGAAAAATAAAATGCGGTAGAGCCACTCCCTGCTACAAAGCCCAGCAACCAAACAAATTATATATAAACTAGAGAACAAACAACTAATAAACCTTATCTAATACATGAAGTTCTATGAGAGTCATTTAGGACTTGGTTATTATATTGAAAACAACCCGAAAATCTTTTAACTATAATCTTCAAATATAGTCCTAAAAATTCTCTGTGCATATTCTCGTCTTCATGAGTAACCCAGTCCTAGCACCCTGTAAATGATACAAATATCCATTCCAGGCTAACTTCATAATGGCAGCGGGCCAATGAAGGCATATATGTTACAGTTTCATCATGGTCAGTGTTATCTATTCTGTCGGATAACTGTTGTATGATTTGTCCCCTTTTTTATTGGTGCAGGAATTTCTTGCATTGCCGAGGGCTGATGCCATCCATCTTCTCTCACAATACAATGGAAATGCTGAAACAGTCATCCAGCAAATATTTGCATAGTTTGGAATCTAAAACTGTACAATAACACTTATTTATTTGTTTATTTATTTGGGAGAATATTATTTTATTCAATTTGTACCATAGCCTGTAGATAAACAGAATACAATAATTTGCAGAGGGAGTTTCCTGCGACCACTTTACATAAGAACACAACTTTCTTAATCATAGGTGAAGAAGGATTGATAGTTAACAATAATGGGGACAAAGTTAAAAGTTCTATCCTAAATGTGAATATATATTTCTATATATATTTTTAATTCTGCTGGATTAATTACTTGAAACATCTGAAGATGATTTTTTCGCTTTAGTGTGTGGTGATCTTGATTCGCGAAGCTTCTTTTCATACGAAAGTAGTGCTGCGACCCTGCATTCGTTTGAAGTTTTGCTGATTAGAAGTTTAATTATATATTATTTTCTCTATAAACAGCATATAAAATTAAAATATCCATAAACCTTTGGAGTGCCTCTTCATAAGTGCCAGCATTTTCAACTGGTTCGTAGAGTCCAGTATCCAAATTTACACGTAGAACTGGACTCTTTAGTAAATTTTCTCCAACTTTCACTAAATTTTCTAGGTTTTCCTTTGTTGATATATCGGCAGAAGACAGCGCCCCTTTCAGTTCATCAATCTGATTACACAGTACAAGAATAGTTTGGTCAGAAAATAAGGCACGGGTACAGATCATAAAATTATTTGCATTGGATATAAAAAATAAATAATACAGAACTTTGTGTTCAATGAAACATTGGTCAATTAGTTAATGAAAAATGAATTAATGAAGAATAAAAAAAAAAAATTTAGTACACTCATCAATTTTTAATAAATTTATGTCGAGACTTTTGAATTTTGAAGATAATTTTAATATTATTAAATTAAAATTTCATTGGTATTTAAGGCCATGTTTAGATAGTTCATAAATAAAATTAGAGGATATAATTGAAGAAATTCAAAATTGAATAAATTAATATAAAAATGAAATTAAATTTTATATCGAAAGTTTAATAAATACAACATAAATTAAATAAAAAGTTAAGACATTTTTTTTTTTTGAAAGTAAAAAGTTATGACATTTAAATCATATTTTGAAATTTTAAATATAGAAACTTACATCAATTCGAAGGTAGTTATTTTCAGAATGAAGGGCTTCAAAAACCACACAATTATGAAAATCAACCATATCTGCACTAGCTTGACTATAGCAATCAATTAAAGGAGTAGACCCTTTATGATATAACCAACTTATAACACCCCATTCAGAAGCTACTTCAGCATTATACTTTCCTCCATTAGTCTTGGATGCTGTTCCCAGAGAAATCACAAGAAAACGATCATAATCTGTTGGCTTGATAGGGAAGAAATCTGGGTTCTTCTTCATTGTCTGTTTGGTTACTTCACTAATGGCAACCAAAGTCTGCAAGAAAAAAAAATTATTAATTATTTTAATTTTCCTAATATTTAATTAATCTTTTTTGGAGATTTTCTTTTATCTAATTTCTTACTGGGTTACTAGCGGCCAATGCACCATCAACAAGGTTAAATTCTTGAACATTTCCATCTGAATCTTGATTCTTGAAAGAATAAGCTGGAAGTAAAGTTGGAGCTGCAGACGTAGCTATGCATATGTCTGAGAGTTTAGCATCAATAATCGGGTGGGCTTTCACCTGCATACATTTAAAAAGAAATTTTAAAATTTCTTCAAGGCTGCTGACAGGTTTCAGTCACCTGTAAACGTGTAAGCACGTTACAATTAAAGTACAATGGTGATGGTTGGCACTATCATCAATTTATTTAGAAAAATTTTAATATTAGCCATGTTAATGTATTACAATTGCGTTGATTCTTCGAGTTTATATATTACATAACTGACTGATGTTCAAAAAGAGAAGTCTCAGACTTGGAGACAGTTCCAGTATCACCGAACTAAAAGCTCATTGGTATAACTGATTAATATTAAGAATCATGGATTGTGGAAAGTATATATATATATATATATACACACAATAACCTTATATGAAGAGAAGATGGTAGGCTGGAGTTTCTTGATGTCAAAAGTTGGGATAACCAAATTTGTCAAGGTTTCGTGCAATTTTGTGTCCTTTAAATTACTTCTTAGTAGATTGTGTAGATACTTTCCATCATACTTTGGTCCAGATACAGCTTTCAATGGATTTACAATCCAAGCTAGACATTCCCTGCATTTCAATTTATGACCCCAAAATAATATCAATGCTTAATTAAATTCCTTAAAATAGACATTATCTATATGTGTGTATATATATATATATATATATATATATATATAATCTTTATCCTTAATTAATTACTTGGTTTGTGGGAAAATTTTAGGGCAGTGTTCAAGATAAAAGGGCACTATATCTTTGGCAGCATATAGAGGACGTTGCTCTTCATTTGGTGAAGTTAACATGGCAGCCATAAGACCACCTGTACTTGTTCCTGCAACTACATCAAAATAATCTGCTAGCCTTGCATCTTCACCATCAAGCTCCTATACATACATATATAAAATAAGCCATATAATTAAAATAAAAGGACCTTTCAAGTGCATGCGGTCTTCTACTTTCCAATACCCGGCAAGAGACTGTGAACTCTATATATATAATTCACGTACCTGGAGTTTAGATTCAAGATAAGCAAGAATAACACCAGGGATGATTCCTCTTATACCTCCACCATCAATACTAAGGATAGTAATAAGTTTACCATATGTTGGTGGTTGAATTTTGGAACTTGTCCTATCGAGTATCTGCATTACTGAAGAAGCCAAGATCAAAATTATTGAACAGTTAATGAATTAAGGTGACGATAATAATTAATCTTGGCAATTTTGTTTTGCTCTCTCCAAATAAATATGCTTATATAAAACATTAGACCATGACCAAGTCAACATTTCAGATTGGATTTCTATTTTCTTTCGTACAAACAACACAACTCATTTAAGAGGTTTTTGCTAAAAAGGGAAGGTATTTTGTCTCTCTTCTTAAGGCAATAAGATATGTTTTCACGTAATTGCAATTATATAGAATTGCTTTCTTTCACAATTAATTATATATAACAATTAATTTTGTTATTACTTCTTCTTTAATGAACCAAACAATTGAAGAGTTGCCATCTGTTTCTTTTTTTTTTTTTTTTTTTAAAAAAATCACTTTTTTTTCAGAGAATTTTAAAAAGAAAAAAAATCAAAACTGTATATATGTTTAACTTGAGGGATAATTTAGTATTTTATAATTAACAGATTAATTATGCAGCGATCAAAATTCGAATTTAAAACCTTTCAATTATGGAGATTATTTCAATATCATTAAACCAAAATGTGATATTGCAATTTAACATCAGGCCGGCTATTGAGACTAAATATAGGAGAGTATTAAGAACACAAACATACGCAGCACTTATTAGTATATTGGCCACTATCGTAATCTAAATGACTAGAACTAACCAATTAGATGATAGACTCTCACCATATATTAACTATTTATATTATTTATTTCTAATTAATGTGGGATTACTCTTAATGGGTATATTAATTATATTAGTTTTCTTAATTTGTTTACTGCATATCTTAGCAGTTAGCATAATTTCGTAGCAGTTGGAAAACTTAGTTATACGAAATGTTTTGCGTAATCCATTTGAGAAAATATTTATTATATCCGAGTAATTGGTTTTGACTGATAAATTGTGTAAATTATTTAATTTCAACATTAGGCTGAGTAATCAGTTTTGATGCATTTAATATATTCAATTAGTAGTTTTTTGGAATAATTTTAATACATTTTTAAGTGATAATGTGATATCGCATATCAATTTAATAATGTATATTGTATTAATATTTTTTTATTGGATCAAAAAATATGATTTGCATTGAAAATTAAAAAAAAATTGCTAAATATTAAAATATATTTGTTATGATTTAATTAGAAATCAAACTATAACCTATAAAATTTAAAAAAAAAAAAAAAAAACAACAACAGCAACAGCAACAGCAACAATTACATATGAAATATTTAGTTCCCTCGAACGAGTTAATTATTTCTCCATAAAATAGTATTTTAAATCTTCACATCAGGCTTAATATGGTGGATAGAAGAATTAGAGTCATCAAGAGACTTAACCCTCCCTCAAGTTTCCAACCAATTAATTTTATAAATTATTTTCTGATTGGGAAGCGTTGAGAAAAACTTTGCCCAGTATCAGTTGATTTTCTCTGGACAACACACTACACCTCACACATTGATCAAATGTTTTTGGATTATAATTTTTTATTGAATCACACCATGATTTGTCTTCCATTAATATGGTAATGTAAAACCCTACCAAATGTAAAAATTAATGAAGGTGACACTTTAGTCCATTACAAGAAAAAATTAATTTAGATGACTAAAGTGATTTTGATTGCAGCTAATTTACTATTAAATATATAGTTACTAATTAGCTACTAAAATAATGCAGTCTTTAATTTTCTTTTTTTAATATTTTTTTAAAATAATTGTCCAGATTTTCAAATTTTTTTCTTTATTTTAGTTTTCTTAATATATTAATTATCTTTTCTTTAATATATATTTTTATTATATTTTAATTTTTTATTAAAATTTTATTCAATATATTAATTTTCTTTGAATTCATTGTCCATTTTTATATTATTTTTTCATTAATAATAATAATTGGTATCTTAATATAGTAGTAAGGTGAGATTATTTTTAAGAATAGTCATCAATGTTCGAACATTATTGATATTAAATTTCCCTCCCTGATACTAAAAGAAATATATATAATCTATACTATCTATATATATATATATATATAAAAGTAAAAATAGGTGGGGAAACATATGAGCGGACGAAAAAATACAAGTTTAAATTTGTTATTTACAATTAAAAATGGATGGACATAAAAGGATATAATATGTTAATTATTATTGGATAAATATATACTAGCAAGTAAACCAAATAATATATTAATTATTATTATATAATATTAATAAATAATTAAAAGAATATATTAATTATTATCAGATAATGCTAATAAGTAATTAAAATAAAATTATAAATTCAATCTATTATTATATAATACTAAGAAGTAAAATTGGATAATATTGATAAGTAAATCAAATAATATATTAATTATTATCATATAATATTAATAAATATTCATAATAATATATTCATTATCATCATATATATTTTTTTTTTGAAAAATTATTGTTATTATTATTATTAATGTAAAGTAATATTTAATCAATGAGATTTAACCTAATTAACTAAGTGATTCATGAGGTGTGACCTAATTAACTAAGTAGTTCCTCTATTTTGAGAAACTAATTAAATAATCTGTGTTCTGTTTTTGTCAGTAATATGAGTTTTTTCATTAAAAAATCCGTTAAAAACATATAAAAATACTTAAATGTCCCTCATTTTAATTTAAATTTTCTATTTGCATCAATTCTCTTAAATTGTGAGTTTTGCACTTGGATTGACAAAACTCACTTTCGAACAATGGAAAACTCATATAATTTCTTTAAAAAGTTGATACAGTGTACACGGTAATGAAACAAAGCAAAAGAAACTCTCAACGTTAACCAATTTCAATCATTGCATAATTTAAGATAAGAAAAATTAAAAGATAACATTCCAGCAACTCAAACATAGCACCCACGTGGGCACAGTTCTCTAGGTCTTGAATATGAAAGCATTTGATTTGGCCAATATATATATATATATATATATATATATGAAAGCATTTGATTTGGCCAAAAAACATCTTTAATTTAATTTAATCACATTCCATAAAAGAATGATACAAAAATCAAAACTTTTCTAGTAATGCAGCTAAAAATGGGGAGAGACTAAGAATAGAAAAGAAACAGAAGACAGAAACCAAAGCCTCACTATTCATTGTGACTAAGCGGAGATAGCTACGATGATATTGATGGCGATGATGGACCTTATCTTATTTTTCATTATGAATCCAATATAAATAGAAAAAATAAAGATGATGGAAATGAAAATGGTTAGGACGTGAGTTAGAGGTAAGGATATTTTGGAAATAAATATTTATTTCCTCTCTCTTTTTAATTTATTTTTAATTTTTTAACAAATAAAGTGAAAAAAAATTGACAAAATGACTAAATAATTTGACAAAACCAAAATCGAGTGGCTAATTAATTAGTTTCTTAAAATGGAGGGATCATTTCATTAATTAGGTCAAATCTCATAAATTAAATAGTATTTTACTCTTATTATTATTATTATTATTATTATTAGGTAATACTAATTAGTAGTTAAAATAACATTATACATTCAATACTTATTGGATAATATTAACAAGTAATTATTTTTTGTTTAGAATGAATAATTAATTTTTTAAAAAGCGACAATAATGCTATATTAGTAATATATTAACTTCTTATTCAGGGATTTTATTTAGTAAATAATTAAAAATAATATATTATTATTATTATTAGATAATATTAATTTTATTAGCTAAACCTTTAAATTTATATTAATCATTCTAATTTTTAAAATTTCATTTTTATCCAATTCCAATTTATCAATTTTCAACATCTTATAAAATGTACTACTATAGCCCTTTTATTTGCACCACTATATATTAGTTAAATTTTTTTTTTTTCTTTTCAAGATCAGTATATAGAAAAAATTTTCTTTGAAGGTATTCACTAAAATATGTCAACATGAAAAGAATAAATGCACTTCAAGAATCATAAAAGGAATGGACTATCAGAGTGTTAATCTTTTGAAAAAAGAGTTGGATAAAACGACATAATAAATTAATAATGACTATAGACAATAAAGAAAAATGATTTTGATAGATGACACGGTGAAAATAATTATATAATTAATACCATATCTCTATTTTTGTATTTTAATATTTCATTTTTATATAACTAATATTTTTTTAGTGGAAGAAAATTTTATATTGTATCCTTGTCTCTTGCCGCCACCATGGTGCTTTGAGCAGAGGAAAAGAAATTCATGGTTATGGGACAAAAATGGAAACCAAAACTGCATTTTATGGTTCAGCTGGTGCTGGTTTGCTCACAATGTATGCTAAATGTGGTAAATGGAAAAATCTGATGTTGTTACATGGAATTCCATGATTCTTGCATTTTTGTTCAACTAGAGCTGGGGCAATTGGCACTTGAATGTTTTAGTGAAATTCAAAGATTGGGTGTTAAAAATGATCAGACAACGATATCCACTATTTTACCAGCATGCAGAATGAAATATGGGAATCAGATTCATGCCTATGTTATGAAAAATAGCAGTCTAAATTCAGTCGCTCCAGTTTGGAATGCAGTGGTTCACATGTACTGCAAAAGGCCAAAAGTGGATGCATTAAATACGCATACTCTGTATTTTCTAGCATGGCCTTCAAAGACATAGTTTCATGGAACACAATGATTGGAGGATTTGGTATGCATGGACTTGGCCAAGCTGCACTTCAACTTCTGCAAGAGATTAATCGGTCAGGTCTTTGCCCTAATTCTACGAATTTTCACTTTGGTGCTATCAGCTTGCAGGGCTTAAACTCTTCTATATCATGACTAAAGAGGCATTGACGCCTAGAATGGAACACTATTCTTGCATTGTTGACTTGCTAGCACGTACTGGTCAGTTTGAAGATGCTGTCACTTTTATCCACAAAATGCCTCTAAAACCTGTCAAGTCTATTTGGGGAGCCCCTACTAGCTGCATGCTGAGCCTATCAAAATGTTGACGTTGGAAAGTTGCTGAACAGTTAATTTGCTTGAAACCTGAATGCACAGGACATTGTGTAACATTGTCATATTTGCAAGAGATGGAAGATGGGATGATGCTTTATGGGTGATAAAGCAAATGGAAGACAGATGATTGGTCAAGACATTAACCCATGGTTATCTTACTCTAGTGTCAGGGAAAGGAAATGAAATCTATGTAGTTGTTGCATATTATTCCAAATGAGTTGAGCTTTGGTAGTATATACATGATACCATGGGCCTAATTGCCATTGTTTTAGCAGGATGATCTGTTATTGTATGTATTACCCAAAGCTCTAAACTCTAAAGCCCATTGACTTCTGATTTGTGAAGCCGAATAGGAAAGAGAAGACAATATACAATTAGAATTATAAGCTAAAAACAAAAGGTGCAGAGAAAGAAAGCGTATTTACTGTCATATCAGCTTTTTAGTCCTCTAAAAAGACTAAATTTTCCTTTAGAAAGACTAAATTTTCATATTGCGTGGTATGTGAGATGAGGTTATATTATATTCTTATTAGTGTGGATAATATTTTTTATTATTATTAAATAAATATATAATAGACATTAATTATTCATTTTTTATGATAAAATTTAAATAATTTATTATACAATACAAATAATTTTCTTTTTCTCAAAACTTCCTCTACCTGAATCAAAATTCAAACTCAAAAGCTATTAACAGCAGCCTTATTTTATTTTTTTTTTTCTAAAGAGCAGCCTTAAGGTAATATTTAGTATATTATAGTGAAATATAATTTAATGTAATAAAATATATTAGTTTAATATTTATACTAAAAATACATTTAATTATATTATATTATATTTTATTGTAATTTACTAAATATACTCTAAGGTATCGTTTAGTAAACCGTAATAACATATGATTTAATGTAATCAAATATATTTTTAATATAAATTTATATTGAAAATATATTTGATTATATTATATTAAATTTTATTATCGCTTACGAAACACATTCTAAATGTTTGATATTAAGGTATCCTCTTGGTTTCTAGGAGACCATACTATATTTATTTTTTATAAAATTTTTTATTTTATTTAAAGATACTTGAGATTAAAATATTCTAATAAATTCCCTTTATAAATCTTAAATTTTAAGATTCAAATCTCACTTTATATATATATACACTCAAAAGTTATCATGCTATGCACTGTCCCAGTGTCTTTTGTTAAAATATATATATATATATATATATATATATATATATTCAACGTAGAAGTAGAATTAATATATATATATATATATATATATATATATATATATATATATATATATATATATATATATATTCAAATCAACAAGCGATAATATATTTTAATTAATATAATTTTTTTAATAAAAAATATCGATTAATATTTATTTTATTTTATATATTTTTATTTTATTAAATTAATATATAAAATTAGTGGAAGCAATAATATTTTTTTAAGATAATAGTGAGTCTAAGACGTTGAAATTAATGTTGACGGGGCAATCAATCTATTGCCATGTGGGGTAGAAAACAAACAGGAGGAATCCCCCAAAACACTCCACAATGATCCTCCTCATAATTCCACCCAAATTTTATTTTGTAAAGAAATCTAATGATAATAAATATTAAAAATAAATTATTTTATTCGCAATATATACACACACTAAATATTTGACACATGAGTGCCACCAGACACTGTTAAGCGTGGGGTTCACGTTGGGTGACAAAGGCAATGCATTCTTAATCATTTTGTTTATTTATTTATGCGCTCATCATGGAAGTTCAATTCAATCTTCAACTTGAAGGCATTAAAGTTCAGGTCTTTGACATTCTAAAAGAAAATAATAATATTAACAATTCTCAAGTAATAATTATCCAAAGTATAATGAATATACTAATGTGATCTTTCAATTTCGAGATTTATTTAGATTTTTAATTTTTTTAAGACTCATTTGTTTCATCATGAAATAATAATTATAACAATGATTTTTCAAAAATAATAAGAGAAACTCTGAAAAATAAACTCTTAAATTTATTATATGTTGATTAAAATTTATTATATTATTTATAAAAAAAATTGTAATCTCCAATATCATTTTAATTATTTTTCAAAACTAAATACATATAACGATATAAATGCTTTAATTACTTAATACATGAATTTAGTATTATATATTTATAAGATATTATTGATTGTAATATGTGCATTTATTATTTCCTATCTATTTAATTTTATTAGAACTATTTATTTATTTACTTACTATTTGTTATTCTTATTATCCTTTTAATTCTCAGTATACTAAAAATTGATGTTTGGTGTATTGTTTACTCATATTCCTTTCAATTTTTCTTTAATTAAAGCTTCAAAGTATAACTAACATAATATTCCTAAACAATATGTTGATTTGAATTTTTTTTTTTCAATCTTTTAATTGTTTGGTTTAAGAGTTGTGCAGTTAATTTTGAAATGACAATGACAATGAAAATGAAAATGAAAAATAAACTTTTATATTTTAGTAAAATAATAATGACTAATTACTATAAAAAATATTTTATAAGTAATTATATTTTATTTTAAATTTAGAAGTCAACTACACATTACATAATAAAATTAAAATTTTAACACTTATTATTCCAAAACGGTCTTATGTATATACATAATGGAGATAAAAGAAAAGCTGAAATTGTCTAATTTTTCTGGGGATTCCATCCAGTCGCTGTCGCCTGCGAAGAAAAGCAACTTTTAAAATGCTTTACTTCCAATTTGAAAACAATTCAAAGAGCAACCCCTGACTAGGAAAGTTGGCATTATTCAAAGTGACAGGCATGCCATGCCTGTCAAAAATTAATTTACAGATAGGGTGAAGGTTTCTTTGGGAAAAAAAATCTGGGTGAAGGATTTTTTCTATAAATGTATGCATTTTATAGTCGTAAAACATCTTTTTCGTAATTACCCAATCACGTCTAATTTATATAGCTAAAGCGATGGCTCCTGGACCTAAGAATGAGTATGGGGCTCTGACGTATTAAATCATATTAAAAATTTAAATTAAAAATTTTCATGAATAAAAAATATTTATTGACTATTTAATTTTCTCCTAACTGAATCATTTTTTTTTTTTACGATTTTAAATATTAATAGTTATTCATACTAAAAATCATACTGAATCATCTTGAACCAAAAACCTAAAACTAAAACCGATTTAAAAAATATAGATATATATCTATACACACACATATTGATATTAAATTAGTAATACATTTAAAGAAATTCAATAATATATAAGTAAAATTTAATTATACACTTTGTAATTTGATTTTTATTTTAATTTGATGGATTATAAATAAATTTTTTTAATTATGAACTATATAGTTTAATTTTTTTTTTACATGTACTAATTTAATTTTAGGTTTAAATTGAAAATATATATTTTTAATTATTTAAAAATAGAAAATCCTTGAATTTTCGTTTTATCTCGTTCTACATTGAACCATTTCATTAAATCCAAATCTCCGTACTGAATTATCCCCTAAAAATAATACGGTTCAGTATAAAAATTTTTCTCCACAGTTTAATTATGTAAATTCTATTTTAAAAATCTCTGAAATTTACTTTGGTTCCAGAGATTTTTAAATTTTCAGATTTTCTCGAGTCGTGCTCAATCTTGCTGAGACACCTTTTTCCCAAATTTGAATCCCACCTTCACTAGCAGATTGTTCAAATTTATTTACTGTTTAAAATTAGTTTGTTTGAATTTGTTTCCTCCAAAAATGAGTTGTTAACAATATTTATATTGTATATAATATCTTTTAAAAAAATCATATGGTTAAAAATATAGAGATTTCTCAAACAAAAAAAATTCATAGAGATTGTTCAGGGTAAATTGGATAAGTGTGTACTCTAAATAATGATGGATTTAAATGTACGTATTTAATGATAAATTATAAAAAATAATAATAATAATGATTTTAAATTTAAATATTTAAAGATTTTAAATGATTATACATTAAAATGATCATTTTAAATTATTCTTAGGGCCAAGTAGATGGAGTGTGTGTGGTAAAACTTTCCTTTTCCCTTGTCTTATAAATTTATATCCTCTAATTTGTAGGAGCAATTTTAATCAATTCTAAGGGGAAAACGAAATGATGAAAGGAAAAATAAAAGGAAAAGTTGTCTTTAAGAGTGGTAAAACTATGAGTATGCTTTTTATTTTTTTCTCCATTAACTACTATTTTTTTTTTTTTTTTACATCGAAATTTCAATAATAAACTATATAATAAAAAAATTTCTTTTTTACATAAATCTTTCTTACTCAAATCAGAATTTGAACTCAACGGATTGACGAAGATTTCAAATATTTACCTTTTGTTTCCCCATGAACATAGCCCTCACCAGCCATTGATGGACATGAACATAGCCCCCACCAACCATTGATAGAAGTTCAATGTTTATTAAGAATAATTCCCATATTATTGGAGAAGCTAAACTCTAAAAGGATATGGGAATTGGGAGCTATTACTAAGCGGATGACCATTTCTCTAAATTGCTAATAACTTACAGTCCGTTCATAAATAAATTTTATAAAATTTTGTGAAATTTATTTTGAATTTTATATATTTACAAATTTATTAATTTTAATTTTATAAATTTAATTTTATAAAATTAAATATAACAAAAATAAAATTCTTTGAAATATGAGAAATAAAAATAATATAATTATAAATTTGTTCAAAATACAAAAACATATAATTTAATTTCATATTTTAAATTGTATCATTCTAAATATGAGAATTCAAGATTTGATTTGGATTGAGAGGTTTTTAAATTCATAAATTTAATAAAATTTATGGAATTTAAATATATAAATTTTAAGTCTATCTATCTAAATTGATTATAATATCAATGGATTGATTAGAAATTATCTTGGAATATTATAAATTTATTAAGGATAATATGGGAATAAAAAGAAATTATTACAATCTCTCATGTATAAAAGAATAAATAAATAAATTTTGGACTTTTCCACTTAGGAAAGGTAGAATAAAAATCTTTAAAAATAGAGAATTTTGGAGAATAAAAGATTTTTTAAAATCTATGGATTTTGAGCTTCTTTTTATATTGCAAACAGTGGATTTAATATAAATTTATAGATTTTATGAATCTCTCATTTAAAATTCCTTATTCCTAAGATGCCTAAATAAGTTATCTTTGAAATTCATTGAAAAATAAATTTTTTATGTATTTAAAACGGGCGTTAATATTAAAAAGCACTACACTATAAATGTATAAAAATATATTTTCTCTCTAACATAGCTAAAATTGGATTTACCCCAACTAAAGAGTCCAATAATAAATAATAATGATTTCTAAAATACTTCATCTTTCTTAAATTTATAAGTGAAAACTCAAAAATAAAAAATTTTTAAATTATTTTTATAGAATCTCTTCAAATTTCAAGCAAATAAACACCAATCTTTTTTATTAAAAAAAGTAAAAAGACAATAATAACTTATGTTAAAAATATAAAGTAAATATCTTAATGTAGATAATTTATGTATTTTGCTGAATTTTAAGTATTCTTTATTGTTTTTTAATATTAGAAAGGGAAATTGATTTTGAATTTATTCAAGGAAATATATACCCACCACCACACTATGCTGTGCAGATTTTAAGTACACACTATGCTGTGCAGATTTTAAGTATTCTTAACATAGAAAAATTACTATAGATAATTTTCAATTTCCATGACCTAGAAATAGCCAAATATATATATATATATATATATATATATATATATATATATATATATATATATATATATATATATATATATATATATATATATATATAAAAATAAAATATGAAAATTTGATGTCGGTTCTTACAAACTGAGTCTGGGTGAGGTGTACTGCCAGTGTAGCAGTACCAATAGGATTTGGGGTGGAGCCTATAAAATATATTATTTCAGTATTGCCTTATTTTGAAGGGTCTATTTAATATCAGGGTGCCTCAGTGGGTTCACAAGTTCAATTCTAAGCACGCCTTCAAGGAATGGGATGACCCTTATTGCCATTTGTCACTACTTAGCTTGCTTTGATTGAGTCCTTTTTTTTTTTTTTTTTAATAAATAAAATAAAATAAATTTGGCGTGCTTTGTGGTTCCAAACGGCCTGAAATCTTTTGTGTGAACTCTAACAAATTAGGTGGGGGTGACCTTTGCTGGGCCCTAAAAAAATTCTCCACCTGATCAAATCCATTAAAACTGGATTTTTTTTTCAAAAAATAATTTTTTATAATATTTAAATATTCACTTTATTATTTTGAGCAAAATTTGTTGATTGAAATTAAAAAAATGATAATTATTGTGATACTGCAAAAGTAAATGTTTATTTAATAATATTATCCAGATAATTAATTATTTAAATAGTTGATATTAAAAAAAATTATTCAAGTGGTCAATACACATTTAAAAAAAATTTAAATTAAGATATTAATATTTAATTAGGTTTTTTAAACCAAACGTGAAAATAATCAATAAATGTAATAGCAATTTGTCTTCAATTTAAAAAAAAAAAAAAAACTAATAACCTTTGTTTTCCATTAAAATATAAAACTAGCTCAATCTCCTCCCTTCTTCTGTTTATTTTATTTTATTTCCACAAAATTTTCAATCGCCAAAGTTGGTTCAGAAAATTATTATTTATTTTATTTTTACATTTCGAATTCACAAAACCGGTCCGCAAAAGTGTTGTTAAACAAAACGACCACAGTGGGAGTCGAACCCACGACCTTTTGATCCGAAGTCAAACGCGCTAATCCACTGCGCTATGCGGTCAGATTGAACATTTTTGCGTATACAATTACATAAGTAAAATCCATCACTAGTGTACCAAATGGATTTAGTCTAAGGGAAAAAAAAAAAAAAAAATCAATGCCAAATGGATTTCAATGGTACATTCATTCTACATCCAAAATTCACTGAAAATTGAAGAAATTTTTGTAAAATAAAAATGGTGGATTGATATTTGTATAACCTAATAAACTATTAACAATCTCTTTTCATTTAATTTTTTTTTGGTCAACTCTAAAGTCATACTTTTGCAAGATTAACAATATCATTTTGTAAATTTTTTCAAGTCTTTTCAATACACTTATGAAATGTTTAATCAAATTATATTGAAGACGCTTACAATACAGAGAGTTATATATTTAATTTATAATTTGAATTCAAATATTTATAAAATTTGTGTTTTAATATTTTAATGGACTAGATAATGACATAATTTTCATTATTGAATTCTATTATACCTTTTTAAATTTATTAAAAATATTTAAACAATAACTACTAAAATTTTGCATAATTTATAATTTTATTATACTAAGAGATAATTTCTAGTTTTATTATATTAAGAGATAAACATCTAATCATTAAATTATTAATCTAATAATTAGATAAAACAAACACAAAAATTTATATTTTTATTATTTCCACCGTTTCAAAATATTTATCTTTTAAGATGGCACATGGATAAAAAAAAATTATTAAATTATCATAATTTTAAAGTAAAAATATTAAAATATTTTTTATTAATTTTGATATAGAGAAAGAAAAATTATTAATATAAATATTTAGTGGGATAATAAATAAAAGGTAAAATTAAAAATAATAATAAATATATTTTTGAAATTTTAAAATGACAAATAAATTAAAACAAAATTATAATAAAGAGAGTACATTTACAAAATCGCACTGTAAGAATCAAAATTTAAAAAATTACAGTATTTAATTTTTAGAAATTTATTTTAATTCAATTTCGAACCTAAAATTTTGTAATTTTAAAAATAATTCAGTATCATTGACTGAGAATAAAAAATAGATACATGAGGAAACAATTGCAAGACCAGGTCCATGGCATGTGGTAATCAAGCAAGCTTCTCGAAGTTTGAAGCCTATAAATTAATATTAACGCAATAAATTAATACTTGAAATAGATAAATGTAATAATTAGTATTAATTACTCCTTATCAACGACCATTAATAAGTTTCAATAGATAAATATTAAGTATTTATTGATTTAATTAATCCTATTTTTTAATCTGCGTAGATAAGCATAAACAAGGAGGTTGGAATAAGTCTGCGTGCTTACAATCTTCTTGTAGTCCCTGACCGCAAGAGCCAACTAAAAAGGCTAAAATAAAGGCTATGAAAGTCAACTAAAGGAGTAAAAAGTGCTATAAGACAAATAATATCCTCACATATTTTGTTTAATAATTATTTGAATGTTTGATGGTATTTGATATTATCATTTAATATTTAAAATTAAAATTTTAGTATTTAATAATTTTTAATTATTAGTAACATATAAGTGTTAAAAATGTTAGGTGGTGTTTGATAAAATTAAAAATTAAATATTGAAAATTTAAGTACTAATTTTAATTATTGAATAAAATGAGTGATATAGTTTTTAAATTATAAAAATATTTAAAAGTTTAATCACTTATTGCATTCAGCATAAATTTTAAGTTAAAAATTTTAACTTATTATTTTAAGTAATTTTTTATTTAATTGAGACTTTTAAAATGTAATTATCAAACAAACTTAAAACGATTAGGTACTGAAAATTTTAATTTTAAATGCTAAGTGATGTTATCAAATACCACCTCAATTAAGTTAAAAATTTCTTAAAATGATAAGTTAAAAAATTTTGATTTAAATGTGATTTAAATGCAATAAGTGATTAAGTTTTTAAATATTTTTATAATTCAAAATTTATATTATTTATTTTATTTAGCACTTAATTTTCAATTTTATCAAACAACAACTTAGATACATAGAATATTTGATGTTCTTATAAATCATATGTTTTTTTTTCATTAACTAAAAATATGGGTTGAGAAAATAGATTTTCTCAATAGTTAGAGTACCCAAAATTGGATTTTATCACTAAGGTTTTAATAATAAATAATGATTTTTTATTCTTAAAAAATGTTTTTTTAAATAAAACATGTTAAATAAAAAAAGGCCGTTGAGATAAACTTATTTATATATAATTATTTTGAAAATAAAATCAAATATTAATTAATAATGCCTTTTATTTTATTTTTATTAATATAAAATCAGATAGCTCTAAATAGATTTGTTTGCTATATGATAAAAAGTAATCTTTCTTTTAATAATCATATATCTATATCTATATCTCTATTTATATCTATATTTATACTATATATAAATATATGGAATGGGAGATGAATAAGCACATTTATCTAAAAGCTTCACACTAAGATATTTTTAATTGTTTATTTTTTATGGGTAATATGATCATTTATTAATTGAGTAATATAATTATCTAATTATATTTAATTTAAATAAAGAATGATGAATTTAATAAAAATAAGAAAAAAAATAAAATAATTATTATTTAATATAGAATTAATTATATTTAATATTTTAATTATATTTAATTTAAATAAGGAAAGATTAATTCAATTATAATTAATTTAATATAATTTAAATAAAGAAAGAATAAATTCAATTAGAATAAAAAAATAGAATTAATTTATATTTTTATCGAAATTACATTTTTCCCAAACATGTTCAAGCCACCTTCTTATATTTGATAACTATTGAGAAAATAAATTTACTTTATTGGCTTTATTAAATTTAATATTATATTGTGATCAAGTGAATATTAATGTTATGGATTACGTATTTTTCATATATTATATTAAATTAATCTTTTTTATATAATTAAAAATATATAATTATTATATATAGAGAGAGAGAGAAAGGGATAGTATGGTTATTTATTAATTAAATAATATAATTATCTAATTAAATTTAATTTAAATAAGAAAATAATGAATTTAATTAGAATAAAAAAAATATTATTATTATTATAATATAATTAATTATATTACAAATTTATAATTATTATAATTTAATAATTTAATTATCTAGTTTAATTTAAATTAAATAAAGAAATGACTAATTCAATTAGAATAATTTATTTTTTTAATTTTTTTAAAATATTAAGAAGTTAGATAAATTCTTTTGACTTTAATTGTTCAAATATTAACAAATTAAAAAAAATTCTAATTTGACTTTCATTATATAAATTATTACTTTATCCCATTATAAATTTTAAAATTATTTATTTTAACCATTGGTAATAATTTGTATATTCTAAAAAAAAATAATAGTTTGCATAAATAAATTTAATTAGAATAATTTTTTTTATGTTATTTCGAATTTTAAGACGTTAGAAAAATTTCAATTTAACTTTAATTATTCGAATATTAATAAATTAGAGAAATTTTAATTTGATCTTGAGAAAATTCTATTATAGATTAGTGAAATTACATTTGGATCTCTAAGAAAATGCAGTAAAAAAATATATGCACTAATTAAGAGTTTATTTATCAATATTGAGCAAAATCTTAATATTTTATTATCAAATGTCAAAATTTATATTTAAAATAATACGTTCTTTTAAAAAAAATTAATTTATTTGCGATTTTATAAATATTTAAATTTATTTAAAATTTTTATTAGGAAAAATATTCAAGATATATCAAAATTAAAAGTCAATTAAATTTTTTATATATAATGAATATTTTTAATTTTCAATTTAGTTAATCATATATGTTATGTTTTCAAATTTTTATTAGAAAGTCATAATTAATTTTGAACAAAATTGAACAAAATTAAAAGATATATATAATGAATTATGATTTATTTTTTTAGTTCAAAATTAGTTTTTTCTTTATATAAAAAAATATAAAATTAACCCATATACTTATTAAAAAAGCAGAAATCAAATGATAATTATATTGATACATTGAAAACAAATTATTTATTTGTTAATTATAAACAAATTAATATTGTCAAAAAAAACTTGCACGCAAAGAAAAAAATAATAAATCTACGACATATAAAAATGTAAACCAATGTATTAAAAAATGAAATAAGTATATTTAAAATTTGTGAAGTGTGTTTAATCATTCTTAAAAATTAATTAAATAAGAAAATCAAAATTATAAAATTTTTAATTTAATAATTATATGATAATGTTATTATTTGTAATATCAAATTTAAAATATTCATAAATATTCATATGATATAACCATTAAATTTATATTTTTTTAAGTTTATTATATAATATGATATCACGTGATAAATTAATTGTATACAATTAATATTAAAATAACATTGATGTTAAATTCATAAGTAGTGCATTAATTATAATGTAAATGTATAATAAGTATTTTTTTGAAATAAAAAAATTAATATATTATATAAACTAGAGATTTATTGATATAATCATTAAATTAGAGTTTTTTGGACTTATAATATAATATGATATTATATAATATAATTTGATAATTAAATTGCATACAATCAATATTGAATTAATATTTATATTGTTAAATTCACAATCGATGCATTTAATTCTAATAGGAATGTATAATGGATCTTTTGTTAAAATAAAGAAAAAAAATTAATGTACTTTATAAACTTGTCCACTTCAGTCACCGACATAGTTTTTAAAACAATAATGCATATAAATACTAAAAAGATTATTGATTTTTTTGAGGAAGAGAAATTAAGTTATAATATGTCAAAGAGATCAAGTTTATCAAAACTAATAAAAATATATAACTTATATTGAAATTATTATAAGAAAATAATAGATATACCAAGTATTAATATGAAAATCAATGTATAATTAATGTAATATAGTAAGAACAAAATAAATTTGAAAATTATAATAAAATACACCTATCAAGTTTTTTTTTTTCTTTCTAACATATTATTGAACATAAAAATATCATTTCAAATTGTAAGAAACGATTTATTTAAATATATTTGATTCATATTCTTTCAATATTATGTATATATTAAAATATTGATTTGTTTAAATTATTTTTTATTGTGAGTAATAAGAATAGTTATGATATTATTTTTAAAGATGATTTATGAGATACAGTGACTAAATAATATGGATGTGATATTATCTGTAAAATTAGTTTATGTAAAATATTTGGATGCATTGGAGAAATAGTTGGAGAGAATTGTTGGGTAATAACTGATAATTATACAAATATTAAAACGAGTAATAGTAGTCTAAATGTGGGTAAACTTTTGATGGAACTAGAGCTTAATTTGAAGGGGTTAGTGTGAGAGATATGAGTGTGAAAATTTAAACTTAATGTGAGTTATTATATCAATCCAAATAGGGATAACAAGTTTATTATTGATGATGCAAAATATGTGCATATCAGTGTTATAAAAATAGAATTATAATAGTCGATTTAACCTGTTTAACTGAAAATTAGCGGCCAGTCAATTTTAATTCACTTCAAAAACTAAAATTTTGGTTAAATCGCCGTTTCACCAATTTTTAACCGATTGGATATGTATTAGTGAAAATCTTTTATAAAAAAAAAAAGAATAAATTTTGTCAAATCGGTGCGACTTGTTGAACCATAAACCGATGACTTGTCCGATTAAGTCCTAGTTTGATTTTTAAAATAATGGTGCATATAAATACTAGAAAAATTGTTGTTGATTTTTCAGAGAAATATAAATTAAGCTATAACGTGTCACATAAATCAAGTTTATCAAAATTAATAAAAATATGTAACTTATATTGAAATTATGAGAAAATAATAGACGTATCATATATTAACATGAAAATCAACCTATAATAAATAATTATATAACATAACAATAATAAAATAAATTAGAAAATTATAATAAAATATATCTATCAACTCTTTTATTTTATTTTCTCTAATATATTCTTAAATATAATAATATCATTTAAAATTACAAAAAATTATTTTTTTAGATATGCTTGACTCATTGTCTTTTAATATTGTATATGTGTTGACTTTTAAAGTACATTTATATATTTATATAAAATTTATAATTATTTCGTGTCATCATTTTAATTGTATTAAAATATATAATTATGCAACTTAAATAATGTTTATTGTTTATAATCATATTTTTGTTGAATTTTTAGTTTTTCACATGAAAATTTAACTTAACTTGGATTCCACAGCTAAATCGAATTTAATAATCAAGTTATATAAATATTTTTTTATGATAATTTTAAAAGCTGACTAATAAAATTTCAGCATTATGATGTTTATTTAAGAAATTTTATATCATTTTAATTGATAACTTAACTTAAAATAAAAGTATATAATTTCTTACTTAAGCAACAAAAACTAGTCATTAAATTTTTAATAAAAAAAATAAATATTTATAATAAATATTTATATTTTTAAAAAATTTTAACAAGTTATAAATATACGAAGCATGTTAGAAAAAATTTTAGTATTATATATAATCTTAAAACTAAGACGATGTTTGCACAATTTTATATCACCTCATCTATTTAAGAATTTTGAAAATTAATTTTTAATTATACTAAAATATAATTATTGAAAATTTTAATGGACCAACTAATAATAATAAATTTAATAATAATAATAATAATAATTAAACTGGAGGAAGATTTTATTAATTTTTTGCAAGATTTTTTTTTTTTTTTAAGAAAATTTTGGCTAACAAACACCGTAACATAATAAAATCAAACAAAAGCAAAAGTCAAAATTTATTAATACGGTGTTTGGGTTCTCTCGACTTTCGAGCTCGACAAATACTTATTAAAACTTAAGCCATCCAAAGAAACAGAGCACCAAAAAATTACTAATAAATTACTGTTTTTTCGTAGTACGAAAACAGAATTAATTATTGCTAAAAAAGAAAAATCAGAATTAATTACGTTTTATATTTTTTTTTTTCCAATAATTACGTTTTATATTTGAAGTTAAATAAACTATGAATTTTGATGTCGTATAATAATAAAATACAATGGCTGAAGAAGTCTACAAAAGAAAAAAGACCAACAAGAACATGAAAGAGAAGCTGCCTCTGTCTCTACTGTTTGTTTAAGGTTCTTTGACAACAACGAGTGTCTTTGTTTTCCACGCGGCCTTAATCAAAATTAGCTCCTAACTCAGTCAAGTTCTATTTGGCTTTTTCTATTGCCTTTCTCATTCTTCTGGCCTATTCTGCAAAATGGGGTTCGTGGGTAGTACGGGATTTTGAGAGAGAGATAGAGAGCTTTAGCTCTGTTTTTATTTATACTTTCACTTTACCTTTCTGGTGTCTCTCTCTCTTTAGCTACTAGAAGCTGGAACCATAGCAAATGGCAGAATATATCTGTTTATTCAACAAGGTGCTCTCTGGTTCTTTTTTTTTTTTTTTGAAAGATTGGAAATTTTTCGGTTTTGTTATCTGGGTATGAGATAATTCTAGCTTCTGTCGTCAAGGATAATTGCTTTCTTTTGTTTCTTGTAATTTTTGTTATTCAAAAAGTTTAATTTTTTGTTCCAGTTCTGTGAGAAATTAGATGGGTATGGAAGATGAGGCGAAATGGATTTGTAGAATACTACTTGACATAGCACTTTGCATGTTCTGATCTGGGTTTAACATTGGGTTTTTATAATGTTTTGAATTTGCCTGAGCTTACTTTTAGCTTACTGGTCCTAAATCCACACTGTATGTGTTTTTTCTTTTATAAAGGTCTTATCTTTTGTGGCCGTTTGGATTTTGTTTGAAGTTCCATAGTTTTTGTATTCTCTTTGGTTTTTGTTCCTGGTGGACTCTTTTAACTTGGAACTTCTCTGCATATATCTAATTTAGATCAGATTGGAATTTTGGTTTTGGTTTCACTTCAATAATTCTTTTTCACAAATTTATTTGTCACTATTCTCTTATTAGTAACATGCATATTTTCTGTGTTTTGCAGGATACAATAATTATAAAGACTCCTAAGAAATCTCCCATTTTTTTAAGAATGATAGTTTTAGTATTTGCTATGGTCTGTGGTGTTTATACCTGTGCAATCTGTTTAAAGCAGATAAGCATCCATAGTAAAATTAAAATTGAAGATATTCAAGTCATTGAAAAGTCATCTTTTGATAATGGACCCAAGCAAATGCAAATTTCTATTGTTCACTTCCCACATCCTGAAACTTTTAGCAGGTAATTGATAGTTTCTGCATCTGTTTTTGAACTGGGACTTCACCAAGATTTGCCTAAGTCACCTTTTTTTTAAATATTTTCAGGGCTGAATGTGTGCATAATCCTGTGAGATACTTTGCAATATTATCAATGCAAAGATCTGGGAGTGGATGGTTTGAGACCTTGTTAAATAGTCATGTTAATGTAAGCTCAAATGGAGAAATATTTTCTGTTTTGGATAGGAGAAGAAATGTTTCTTCAATTATAAAGACTCTAGACAAAGTTTACAATTTAGACTGGTTCACCAGTGCTTCTAAGAATGAATGCTCAGCAGCAGTTGGCTTCAAGTGGATGCTTAATCAGGTAATTGAAATGTTCAAATGCAGGCTAATACTTTATATTTTTATTTTAACCTCTCCGCTTCATGGCCGCTAACAGATTCATGGCAGTGGAAGTGATTGAAATATTGGAGTTACTATATAGTTACCCTGAACATCCTATTAGTCCAAAAATCAGAACATGTCTTGGTGTTTTATTTTTTCTGGATGGTGTATGTGACCCTAAAGACAGTTTCACTTTCTGTCATCCGTTACTTTTTCAGACTCTTAAAAAAGCCGAGCTTGTATTGTTTATCCTAGCCATATTAATGTCCAATGTATCATGAGTTGCTAGAAGCTTATCACTGATAACAATGAGAGTAACAACAGTGGCAATTAGCACAACTGATATAGAGATTTTAGTTTTCTGTATCATTTCTATGGATCCCCCAGGGTGCCATTCTGTAATGATCCCCGTCTTGACCAAATTGATGCTTTTTTGCTTCTTGTTTCAGCTTCATATTGGTTTTACAATAAACTACACTTATATAACAACGTAAGATAGTAGTCTTTGTTCATTCTTTGAAGGGTTGTCATCAAATTGTATTGTGGAACTGATTTTGATTCATGGATATCAGATGTTTCACAGTAGGGATGCACTGCTGCAAAGAATTCAGTTTCTCTAGTGTTTTTTTTTTTTTTTTTTTTTCAAAAACTAAGTTTCTCTAGTGGTATAACATGGTATTTAATGTGAAGATACACTTGTTCTTGGAATCACTCAAAAATTGTGGTCTTCATTTGTTCTTAGTCCTTTACTTGTCATATTAGGTAGCATCTGAAAAAAAAAAATTTGGTATTTGGTGGTGGACCATGAGATTTTCTAGTTTCCTTTATAGTCTATCTTGGTTGGCAGCTCTTGGAGAGCATCTTGAGAGAACATTCTGACTTTGGGGACAAAGATCACTATAAGTTGATACAATAACTTCTGCTGATTCTTGCATGGTTAAACAAAGAATTTTTTTTTTTCCATATTAACCAATTAAAGAAGAGGAATTTTTATGGTTACACTTAGCCACACTATTATATAGGTAGACTTATGGATAGCTTCTTATAGCTTGCAAAAGCATTCATCTTTGTTTTGTATCTCTCATTTGAACTCAATGTGAGATTTTTTTACTATAAAAGAATGGAAAAAGTTAATGAAATCTTGTTCCTAAGAAATGAAAGAAATCAGAAGGGCATAGTAAAGAAATTGAGGATTGTCCTATAGGATACAAATGAACATTAGGTACAAGAAGTTTCTGTTTGCAGTCTATTATAGAATTTAGCAGTAGGTCCTGCCGACGTCTTAATTTTCTTCTGCTAGGAAAAGAGGCTAACTGTTAGCCTGTCATGACTTATGCAGGGATTGATGGAGCACCATAAAGAAATAGTAGAATACTTCAATAGTAGGGGTGTATCTGCAATACTTCTGTTCCGAAGAAACCTTCTGCGCCGGATGGTTTCAGTTCTTGCCAATTCCTATGATCGATATGCTAAGCTATTGAATGGAACCCACAAGTCTCATGTTCATTCAACAGAGGAGGTCAGTGTCTCCTTTCCTGCCTCTTGACTCTCTCCCACTCTCTTTCTTGCATACACATGATCTTCAACTTTTAATTATAATTTCTTGTAGGCTGAAACCCTTTCAAGATACAAGCCTACAATCAATTCCACATTGTTGATAGCTGATCTGAAAGAGGTGGAGATAACAGCTGCCAGGGCTTTAGAATACTTCAATAGTACTCGGCACATCATTTTGTATTACGAGGATCTTGTAAAAAACCATACAGTAAGTTGTTATGATTCTCCTGAAATCCTGAAAAGTCATAGTTTTTTAATAACCTATTAAATAAGCATATACAATCATATTCCATATTTTCAAAGTATAATATGTGTTGTTTAATGTGTTTCCATATTCACAGTCCTCATGACTAAATTATTCCTGAGAGTTCATTTAGTTAAAATTTTTCAAAAGCCATTTCAAACTTATACTAATTTAACAACATTTGTCTATATGCACCACAATTCTGTAACCCCATGCTTTTTTTGGGTTGCAACAAATGAATCCCACAATGAGAAATCCTTCTAGTGAATATTATTCTAGTGAATATTATCTACTGTGTAAATTGTAAGGTTATGATAGTGCTGCAACTGTTGAAAGTGTTGTGAATTGCAAGTCTCAGTGCACTTTATTCACGCTCAATGCAGAAACTCAAGGATGTTCAAGAATTTCTGGGGCTTCCACTAATGGAGTTAACAAGCCGTCAAGTCAAAATACATAAAGGTCAATTGTCAGACCATGTTGAGAACTGGAAAGATGTGAACAAGACATTAAGTGGAACAGAATTTGAGAGTTTCCTTCAGGCTGACTATTAAATTTAGCGAGTCTGCTAACTTGTGGAATGCTGCGTGTGAATACTGCTTCAACTAACTTGTTGCAGAGAGGCTGCAACGATATAAGTCTTGTGCAGGCAACCTAAGGTTGCATGTTCGAGTCTTGTGGATGGTAACTTCATGCAGAAATCCTGAAGGATTGGATTGCCTTCAAGTGCATTGTTACAGAGCTCCATTTTGGTGCGACCATAACTAGCTAATGGCCAAGCTGACAAGATTGTGGTTTTCTGATTTTCTCATTTAAAAGTTGACCGTGCGGTGTTTTTGGATTTTGTTGATCATCTTCTGGTTGATCATGTCTTTTGGCTTTGCCCTTTGATTTTCTTGATCATCTTCTGGTTGATCACATGGACACCATGTAAATGTCAGCTAATTAAATTTCAAGCAAATATGAGCAATTGTTTCAGCATTATTGTGCCCCTCCCTTCTTCTCAGGTGATCCTCGCAGCCTGAGAAATTGTTTTAGCATTAGTGAGTCACATGCATTATCATCTTCCCATCTTCCATATGGCATCAAGGGATCTGAATTTGGATTCCTTGCCATATGGAAAAGATGATAATGCTATATGGAAGATGATAGTGCCATATGGCACTAAGGGATCCGAATTTGGATCCTTGCAGTTATTATCATCTTCTCTATGGCACTCACTGGCATTACCTTCCATTATGGCTTTAACCCTCTATTTATACCCAGGGCAAGGAAATGTTCAAGCAAGTTGCTTAGGCCATTTCCTGCTCTATTAGTCTTCCTCTTTGAGCCTTCTTTCTCCTTTCCAGTATGGCTCAAACCAAAATAAGTTTATTCTTTGCCTGTATTTTGATCATGGTGATTTTCTCCCTACTTCAGTACATAGATGGAAGGGACTTGAATTTCCAAACTTCTAATAGTAAGTTTGAAAATGAGCCAACAAAAAAGCTTGTTGGGCATTTTAATGTGCATAACCAAGTGCCTGATACTAAAGATAGTACACCACCCCTACCTCAAACGGTGGGAGCCCTTGTTGACAAGTCACAAACATCATCCCCAGCCGGATACCATTTGCATGCGTTCAGGCCTACTAGCCCAGGTCACATATCCAAGCTAAGTTTGTGAAATGAGATCCATCTTCAGCTTGTATCTTTAATATAATAAAATAAATAAAACAAAGTAATAAATTTGCGGGAGATTAATTTAAATTTCTGAAAAGTGGATTTTATATATGTGAATGAGGGTGCATAGCATTCGATGCACTGAATAATAATCTGGTCTAAAATCATAGTCATAAATGCATGAGATTCGCTTAAATGTACCAGTTATAGCTTGAGATACTAGTCACGACATCTCCGAGGTGAGGGAAGAACTGAACCACTAGCTCCAAACTCAATAGGATGTCCTAATTAATGAGCACTCTTAAAACAGTATTTCCATAACTCTTGCTTGGAGAGGATATACTTTTGCCATCGGAGTGAGATGGTCAAAAGGATTCCGGCTAACTCCGATGGCTGAAAAGATTCCGGCTGTCAATTTTTATTTAAATAATTAATTAAATGACATCCAATTTTATGAGTTTTGAAATGCCTTGTAAATAGTATTTTGTATAAATTTATAACGAAATTCATTTGAATTTCACTAAAAGAAATTATTATGATTGAATTTTCATATTTGGATTAATTATATTCACTTAAATATATAAATTTATTAGTTTGCACTTAAAATTCATTAGTTTTAATATCTTTTCTCTCTTTAGAATTCATTTGCAATTCTTATTAATTTTTATAGAACTTAGTTAAGCATAATCAATTTCATAGAATTAAAAATATAAAATTTTAAATAGATTTTTAATTATATCAAATACGAAATATAAATTTATAAATAAAATTCTATAAAATTCAGTTACATTAAACAACTTAGATGAATTTAATTTCCAATACATTAAAAAAAATAAAAATTCTTATGTGAATTTCAGCCTCGTTGAAGTAATAGAATAATAGTATTATGAATATATTTTAATGATTTAATAAAATAATAGCATTTTGAAATATATTTTAATGCATAATGAGGTATAGTCTAGCAATAAGTATGTATTTTCTTAGATAATAGACTTAAGATTGATTTTCTATCCTCAATGTTAGGTACTATGTTTTTATATCTGGCTCGATTATAAAACTAATGAAAACAGAGGATTACGGATCAGAAGTTGAATTAGAGTCGAATCAAGATTAAATGGGTTGAATCGTAATTAAATTAAATATATAAAAATATTATGTACAATATATTATAATTAACACTACTTATAAAAATTATAATAAATAAAATAAATTGATTAGGTAAATATTAATTAACAAATTTATTAGATAATATTTGAAATAAAATTCAATCATAATATTTATATTAATAAGAATTATGTTGTTTGGTAATATATGTAACTTTGTCATGTTACTAATTTATTAGGTTTGAGGTATATTAAATTTAATAGATATAATTTTTTAAAAAAATAATAAATATAATTTGTGAAATTGGAAGGATATTAATAATTAAATTATTTTATCACATTAAATATATAATTTGGGAAAAAATGATAAAAACATTATGGGTGTGTTTGGGTTTAATTGATTTTTATTATTTTTTATAATTTTTTTTCAAATATGTTTTTGAAAAAAAAATCAATTTACTTGCTTTTATTTAAAAGCAATTTTTAAAAAAATATAAAAATTTTTGTTAAAAAATAACTTTTTCAAACGTAATGTCAAATGAGATCTATGTAGTATAGTGGAGAATGCATTAGAAAGTATGTTAGAGGTCTTGTGTTTGATTTCTCATCCTTACAATTTGAACTTTTAATTTTTTAAAAGCTCTAAAAATAAACCAAAATAAATCATCCAAACTGAATCAGCCAATAGTCTGGTTCTCAAATTTTTTAGTTCGATCCGGCGGTCTGGTATGGATTTTACAACATAGGTTACATATATATATATATATATATATATATTAAGAAATTACGGTATACATTGTGATTTTTGTTAAAATGTCTTCTCTATGGTATTTTTTTATTTTATACATATGCTTTCTTTTGATTTCTTTTGAGAGCTGTTTTCTTTATTTAGTTTTCTTAAAGGAAGCAAAGCTAAACCCGGCCGCTGCTTCTTTTTTAACCCGCTTCTATTCACATGTTGTGTCAATATCCTTTCCTCAACCTCCCACGAGTCAATTGTGTAGAATGTTTATTAATTTATATCATTTTATTATAAGTCTTTTTCTTTCAAGGAGATTTAACAAATATATATTTTGTCCATTTTATTTTGTTATTTTATGCATGTAAGAGAAGCTTATTAGAAATTTCAACTATTGTAGTCTAGGAAATATATTTTGAAAATATTTTATTCAAATATTATTGAAATTATTTCAACCTAAATTTGTTAATTAAAAGTTAACAATAATTTCAAATTATTTTTTTCAATAATATTGTCAAAATATAAAAAATTAATAGCATTTTCGATACACTCTTTATATATATCAAACTTTTTATAATAAAAAGTTATTTCAAAAAATAAAATTCCAATAAACTTTTTAACTTTAAAAAATAAAGAAGAAAATTTTTTTGACTTTCCATATCACTTTCTATTTTAACTTAAATTAATATTATACAAGTTTCTGTACACTTTATTTAAGATAACTCTACTACTATTTTTTCTATTGGACAAATTTAGATAATAAAAATTTTAAATAATTAATGCTTATGGAATAAAGTAAAGTAAAGAGCAAAATATGGAGAGTTAATTGATTTAAATAGAATTTTATGCTCTTTAATAAATAAGATGCTCTCTATTAAACAAAATATACTCTTTAAATAAAGAGTACCAATTGGGGATGCTCTTAAAAGTACTTGCAAATACCAAATCTATACTTAATATATACCAAATTTCAATGTATATATACCATTTATTATTATTTATCTTTTTTTTTTAAATTTGCATATATATATATATATATATATATATATATATATATATATAAAGTAGTTACATATACTAAAAATATACTTAATATATACCAAATTTTGGTACATGTATATCATTTATTATTAGCTTATCTTTTTAATTTTCTCAAATTTGCAATATATATATTAAAGTAGTTGCAAATAGCAAATATATATTTAATGAATACCAATATATATATATATATATACAAAACAGATACTAGACATATACTATTCTTTTTGTGAGCAAATTGAAAAAATATCCCGAATATGTAGCATTTGCTCCAAAAAAAATACCAAACATATACCATAATAAATATATTATTTTTTGAAGTTTACATGCTATTTTTGAAATTTTTTTTATGGGCATGATAAAAACGATATTTTTTCCTTTTTATTTTTTGGTTATTTTTGAAAATTTTCCATATATTTTAATGATTTAGGCCTAATCTTGAATAACATAATAGGACAATCGGGCTAGAATTAAAAAATTTCGATTGGATGTGGGCTGTGGGCTGAAATTCATCCTCATCCGACAGTAATGGGATGTACAGTGAATTAAACTCTATCCACATTTATAATTTTGGCACATTAATATTATTACATTACATTGTTCTGAAATAAGTTATTGGTGATGAGAGCGTGTTTACTGCAAAAAAGTATTTGAATGATACAATAAAATATCTTTTCATTGTTTAAGATAACGAGTCCCTGTTACAATCCTAACAAAATCTGGAAACAAATTATTTATAGCAACTGTTCTTAATACTTTTCCAGAATTTACAATGACAAACAATTTATATCTTTATGTGCATATTGCCTAAAGAGTAAACAGATCCACAACTTTTATGTATAGGTACCAAAAATACCGTCAACATCAAATATGGAGAAATGCGCAAGGACAATAATCTAAAAAAATCAATATGGCATTGAGGTGAATGATGATGCAACTGGCATTTAAGAGGGCACTTATAGGGATTAGTGAGTCTCTAAAAATCTTAAATGGTGCCAGCTGTGAACAACTGGCACTATGGGCCGTATCTAGATTGGGCCTTGCTGTTGGGCTCAATTTGGGCCTTCAGAATTTATGGAATTTAAGATGTGTTAATTGGCAAAAGTTGGCATATGTTCCAGCTTTAACACAGAGTGAATTTTGTCTTTATCAGTTACTCCTTTTTATTGTAACACTCATCACCACTTGTGTGTTTATATATGCATAATTGTATATTAAATTTTGATGGTTTGTATGCAAACTCTATAACTCTTTCTCTCGACAAATTCAAATATTGTAATTAACACTAAAGCTGCCATTCTCTTATCACCACTTATATATGCAAATTTATAGTATTAATTTTGATGGTTTGCATGCGAACTTTAGAAATCTTTCACTCTGCAAATTCAAAAATATTGTAATTAACACTAAAGCTGCCATTCTCTTATCACCACTTATTTATGTATATTTATAGTATTAAATGTTGATGGTTTGTATGCAAACTTTAGAACTCTTTTTATTTTTAACAAATTCGAGTGTAGCAAATCTATCCATAACTTGTTCTTATATATTTTGATAATTATTTTTGTACAAATGTTTAAAAAGTACACTTCTTTGACAATCTTTGATATATATACACACACAGAATGGCAAATTTAACCTCTAATTTTGTGGACAATATAAATATTTTTAAAACAGCTTAGAGTTGAAAAATCATAATTACTAAAATTTTTTGATGATATATAATAAATATTAAAAATGTTTCGAAAATTTAGGGGAGTAGCACCCACCAACTACAAGGATTTAAAGATTCTCATAAAAAATCTTGCCCATCTGATAGATAATTTTCTTCATAAATTAAGATTTGCAACATGAGTCCACTAGACAAAATCAGAAAATTTTATTTGAGGTTTCAAAATTAATAGGAAAACAATAAAAATAAAGATTAATTTTTTTTAAAAATTTTTTCTAATAATTTTGTTTCAAAAATAATAACTAATTATATTTTTTCATAAAAAAAACATTTTTAATTATAAAATTTTAGTGATTTTCCATATTCAGGGGATGAGAACTAATTGAGCAATTTTAACATTTAAAATTATTTATAAAAATTTAATTTTGGAGGACTAATTAAAAATTTAGAAGAATATATGCTTTAAAGTGGGCTGGTGTCAAGACTTCCACTCGTCGCTTTAAGCCCATGTCAACCAGGCACCACCATGCATGGAGAGGTAGGACCCACACCCCCCCCCCCCCCCCCCCCCCCCCAAGTGTGTGGTAATAAGTCTTCTATAAATGGGATTTGCAATTTACACAGCGATAATCAAATCATTCTCAATATTACCATAACCCTCAAAATTCATTCAATATCTAGCTAGTAATGGCAGAAATTAAAGCTTCTTACAAGAGTGTCATTCTTCTTTCACTCATTATTTGCTATGCTATTATGCCTCTATATGGAAGGCAAATTACTACAAGGTCAGCGCAGAAATTTCCTTGTTTTTTTTGGGTTGATTTCTGTTTGGGCATGGCATTGGGATCCTTTTCCTTAGCCCCCCTTTTTTTTTTTTTTTTTTTTTTTTTTTTTTTCCTGCAGTGTGCTTGGCTTATTGTTCTTTGTTTCTAATCTAATCTATTCCCTTGCTTGTCAAAAAATAAATTAAAAAAAAAAAAGTTTCGTGCAGAAACAGATAAGTGCAAGCAGAAATGAGAATGGTACTTCGGGAGATAACTATGGTGGTACTAAAAGCTTTGTCTCAGGAGATTCAGCTGCAGTGTATGACAAAGATGATTTACGACGACCAAGAACAGGCAACAGCCCCGGTATCGGCCATTGATTGCAATTAGTTCCTCATAAAAAAAAATAATAATTATACATATTTATATGTAATAAAACTGCATGCATGCTTAATTATTTGCATGCGTCAGAAATATATATACGTGTGTATGTTTTGTATTTTCATCTCAAAGGTTGATGATTAGTCTAAGATCAAGATGATGAGATGGACTTTTCTTCGATGTGGACTTGGGCATTTAATTAGCAATTAATAAATGAAAGAGTAAATAAATTCTCAATTTTTTCAGTATACTTCATGTTTGAAAATACTAATTTTCTAATTGATATTTTAATCTCTTTATTTGAATCTTTTGGAACAATTTTATGATGTGAAACAGTTGAATGTTGACAATCTAATTAGACTGCAAATGAGTAATAAACCCCAAAAAAAAAAAATTGAGAATAATTACATAATAAGAACCCTTATTGATAAAGAACTTGGCTCGCCTTTCTGACTCAGAGAAAAGTGTGAAACTTGCAATTTGTTGAATCGATTCAAGAAAGTATTGGGACGAAATAAATGTTTAGGCAGTCCAATATGGTCATTGTTAGAAGCCAACACACCAGCTCAGATAAAACTCTTTAGGCCTACTGTCCCATGTCCCAGCCCTGGTGTTGGCTAAGTTTGTGAAGTGAGATCCATCTTCAGCTTGTATCCTTAACATAATATAATAAATAAAAGAGATAAATTTGTGGAAGATTGTATGTTTAGATACATAATGTTTGAACATTTATAATTAAGTTGGGAATGAGAAGTAATCATTAAATAAAAAAAATTATTGGGTATACTGAATGCATTAAAAAAAAAATATATTTTACGTTCATAAATTTATGAGATTTATTTAATCTATATATATATGAGTGAGAGTGCATTGCATTCGATGTACTAAATAATCTACTCTAAAATTATACTCATAAAATAAAAGTATTATTATTTGTTATTATTATTATTAATCATAGTTTTTAAATTACAAATTGTTTAAGATTGAGTGGGTGGAGGCTTAGCGTGGACTTCCTCAAGTCGAGGAGCCAACCATGGGCAAGATTTCTTTCATTTTTCTTTTCTTTTTTGGTTGCGTTTCCTAATGGAAGTGTTAAATTATATGGGCGCGTTGGCACGTAAATGCACTTGCTTCCTTCCATATATAGTCCAACCATTGTGAAACTGTAAGGTGTTTAACCGTCTTTTTTCCCTTCATTGTTTAAACCTTTTCTGTAAACCTTAAAGCCACCTATATTTTCCCTTTTTTTAAACATTAATTTGACTCCAACTAGGACTCCAATATCACTCACCTATATTTCTTTTATTATGTTGTACATCTCTCTTGTTTATAATGCTTAAATTAATTAAAAAATAAAACATGTCATATGAGATTTAAAAGCGTATATGGTTTAAGACTTAATGATATTGAACTTTCGTAGCTAAATCACATGCAATTATAAATCAATTCAACACTTAAATTAATTAATATACTTTACCAAATATAATTAACATTTTGCTACATTATTTTATTCATCCAAATATCTTCATATCAAAACACATATAAATGAAAAATACAATTCAAAAAATAAATAAAGAAAAGATAAATTAATTTAAAATTTTACTTAAATTTACTATTAGATTAAATATGTGATTACACATTGTAATAATATTTGCTTATGGTCTAAAATTAAAAAAAAAAAAAAAAAAAAAAGAGCAGCAAAATATATTTTTTATATTTCATGTTGATTGAATGTTGAATAAAAATATATTATTGTACCTAATTAATTAATAAGCTATAATACTACAAAAATTAATTAAAAAATATATATATATTATTGTACCCAGCTGGTGATGCGGTTGTTGTCCAACCTCAGTCACAGCCACCACCCCCAGCCTCAGGCCATAACGTAGACGACTTCAGACCAAATGCCCCAGGTCACAGTCCTGGTGCTGGGCATAAACATTAATCTATTAAAAAATTAGCTAGGGCAACTTGCACTAGCTAGAATTATTAATATTTCACTGTTGTTATCAAAATTAATGTAATGCTTCTTTAGGCATGCATGCATTGGTAGGTCTAATTAGTTGTCTAGGCTTTAGTCTTTCTTTTCCAATAATGACCAAAAAGAAAGAAAGAAAAAAAAAAGAATAAAATTTGTGCAGTTTTGAGTTAATTTCCTTCTGTTTGTACATATGCTTTCAATTATGATCAATAAATTAATGAAGTTCAGTTCACTCAGATTAATATATCTATGAATGCTCTGTTCATGAATTTTATAATTACTCGTTTTTTTCTTTTCCATATATATATATATATATATATATATATATATATATATATATATATATATATATATATATATATATATTTATCTTCCCCCAACCCTAATAAATTATAATGAATTTTAATTCAAAGTAATAGGTTTAATAATGTAAGATTACAAGTTTAAAATCCAGCAGAATACCAACCTTTATTAATAAGAATGTATATATATATATGTTTATACACTATGAAAGCTTGAAGCTTCATCCATGACCTTTCATGGTGCTCAAATATTGCTTTATTGTTTGGATATGATAAGATATATATATATATATATATATATATATATATATATATATATATATATATATATATATATATATATATATATACCATCGTGAAAAGTGAATAAATTAGAGGACATGCAAAATTTGCAGGACAGATGTATTTCACTTGAATTTGTCAACCAAAAGAGCTCTAAAGCTTGCATACAAACCATAAACATTTAATATTATACATAATTAAGTGGAGAGTACAGGGAAAATTCATATCACCAACTTTGCCAATCTATATAGGCTTATTAATACTATTACCATATATAGTATATGCATCTTATATTCTATTTGTCAAAATGATTTGATAAAATTGATTGCTGCCCTTATCATATCCAAACAATAAAGTAATATTTGAGCACCATGAAAGGTCATGGATGAAACTTCAAGCTTTCATAGTGTATATACATACATACATACATACATATATATATATATATATATATATATATATATATATAATGTGTGTCTTCCCCTAACCCAAATAAATTATAATGAATTTTAAACTAGTTTATTAATGTAAGATTGTAAGTTTAAAATCCAGCAGAATGCCAGACCTTGATTAATAAGAATGTATAGTATTGCATACATTAAACATATATTGCCGGGCAGCTTTTTATGTACGGTTAATAACCAGTCAACAAACACGCTTGTAATTCACTTTGTACAGGCTTCATTCGTTTATTTCCCAAAAAATATTTTCTTAAAATTTTTTTTTCACATTTTCTAATATTTGAAATGTTTTGGAAAATTAATTGATTAAAATATTTTTCTAGTCAATAAAAAACTAAAGCTTAAGGAAAATGACTTCTTATTTTTAAAACAAGTAGTCATTTTTTAATTTTAATAAACATATTATAATGAAAAAAAAAATATATATGTACAAATTTATTATTTTGCTGAGCACCAATACTCATTATTGGCGACTACTGACGACTACTGCGGGTCGCCAACAACTACCGCCCATCACCAAGGACCATCAAATTTATCATTTTTATATATTTTCTCTGTTTTAAAAAGATTGTCCACTTATTTTCTCACACAGTTTAAAAAAATATTATTAATTACTTACTAACTCATAAATTTTATTATATTTTTTCACTTATACCCTTGCATATAATAATTTATTATTACCTTTATTATTAATTTTGAGAATACACATATTTGAATTAATAAGGATAAAATAGACAAAATACTTATATTTATTTTTAGAGTGGGCAAGTATTTTGGGACATTTAAAAAAGAAATAGTAGACAATTTTTTAGGGATGGAGTGAGTATTTTTTTTTTCGTACTTAATAATAAAAATTTTATAAATATGAAATTATTATAAATTTAAATAGGTTTATAGTCTTATAAATTGAAATTTTTAATATTTTTAAAATAATATTTAATATTGTAATCCAACAACAGAAAATTAGATTTTGAAAAAATAATTTTTTTAGAAAATGTTTACTTTGAAAAATATTTTTTAAAGATAAGTTATTTTCCATAAAATAAATATAGCCATGAAAATTTTGGGAAGTGGCTAATTTTAGTACGGCCTTTATGAAAAATTATAAAATATAGAATGACTTTTACTAGCTAGTGCGTGCATATACTGTTTAGGTATCATGCCCGACCTCATTGTTAAAAATGAAAAGGGATCAAATTAAGAATTTGTTTGAAGAGATAATATATCTCATATTGATTAAATATAAAATGTTAAATAATTTTATATATAATTAGATTTTTCAATTTCAATAACTAGCTTTTAAAGTTGATAATCTTATAATTATATAAGCTCTCAACATTTTTTCATAGTATTAGAGAGAGTTCGATTTAAAGGGAATCAAATTAAAATTATAATTGAAAAAAGAATTAATGAAGAAGAAATAAAAAATTGTGGGCTATATTTCCAGAAGATCAAGACAATAGTTAAGTAATTAATGAAGAAGAAATGAAATATTGAAAATTGTGTGCTATATTTCAGGTGACTCGGACAATAGTCTAAGAATTAATGAAAAAGAAATGAAAAATTGTGGATTATATTCTCAAATGATCCAAACAGTGGTCACAGTAAGATTATCAAGTATCAACTTAGATCCAGTTGACACTTGAGGAGGAGTGTTAAGAATGAAAAAAGAATCAAATGAAAAATTTGATATGGAAATAGATTCCACATTAATTAAATATAAAATATTAAATGAACTTATATATAATTAAATTCTACAACCTCAATAGCTAGCTTTTGAGATTGGCATTCCCATGATTATGTATAAGCTCTTAATATTTCTACTGTCATTCTTTGCATAATTTCATAGATGCATATATTAAGATTTCAAGTGACGGTAGAATTTCACATCGAATTAAAAGAGAATGAATTAAAAATGGATATATAAGTAGGAAAGACAAGTGGTATGAAAGCAGACAATTACGTAGGAATGAGTATGGTAGATCCAGTATTCAAATTCAGTGGGTTGCAATCTTCATATGAAAAAGCGAAGCACTCTAAATATTTTAATATAGATTTAGGAGAATTAATCTTAAAAGACAGATATTAAAATTGAAGAGTTTATTTCTTATTAATCATTTAATAAATTTGTAATTAATCAATGTGTGGGACTTTTTTCTATGTTATATTTTTAATAACAGCAAATAATAATTTTACTAAGAACTTAACAATAATCAACTATTACTTGATTACTGCCATCTAGCTATAAGATACCAGCTATCAATTAAGAGTTACTATGAACAATAGAATAAAAAATGGAGGATTTAGTTCCATAAAAAAAAAAATCAATTTAATTACTTATACTTTTAATTATAATTAATTTCAGACAGAGATTTCTTAAAAAAAATCAGACAAAGATAAATGGGAGAGGCCCCAATTTAACGGGGTTGGTGCTATGTATATTATATAAAGAATGGATTTGACTTAAATTTTCCATTCTTGACCCTGTTTTGTGATACACAGTGGCTAAGTGGTTCGTGACTGGAATCAAGATTCATTGATTTTAATATGTCACCAGTGTTCAGTAAAATAAAACAAAACTCTCCACTTGGCCGGCGGTACTAGTGGTTAACAAGTATACCCAGCCAGTAGTAGGTTAAAATCAAGTGCTTATAGTAAGACAAATGCTTATAGAAAAATCAAGTGCTTATACAAGTTAAAATCAAAATGGCCTTTCTATTTGGTGCTTCATGAGCATTAAGAATATGTTTGACGGTATTGTTTTGAGCTATCATTAAGAAAAACGTACACTTTGTTAAAAATATTTATTAAAATTTATTGATAAAATAAATTTTATATATTCTAATTATAAAAATTTCAAATCAGTTGCTTTTCTCAACAACATATAGAATTATATTTAAAAAAAAAATTAATTCAATCTTAGTTTTAAGCTGACATAACTATATTAAGAATATAATATATAGATAATTCCCTCAAAATTTATATCAATTGTCAACATATTATATAATTTAAATTGCTCTTTCTCTATATTTGATTTCATTCAATTCCATCGTATCATATAAATTAGATCTCTCTTTTCAGATTCATTCTATCGTGTGATCTCAATTGTCACTTGATAAACAAACTCACTTTTAGAGACAACTCTCCCTAATTTATATCAATTATCAATAAATCGTAATAATAGTTGCTCCAAATAATCTCATTCTATATTTCCAATCAAATAAAAGTTCCATGTTTAAAATTAAAAAAGAAATAAAAAAAATTATAGATTCATGAAAAATTTAGCATCCATCCTCATAAACAGAGATTGTGGCACCAAATATTAGCTTATAATATCATAAAAGCTCCAACATTTTCCTTTTTTTTCGAAATTGAAAGTTGTAAAATTGTTGTGTGATATTTTGAGCATATTCCATGTACTACTGACTATTGCATATGCCTAGCCTTAGCAATGTTAAAGGGTGAATTTTGCGAGGAACATGCTAATTTGATACTCATGCCACAATATTGGACTTTCCATTCAGATAATATTATTTAGATTAGAGCACCAACACATTTGCCTATAATGGAGAGATTTTGAAGATTTGGCACTTGCGAGAGAAATAACATGAAGTCACCGGCTCCTAGGAATATATATAAAGAGACAGTCAAACCTATAGAATATAATACAGAATACTATACAACAAATTAATGAAAGTCAAATGCTCTTATATTAAATTATTATATATACCGAAAAAAAAAATAAAAAATAAAAAAATGCAAAAGTCATATTATTACTCATTAGTCATGAACTGTAGTGATTTTCAGTCAATTTTCGGCTTTTATATGAACCATCCATTACTAATAACCACTTGGCTTTTCTAAGAGTGGAAATTGTCCGACAAATTAGCTTAGGTATAAATTTTTCTTCATGTGTCGGCTTATAGTGGTTTTGCTAGTACTGTTACATACATTAAAAAAATATATATATACATATATATATTTCAAGCCAACAAATGAAAGGAAGAAATTACTTAAAATAATTGGACCTACAATGCTATATATAGAGGTTAATGAAAGATAACTACAAAAAAAAAAAAAATCAATTTTATAGTGCTAATCAATTATACAGCTGTAACTTGTTAATCTCATTCCTCAATTTAAAAAAAAATTATAAAGAATGGAGGGCACTAACTCTTTTATTTATTATTATAGTTTCATCAATTTAGTATTACATATTGAAAAAGGAGCATGAAAAACGAGAATTGATGATAGCAACCTTTTTTACTATTATAACAATATTGTTATTATATATAATCTTAAGCAATAAAAATAAGTTATCACAGCATATTTTTAAAAAGTTTAAATAGTAAGTTATTTATAGTAAAATTAGTTTTCTGTCAAAAAATTTTAATTAGTAACAGCAATAGTATTTTTTATACGAAATTAATATAATTTTCATTAATTAATATACAAAAAATAAGATATATATATAAGTTTCAAGTCTCACTGATACACAACTCCTCCAACACTCAAAAAGAAAAACAAAATACATAAATATATTAGCATTTGACAATCACTTTTCATATTAATGTCATATATTAGTTAAAATTTTTCAAAAGCAATCCATATGCGCCATAGTTAGGAAACGCCATGCTTTTTTTTGGGTTCCATGAAATGGCTGAGATCCCTTTTTTAGTTAATATTATATGATGTATAAATTGTAAGGTTATACATGATAGCGCTCGATAGAAATTGAATTGAATGATAGAGGTGATTTAAATAGATGTAAATTAAGTTCATAAATAAATTGTGTTTAATAAATTTAAGTTAATTATTGTTAAAATTTTAGACTTAATCAATTAGATAATTAAGATCAAATTATTATGTACTGATATGTTTTTTATATATTTTTCAGATTGATTCTTAATAGTGCTCAACTGTTGATAGTGATGTGAATTGCAAGTTACAGTTCACTTTACTCGAGCTCAAAGCAGAAACCCAAAGATGTTCAAGAATTTCTGGGGCTTCCTCTAGTGGAGTTAACAAGCCATCAAGTCATAATACATAAAGGTCAATTGTCACACCATGTTGAGAACTGGAAAGATGTGAAGAATATATATATATATATATATATATATATATATATATATATATATGGAAGAGAATAAGCAAATTTATATAAGAATATAAGTTCTTTTTAATTATATATTTATAATAAGTAATATGGTTATTTATTAATTAAATAATATAATTATCTAATTATATTTATTTTAAATAAGGAATGATAAATTTAATTAGAATAAAGAAGAAATAAAATAATTATTATTTAATATATAATTAATTATATTTAATATCCAATAATATTCAATTTAAATAAAGAAATATGAATTAATTAGAACAAGGGAAAAAATAATTATAAAAATATGTAATTTAAATAAGGAAAGATATATTTTGATCTCAAAGGTTGAGATCAAAATATGTAAATTATGTACATGCAAAAATAAATTTTCAATTTTTCGAGTATATTTTTACATGTTTGAAAATATTAATTTTCCGATCGATCGATTAATTTCTTTAACTGAATGTTTTGAAAATTTGAAATGTTTGTAACAATTTTATAATGTGAAACACTTGAATATTGACAATCTAATTAGATTGCAAATGAGTAATGAACTAAAAAAAATTGCCAATAATTGCATGATAAGAACCCTAATTGATAAAACTGGGCTAAAAAATTGCCAATAATTGCATGATAAGAACCCTAAAAAAAAAAATTATTTTACTATAAAATTAATTTTTGATATTTAACAATATATAATGAATATAAAATTATTAAAAAAATTTGATACAATTGGTATCTATATGCAAAGCACATGCAAAAATACAAAATACATGCAAAGTCATGATCAACTAGCTGATTGTTTGACCAAATCACTGCCTAAACAGCGTTTCACTTGGCTCAGGGACAAGTTGATTGTTTTTCCAAGCCCAATACAACTTGTGAGAGGGTGATAAGGATAAGAACAGTTTTGTATATTTAGTATTTTGTTATCAGGTTGTTAGCAATTATCTTATTTCTTGTACTCTATATATTGCAACCGTATACATCAATATAACTTAGAGTTGTTTTACCATACAATTACATTAATAACTGCAACAGTATTTTTTATACGAAATTAATATAATTTTCATTACTTAATATACAAAAAATAAGATACATATACAAGTTTCAAGTCTCATTGAAATACAACTCCTCCAACACTCAAAAAGAAAAAAAAATACATAAATATATTTATTTATATATTAGCATTTGACAATCACTTTCATATTAATGTCATATATTAGTTAAGATTTTTCAAAAGCCATTTATCTATATGCGCCACTGTTAGGAAACCCCATGCTTTTTTTTGGGTTCCATGAAATGGCTCCCACAATGAGAAACCTTTTTTAGTTAATATTATCTTATGTATAAATTGTAAGGTTATATATGACAATGCTTCATAAAAATTGAATTGAAATGATAAAGATGGTTTGAATGGATGTACCTTAAGCTCATAAATAAATTAGATTTAATAAATTTAAATTAATTATTATTAAAAGGTTAGACATAACCAATTAAATAATTAAACTCAAATTATTATATATTTATATATTTTTAATATATTTTTTTAATGTAAAATTGATTCTTAATAACGCTTAACTGTTGATAGTGATGTGAATTGCAAGTTACATTTCACTTTACTCATGCTCAAAGCAGCAACCCAAGTATGTTCAAGAATTTATGGGGCTTCCACTTGTGGGGTTAACAAGCCATCGAGTCAAAATACATAAAGGTCAATTGTCAGACCATGTTGAGAACTGGAACGATGTGGAGAAGACACTAACATATATATATATATATATATATATATACAATTATTATTATATGGAGGTATACTTTTTTAGTACGGAACTTAAAAATATTATAACTTATTACAATTTAGAGGTTATTCTTATTTACAACTGATCCAAGTTAGAACCAAAATTTTTTATAATAATATAGAGGTTATGCTTATATAGAAGTTGTACTATATATATATATATATATATATAGGGAAGGGGATAAGCAAATTTAAATAAGAGTGCAAAGTTCTTTCTAATTATATATTTATAATGAGTAATATGGTCATTTATTAATTAAATAATATAATTATCTAATTATATTTATTTTAAATAAGGAACGATAAATTTAATTAGAATAAAAAAATAAATTAATTATCAAAATATGTAAATTAAAATATGTAATTTAAATAAGGAAAATTAATATACCAAAAATATTTTTCTAATAAGTAGAAAACTAAACTTTTGTAAGGAAAATGACTTCTTATTTTTTAAAACAAGAAGTCATTTTTTAATTTTGATAAACGCATTATAATAAAAAAAATGTAAATACAAATTTATTGATTTTCTGAGCACCAATACTCACTAATGCGCTAACATTGATGTCTATTGCCTGTTGTCGACAACTACCACCGATTGCAGGGAATTACCAAATTTATTATTTTTATATATTTTTCTCGTACTTAACAATAAAAATTTTATAAATATAAAATTATTATAAGCTTAAATATATTTATAGTCCTATAAATTGAAATTTTTGACATTTTTAAAATAATTTTTAATATTGTAACCCAACAACAGAAAATTAGTTTTTGGAAAAATATTTTTCTTGAAAAATGTTTTTCAAAGATAACTTACTTTCGGTAAAATAAATGGAGCCATGAAAATTTTGGGAAGTGATTAATCCTAATCCTGCTTTTATGAAAAATTATACAATATAGAAAGATTTGACTAGCTAGTGCGTGCTGTTTAGGTAGCATGTCCGGCGTCATTCTTTGCATAATTTCATTGATGCATATATTAGGATTTCAAGCGTGAGCAGAATTTTATATTGAAAAGAGAATGAAATAAAAATGAATATATAAGAGGGAATGACCCATTATATAGGTAGGAATGATTCGTTATTTTAAAATTTTGAATTAAAGTGAAGTGTCAGATTCACGAGTGTGTTATTCACTAAAATTCATTAAGGAGATCTCTTAAAATAAATGGGTTTTTCGATCTCAATAATTGATATGAGATCCGACAATTTGGTAAGAACAAGTATAGTAGATATAGTATTCATATTCAATGGGTTGTAATCTCCACGTGAAAAATTCAAGAGACTTTCGGTGTATTTTTCCTGTGGAGTACTAAGATTCCTTTTCGCATTATCTTAAAATAGTGTCAAGTTTACGAATGTATTCCTTACCAAAATCCATTAAAGATATTTTTCAAAATAAGTAAGCTCATCAATCTCAATACCATGGACCATAAGTTTAGTGGAATCAAATATGAATGAATATTTTAGACCCTGATACTATGTTAAGATTTTAAAATAAATTTGAGAGAACTAAATATCATTAGAAATCATGCGTTTTGTAATAATTAAAAATGTCACAAAAATATGTAAGTTGTCACAAAAAATTTTCAGTTACAATAAAAAATTATCACGATATTGTCACTTAATATCTTGTCGCTAAAAGTAATCATAATTTGTGATAATAAAAATTGTAACAAATAATATAGCATTTGTTACAATAATATTTTATCACAAAAAATACTTTCAGTAACAACTATTGATATGACTACAAATATAAAGTTGTCACCTAAGTAGTAAAGTTGTCACAAATAATTTAATAGACACATTAAAATATCATAGCAAATTCAATAGTTGTCACAAAAAAATATCATTAATGACAATAAAAGTCAGATGTTAAGATTAAAGAGTTTATTTATATATTAATCACTTAATAACTTTGTAGTTAATCAATTGTGTGAGATTTTTTTTTCCATGTTATATTTTTAACAAAAGTTAATAATAATTTTATTAAAAACTTAATAATAATCAGCGATTAGTTAATAGCTACCATCAAACTATCAACTACCAATTAATAGTTGCTATGAATAGTCGAATCAAAGGAGGGTTTAATTTCATAAAAAAAATCAATTTAATTAATTATAATTTTAATTATAATCAATTTCAGAAAAAGAGATTCCTAAAAAAAAATTAATAATAGGACAAAGATAAATGGTGGTGGCTCCAATTTAATAGGGTTGGTGGCTATATATGTTATACAAATAGTGGATTTGATTTGAATTATCGATTCTTAACACTGTTTTGTGGTACACAGTGGCTAATGCTAAGAAGAAGAATTCGCTATAAGTAATACAGTATTTAAAGTACAATTGCACATATTATTGGCTACTGTTACACGACAACAAATACATGAACAAAGTATATAGCTAGAGATAAATATATACAGCTAATTATAATATTTACAAAGTCTATCTTTTTTTTTTTTTTTTTTTTTTTTTACAAAGTCTATCCTTGACAGCTGAGTGGTTGGTAACTGGAATACGTTACCAATGTTCACTAAAATAAAATAAAACTCTACTTGGCCGCCGGTACTAGTGGTTAACAAAATAGGCTGCATTTTAAGACAAGTATACCCAGCCAGTAATAGGTAAAAATCAAATGCTTATAGTAAGATAAATGCTTATAGAAAAATCAAGTGCTTATACAAGTTAAAATCAAAATGGCTTTTCTATTTGGTGCTTATGGAAAAATCAAGTGCTTATACAAGTTAACAATGAGTAATGAACCCCCAAAAAAAAAAAAAAAAAAATTGAGAATAGTCACATAATAAGAACCCTAATTGATAAAAAACTTGGCTAGCCTTTCTGACTCAGAGAAAAGTGTGGAAATTGCAATTTGTTGGTTCGATTCAAGAAATATTGGGCAGAAAAAAATGTTTAGGCAGTCCAATATGGTCATTGTTAGAAGCCAACACCAGCTCAGATAAAACTCTTTGGGCTTATTATTATTATTAATCATGGCTTTTAAATTACAAATTGTTTAAGATTTAGTGGGTGGAGGCTTAGCGGGGACGTCCCCAAGTCGAGGAGCCAACCATAGGCAAGATTTCTTTCACTTTTTTTTCTTTTTTGGTGCGTTTCCTAATGGCAGTGTTAAATTATATGGGTGCGTTTGCATATAAATACACTTGCTTTCCTTCCATATATAGTCCAACCATTGTGAAACTGTGAAGTGTTTGACCGTCTTTTTTCCCTTCATTGTTTAAATCTTTTCTGTAAACCTTAAAGCCACCTATATTTCCCCTTTTTTTAAACATTAATTTGACTCCAACTAAGACTCCAATATCACTCACCTATATTTCTTTTATTATGTTGTACATCTCTCTTGTTTATAATACTTAAAAGTAATTAAAAAATAAAACATGTTAGCATATGAGACTTAAAAGCATATATGGTTTAGGACTTAATGATATTGAAGTTCATAGCAAAATCACATGCAATTATAAATCAATTCAACACTTAAATTAATTAATATACTTTACCAAATATAATTAACATTTTGCTACATTATTTTATTCGTCCAAATATCTTCATATCAAAACATATATAAATGAAAAATACAATTCAAAAAATAAATAAAGAAAAGATAAATTAATTTAAAATTTTACTTAAATTTACTATTAGATTAAATGTGTGATTACACATTGTAATAATATTTGCTTATGGTCTAAAATTAAAAAAAAAAAAAAAAAAAAGAGCAGCAAAATATATTTTTTATATTTCATGTTGATTGAATGTTGAATAAAAATATATTATTGTACCTAATTAATTAATAAGCTATAATATTACAAAAATTAATTGAAAAAAAAAATCCATAATAGGTACCTAGTCGAGTGAACGAGTTTTACTAAGAAATAGTTTCATGGGTAATCCGGTATGACCTATAAACTAATTCCCAAATTAAACCAGTCAGATTAGACAATTATGTTTAAAAGTATACTTACTCCAAAAGGAGTTAAAAATTTTATTATTTTAGTTGTATAATAAATATATAATGCTACCACTAACTAAGATCGAAAAGCCAACTTGGTTAATAATGGATGGTTTATACAACAGCCGGAATTTGGATATATATATATATATATATATATATATATATATATATATATCAAAGTAAATCTACTTTATTTTATTTTATGAAAAGTTATTTTTTACAAAATATCACAATTTTTTTATATTTTTCGTAAATTAAATTATTTTTTCTTAAACTTTCTTATTTGCAAAAAAAAAAAAAATTAATTTGCACAAAATAATAATTTTATGAAAAAGTTCTTGAATTAACAAAATAAATTTCATTAGTTAGCTTTACAAATTAACAAAATTAATTTATAAAATTAATGAAATGAAGCAGAAAAATAATTTTAACAATTAACTTGATGAAATTAATGAAATAATTTATTAATTAACTTTACGAAATTAATGAAATGATTTTATTAATTAACTTCATGAAATTAATAGAATAAAATAAAATTAATAAAATTGTTTTTCTTTTTTGTTAATTTAGAAACTTATTCTTAAAATTATTATTTTGCGTAAAACAAATCATATTTTCATAAAATTAAATTTTTTGCAATTAAGAAAAATTACGAAAAAATAGTTTTACTTATGAAAAGATACAAGAAAATTGTGATTTTTCTTAAAAGAATTTTTTTTTTGTAATTATAAAATTATTTTTCTTTTTTGTTCATTCTGCACTTTTTTTGAAAAGTTGTTATTTTATACAAAATAAATCATATTCTTATAAAATTAAAACTTTTTTTACAATTAAGAAGAATTACAAAAATAATAAAAAGATTATGATTTTTTATAAGGACTCATTTTTTTGAAATTACAAAATTATTTTTCTTTTATTAATTTAGAAATTTTTCATAAAGTTACTATAATTTGTATAAAATCAGTCATATTTTATAAAATTAATTTTTTTTTTGTAACCAAGAAGAATTAAAAAAATAGTTTAATTTATAAAAAAATAAAAAAATTGTAATTTTTCATAAAATAGCTTTTTTTTTTTTTTCGTAATAGTCAATAAAACAAAATAGATTTATTTTAATTTTTAACAAAATAACCATAAAAAATACCATATAATGTAATAGTCCCCTGCACTAGGGTTTAAAGAAGGGAAGAGAACTAATTAACTAATCACTTTAACATATATATATATATATATATATATACATATTCGGGTACATTTAAATTTTTCTTCCATGAAAGGAATCTCACAGTATATCATGTTATTCTCACATTAGATGAAATATTTTATATGGTGGATCAACTCTAATTAAATGTTTGGATTAGTAAGTCCTAGAAGATCTTGTACAAGTGTGTTAGTGCTTAATCTTAGGTATGGCCTAAGCATGTAGTGGATAAAAAATTAAAATTATCCTATACTCATTGTACTTTTATATATTTGAATGAAATGAGAAGAACTCTATATGTGAGTGTTTTCTGTTAACACTTCCCACTCATCTTCTTTAAATTCTAAAACCAACAGTTTTTTCTTTTTACTTTATATATTATAAGCTTATCAACAAGCTAATGTAGTAGAGTTGTGAACATTGAGCAGCAATAATTTAATCATTGAAGTCAACTTGGAGTCCCCTCATCCTATTATATAGCCTACAATGCTCCAACCCATTTGACCTTCTTATAAACCAAAAAGACAAAGTCAATAATGTTTACACTAACACTTTTTATTTAAAGAACATAAAATTTAATTTTAAATTCATAAATTGTCGCATTATAATATAAACTAGAAACTGTTAGGTTATTATTTTTTAATGTAAAAGATTCCACATGAATCAGTAATTTAATAGTTAAGGCAGCCCCTTTCCTTTATAAAAATTTCATGTGAGATTTTATGTTATGATTGATGGATTAGGTACATAAAATATTTAATCAAGCGTGCACTATAAGAAGATAGCGTAATGATTGAGTATGCATTGCGCAATGCGCACTATACAATTACCCAAAAAATTAAGTATATAAATAAGAGTACAATATATATATATATATATATAGCCTTCGCAATTCGATATATTATTATTCACTAAATCTCATTTGACTCTCATTTATTTAATATAGAATATGAATATAGTGTGAAATATTGAAATTTTCATTTTTTCAATTGTATTTTATAATTATGTTTTTAAAATTTTTATAATTAAATTTTTAAATCGTTTTAGTATTATAAAAATCATTTATTTCTGTATTTCATACTTTTTTTTTTATTCATATGTATTTCATACTTCCTTTATTATTTATATTTATATTATAATTTTATTTTTAAAATTTTTAAATGTGGCTTATATATATTTTTAAGTGTGACATGGCACATCTATATAATATTTCTAAAAAGGAAAATGTAATAAAGTGAAAATCTAGCATTGACATGTAAAATCTGTGATTAAATATCGCATTCTCCATTGTAAAAATATGGGTGACTAAAACCAAACAAAAATTATTGAATCAGATTGAAACTAGTCGAATAAAACCAAAATTAAAACCATGTTTCAGTTATCATTTTGGTTTGTAACCAAAATTATAAGGAGTTTGGTTTTGGTTTTTATAAAACCAGACTAAAAATCAAAACTGACAGTTTCAAACCGAAATTAACTGTTCGGTTAAACCGGTCATACAATTGTATTTAGGGTTACAAATGAGTTAAGCCGTTCGCGAACGGCTTGGTGTTCAACTTGATGAAAGCTCGTTCGCGTTCGACTTATTTTATAAATGAGCCAAACTTGAGCTTTAATTTAAGGCTTGATTAATAAATAAGCCAAACTTGAGTAATGTTAAATTCGACTCGATTAGACTAGTGAACAATTCGATTGACAGGCTCAGCTTATTTATAATGTCTTAATATATACATTTATGATTTATATTTTATAATTATGAAATTAATAATGATATATGTATACAATTAGTTTCACTAATATTATATTTTATAATTTTATCAAATAGTTGAAAAAGAGTTTATGTTACATAATAATAATAATAATAATAATAATAACTATTATTATTAACCTAATAATTTTGGCACTCCAAAAAATATATTTTAACATTTCTATAATCCTTTTGATAATTCAATTTGACTAAAATGCACATATTCTTAATTTTTTAAAAAATATAATGCTGAATTTTATGATTTGTTTTTTTACTAATTGGATACATTTGCTTTTATGCTAATTTGAATATGATTTTCAATCTCAATTTAGGTTTCACGCTAGAGCTTGAACACAATTTTTAAATTCAAATATAAGCTCGATCTCAGGGAAAAATAGGTTTTGTTCGTTTGTAGCTCTAATTGTATTTTAATACATTAATATAAAAATTAAGTATAAGCCTTTTTTTAATATACAATTGTATTTTAATGAATTTTATTAAAATTTTATTTTAAATATTCTATTATATTACATTAATTTTTTAATCAAAATTAATGTAATAAAGTAATTGATTGAAAACTAGTCTTAATTATAATACATAAATGGGTTTTAACCGGAAACGAAACTAAAATCAGTTGGTTTTAAATCGAAACAGTAAAAATCAGTTATAATTTTGGTTTAAACATTTTATTAAACTAAAATTGTCAGTTTTAAACCAAAACCAATAGTTGGGTTAAATCGGAAATGCTTTTGTGCAAATAGAAGCCTAATAAATTTCAATTTGATATATATATATATACACACACACACACTATGAAAAGTTGAAGCTTCATCCATGACCTTTTCATGGTGCTCAAATGTTGCTTTATTATTTGGATATGGTAAGGGCAGCAATCGATTTAATCAAATCATTTTGACAAATAGAATATAAGATGATATATTATATAAAGAAATGCATATATTATAAAATACATATATTATATATTAAGTGGTTAATATAGAAATGGACTCCTCAACTATAATAACTAGCTTTTAAGGTTAATTTTCTCAAATTTATATTAAAAACTTAACATGATATCAAAGTTTAATTGATCATTTTGCACTGCATCTTTTGTTTAATCATAATTTGGACTGAAAATTTATTTTTTTTTAATTTCCAATATATTTTGGATCTAGTTTGGTGTCAATTCTTACTTGTCGAGTGTGAGGGTTTGTTTCGATTATCTTATTCGTAGAAGGTTTCCTTCATCATATCAATCCTGTCCATATTATAAATTTGCAAATATTAACTGAGTTCAATTAAAAATTGGTTGTCATATAAATGGCAAGAATCTTATAAATTGTACCTTTCCACCATTTGTATTGGACTTAGTACTTGAAATCTTTGAAGATATACATATATATGGTGTTTTGTATTATATAATTAATATATCATACTCTTCATCAATTTTAAAAGAAGCTAACAAATACAAAATTAACTGTTTTTGAATGTGAAATGCTAACCGTTGACAGACTACCCTATTAGCCTAAGCTCCATGTATATATGCCAACTCAAAATATTTTGAAAAGATAGCATGTGATCTTCCACTACATGGGGAGAAAATATACCGAGTATATTGGAGGCTTTTCTATCTATCAATATTAATATTATTGGGACAGAAGAGAGAAATGAGATATGTTTGTTAATTATGATTCACTGTTTGTTTGAATTAGCGGCTGATACTCAATATATTTAACTTTTAAATTCTCAATTATTAATTTGAAATATTTAATAAATATAGCTGTCAAAGTAATGTTTAAAATCTAATAATTAACAATTTAAAATTATAATTGAAATATTAAATTTTGAGATTTCTATTAGTTACAATATTTGACCCATCATTTACTAAATTTTAGGTTGGCTTATAATATAACTTTCACGCAACAACTAAATTACATGCATATGCATGCAAAATGCAAAAGTACAAACCATGCCTCTTATAATGCTGGTTACATCTCATCCATCCTCTTGAACATATGTACATACCTTAAACAATTCGAGATTATAAGTATGTATTTATGAGTTTCATTGAATAGATGATAATATATACTATATTACATTACATATAGTTTATTATATATTCAATTATTTATCTTTTCTTAGTGTACACACTACAACAAATATTGAAATTAGCAATATTAGTTTAACTTTAATACATGTTGTTGTAACTAATATATATGTCAACGGCATGTTAATGATGCTATGAAATGCTTATAATAATGTTAAAAAGTTTTGGTTGCTAGAGGTTTTACAGCATGCAAATCATACTCTTAAAAAATTATTACTCATTCCATTTCAAAATAATTGACATTTAAAAAAAAAAAAAATTTATTCCAAAATAATTGACATTTTAAAATACCAATGAAGCATTGATGATATTTTTTTTCAATCTTATCCAAATTCATTGTTATGCCCACTACTTAATATTAATGGAGTTTGAGTAGTTTAACATAAAAGTAATTTAGTAAAATATAGTATTTTTTTTCTCTACAATTAAGACTATTTGATAGTTTTTTTAATTATTTTGTTACTATCTTAAATTTCAATTATTTTAAAATGGATGGAGTATTTTTAATAGTGCAAGCAGTGGAAAAAGAGGCTTCAATTTAAAATTTTTCTCAAACTAAAATACGCATTTACCACTAACATATGATGCTGCTTACTAGTAAGCTGCATGACTCTCCCTGTCCCCCTCTCTCTATAAATACCAAAGAGGCTCAAGTGTTTAAGCAAGTTGCTTGCTTAATTATACCTAATTTACTGTGTTCTGCAGAGCCTTGGCACTAGTCCTCCTCTCTTAATTTCTTCTTTTAATTCCCCCCCTCAAAAAAATTCTCTATGGCCCCAAAAAAAATTATTCTTTGCTTGTATTTTGTTCATGCTGGTTTTTTTCCATGAACTTCAATCCATAGAAGGTGTACATGACGAAGGTGGTGTACAACCAACAAGAAAAGGCAACAGCCCTGGTATCGGCCACTGCATGGATACTAGCGTATCTCCACCTGCACCTGTAGCCCCAGCTGGCGGTGCGGTTGTTGTCCAACCTCAGTCACAGTCACCACGCCCACTCCCGGGCCATAATGTAGATGACTTCAGGCCAATCGCCCCAGGTCACAGTCCTGGTGTTGGGCATAAACATTAATCTATTAAAAAAAATTAGCTAGGGCAACTTGTGCTAGCTAGAATTATTAATTCACTGTAGTTATCAAAAATAATTTAATGCTTCTTTAGCCTTTAACAGTTGTCTAGGCTTCAGTCTTTCTTTGCCAATGACCAAAAAGAGAAAAAGAAAAAAAAAGAATAAAATTGGTTCAATTTGAGTTAATTTCCTTCTGTTTGTACATATGCTTTCAATTTATGATCAATAAATTAATGAAGTTCTGTCCCCTCAGATTAATATATTTATGAATGCTCCGTTCATGAATTTTATAATTACTCGTTTTTTTTTTCTTTTCCATATACATATATATGTCTTCCCCCAACCCAAATGAATTATAATGAATTTTAATTCAAAGTACTAGTTTTATTAATGTAAGATTATAAGTTTAAAATCCAGCAGAATGCCAGACCTTGATTAATAAGAATGTATAGTATTGCATACATTAAATACATATAACCGGGTACCTTTTTATGTACGTTTAATAACTAGTCAACAAATACTGTTGTAATTCAATTTGTACAGGCTTCGTTCGTTTATTTCCCAGAAAATATTTTCTTAAAAAATATTTTTTGTATTTTCTAATATTTGAAATATTTTAGAAAATTAATCAACGAAAAATATTTTTTTAATCAATGAAAAACTAATTTTTTTAAGAAAAATGAGTTCTTATTTTTCAAAACAAGAAGTCATTTTTAAATTTCGATAAATTCACTATAATGAAAGAAAACTATGTAAATATAAATTTATTGATGCCCTTAGCACCAATACTCACTGCTAAGACTGTGCAAATGATCGGTTCGATTCAAAATCAAACCGAACCGAAATAACCGAACTACCAAACTTAATTTTTTCTTAAACCGAACCAAACCGAACTTTTAATAAAAACCGAATTGAATCAAACCAAAAAATTTCGGTTCGGTTCGGTCCATCGGTTTGGGCTGCTGGGCCTGGTAGTTGGGCTTTTTCATGGATTTAAGACAAAATTAATGTAAATTTTAATTTTGTAGCTTTCATTAAGGATATAGAAAATTTAAATTATCCATTTATCATAGATTATCACTTTAAAGAGGAAAATAAAATTATTTTTAATTTTATTTAAAAAATTATAATAAAAATATAAATCATTATTAATAAATTCATCCATTAGAGCAAATTCTCCCTACTCCTACAATGAATTTAATAGAACTAATAATCATTATATCTCGAATAATAATTCTAGGGCCGGCTAAAGGATATGAGAAAGAGAAAGGATTAGAAAATAATCTTATTTTTTACCTTATATTTTACTAATTATACATAATATTTGAAATATTTTATATAAAGTAATATAATTTCGGTCGGTTCGGTTATAACCGAACTTCTTATGGTTAAAACCGAACCGAACCAAAATTCACTTCGGTTTTATAAAATATTAACCGAACCGAACTATATTTATAAAAAAATCAAACCGAACCGAACCGAACTAATCGGTTCGGTTCAATTTTTTGATTTCGGTTCGGTTTTGCTCACCCCTACTCACTGCTGGCGAATATTGATGACTCTTGCTGTCTGCCGACAACTATCATCAATCACCAAGAACCACTAAATTTATCATTTTTATGTATTTTTTCTCGTATTTAACAATAAAAATTTTATAAATACGAAATTATTATAAGTTTAAATATGTTTACAATCCTATAAATTGAAATTTTTAATTTTTTAAAATGATTTTTAATATTGTAACCTAACAACAGAAAATTAATTCTTGGAAAAATATTTTTTTTTCTTGAAAAATATTTTTCAAAGATAAGTTACTTTCCATAAAATAAATGGAGCCATGAAAATTTTGGGAAGCGGTTAATTCTAATCCTGCTTTTATGAAAAATTATACAATATAGAATGACTTTACTGGCTAGTGCGTGCTGATTAGGTAGCATGCCGGGCGTTACTCCTTGCATAATTTCATAGATGCATATATTAGGATTTAAAGTGTGGTTAGAATTTTATATTAGAAAGAGAATGAATTAAGAATGGATATAGGAAGGATCCATTGACATAAAATTTTGAATTGGAGTGAAGTGTCAGAATTACGAGTATATTACAATTTAGAAGTTATTCTTATTTACAACTGGTCCAAGTTATAATCAAAATTTTTTATAATAATATAGAAGTTATGCTTATATAGAGATTTTACTCTATATATATATATATATATATATATATATATATATATATATATATATATGGAAGGGGATAAACAAATTTAAATAAGAGTACAAAGTTTTTTCTAATTATATATTTATAATGAGTAATATAGTCATTTACTAATTAAATAATATGGTTATCTAATTATATTTATTTTAAATAACAAACGATAAATTTAATTAGAATAAAAAAATTAATTAATTATCAAAATATGTAAATTAAAATATGTAATTTAAATAAGGAAAGATGTATTTTGATCTCAAAGGTTGAGATTAAAATATGTAAATTATGTACATGCAAAAATAAATTTTCGATTTTTCGAGTATATTTTTACATGTTTGAAAATATTAATTGTCCGATTGATCGTTTAATTTCTTTAACTGAATGTTTTGAAAATTTGAAATGTTTGTACCAATTTTATAATGTGAAACACTTGAATATTGACAATCTAATTAGATTGCAAATGAGTAATGAACCAAAAAAAAAAAAAAACTTGCGAATAATTACATGATAAGAACCCTAATTGATAAAACTTGCTAGCCTTGATGACTCAGAGAAAAGTGTGAATCTTGCGATTTGTTGGATCGATTCAAGAAAGCATTGGGCCGAAATGGATGTTTAGGCAGTCCAATATGGTATGGTCAGTTGTCAGAAGCCAAGACCAGCTCAGGTAAAACTCTTTAGGGCCGTAGTTAATTTTTATAGTCTGAGCAACAGCACAATATAGTGGAAAACCATATTAGTGTGAGGAGGTCATAATTACTTATAAAAAATTTTATTTTAACTTAATTAAGAGATATAAAGGTCAATAATATAATATTTTAATATAATTAATTAATAGAATATGTTTTGATATATTGAAAAAAGATAAATATAATTTCAAAAAACTACTACACATAAATATAATTTCAAAAAACTATTACACTTACCAATTTAATATTAGAAATATGTAAAGCCTATATTAAAAGTCTAAATATACAACTTTACATAAATATTTTATTTAATTTTAGGCTTCTCATATAGCATAACGAGGTAAACTACAATAATCAGTTCTTTTTCTTTTTCAAGAAGCCCAGTCCAGAAAATCCAAGATTATAAAGTCAGTTTCATATTAAATTCATTCTGATTTGCAAATCTAATTATATATTAAATATTAGATTGAATTTTGGAAAGGATATAGATCAAATTTAGATGAATTTGGAAGTTTCATATTAAATTTAGTCCAATTTTATTTTTTATTATTTTATAAAAAAAACCTTTAATAGATTTTTTTTTTCAAAAAACACAAATATTACTTTCAATAATTAATTTACCAAAACTCTTAGAGTGTATTTGATAAACTGTAATGAAATATAATTTAATGTAATTAAATACATTTTTAATATAAATATATTTAATTGCATTATATTACATGTCATTACAACTTATTAAATAATTCCTTAATTCTTATTAGTAATATAAGAAGATGAATTTTTTGTTTCTTGAAATCAAATATTAGTCAATAAGAAAATTAACAAACTCTCTTTTTAATCAAGCGAACTCCAATAATAAAATTTATTAGATATTGAAATATAATTAAATACCTCAAAGTAGTAGAAAATTTAAATAATCAAGCATCTTTCTAAGATAAATGGAATATCTGTTCCAATATTCCATTGGAAGAGGTAGTTAATAGTTTGGCCACTAAAATCTGCGAGGATAATTAACACTTAACATTCAAAAAAGCTGCAAGCAGACCACATTCCAGGTTTCTGGTTGGAAAGTAATGACTTTTTGTTTCTTAAAAAACTAAAGGTCAAAAAAAAAAAGACCCTAGTATTGGAAACCTGTAATGGTGGGACATAGTATACCAACTTGTTCTATATATATATATATATATATATATATTATAGAATCTTATAGAAAATTGCAGCTTTCCACCATTTGTGGTCTTAGTACTGGAAATCTTTGAATATATACATACATATGATGTTTTGTATTATATAATTAATATTCAACAATTTTAAAAGAAGCAAAAAAATATAAAATTAACTGTTTTTGCATGTGGAATGCTAACTGTTGACAGACTATCCTATGAGCCTAAGCTCTAAGTATATAAGCCAACACAAAATATTTTAATAAGATAGCATATGATCTTCCACTACATGGGGAGATAATATATCATCATCTATCAATGTTTAATATTATTGGGGTAGGAGAGAGATGAAATGTTTGTTAATTGTGTATGATTTATTGTCTGTTTGAATATGCGGCTGATACTCAATATATTTAACTTTTAAATTCTCAATGATTATTAATTAATTTTAAATTTTTAATAAAATATGGCCGTCAAAGTAATCTTTTAGTAAAATTTAATAATTACTCTAATAATTTAAAATTATAACTAAAATATTAAATTCGTAAATATTTGACCCTTCAGTTTACTGAATACTACTAGCTCAGCTTATAATATAACTTTCACGCAACAACCAAACTACATGCATATCCAAGTATGTACATGTAAAATGCAAAAGTGCAAACCATGCATGCCCATCATAGTGCTGGTTGCATCATTCATCCTCTTGCACCTATGTAAATTCATTAAGTAATTCGAGATAAATATGTATTTGTGAGTTTCATTGAGTAAATGAGAATATAGATTCTAGTATTACATTACATATATGTGAATGAGGTTAATGATGCTATCAAATGCTTATATATAATAATGTTACAAAAAATTTTGGTTACTGCAGTTTTTATATATCAGGTGATAATACTATTAGTTATCATCTTTTAACCACATGCAAATCATATTCTTAAAAAATATTATTCATTCTATTTCAAAATAATTGACATTTTAAAGAAATTTTTTATTTTAAAATAATTGACGTTTTAAAATACCAATGAATCATTAATGAATTTTTCCAATTTTACTTCTATTTATTGTTATGGCTACTACTTCATATTAACAAAGTTTAAGTAGTTTAACATAAGGGTAATTTAGTTAAATATAATTATTTTTTCCTAAAATTAAAACTATTTAATATGTTTCTTAATTTTTATGCCACTATTTTAAACGTCAATTATTTTGAAATAGAAAGTATTTTTAGTTGTGCAAGTAGCAGAGGAGGAGGCTTGAATTTAAAATTTTTCTCAAACTAAGATAAACATTTACCGCTAACACATGATGGTGTATACTAGTAAGATGCATGACTCTCCCAGTCTCCCTCTCTATAAATACCAAAGATGCTCAAGTGTTTAAGCAAGTTGCTTGCTTAATTATAGCTAATTTTTCTGTGCTCTAGAGAGTCTAGACGCTAGTCTTCCTCTCTTAATTTGCTTCTTTTAATTTCCTCCAACAAAAAATTCTCTATATGGCCCAAAAAAAGTTATTCTTTGCTTGCATTTTTTTCTTGCTGATTTTTTTCCAAGAACTTCAATCCATAGACGGAAGGCATTTGAAGTTGAAAACTTCTAATAAGTTTGAAAAAGAAGTATTACCAACAAATTTTGTTGAGAATAATAATAATGTGCATGGTGATAATGAATCAAATATAAATGTGATTCCTACGGCTACTAGCGTATCTCCACCTGCACAGTTAGCCCCAGCTGGAGGTGCGGTTGTTGGCCAGCCTCAGTCACAGTCACCACCCCTAGCTCCAGGCCATAACGTAGATGACTTCAGGCCAACTACCCCCGGTCATAGCCCTGGTGTTGGGCATAAGCATTAATCTATTCAAAATTAGCTGGGGCAACTTGTGCTAGCTAGAATTATTAATTCATTGTTGTTATCAAAATGAATTTAATGCTTCTTTAGCCATGCATGCATGCATTAGTAGGTCTAATTAGTTGCCTAGGCTTCAGTCTTTCTTTTCCAATGGCCAAAAAGAAAAAAGAAAAAAGAAAAAAAAAAGGAATAAAGTTTGTCCAGTTTGAGTTCATTTCCTTCTGTTTGTACATATGCTTTCAATTTATGATCAATAAATTAGTGAAGTTTCAGTCTATTCAGATTACTATATCTATGAATGCTGTTCATGAATTTTGTAATTACTCCTTTTTTTTTTTTTCTTTTCCATATATATATATATATATATATATATACATGCACCATTTTCAAAATATTTGTCTTCCCCCAACTCAAATAGTAAATTACAATGAGTTTTAACTCAAGCTATATTAAATCTAAGATTGTAATAAGATTATAAGTTCAAAATCCAACAGGATGCTATAACTTGATTAATAAGGATGTATAGTATTTCACACATTAAATATACTATATAACTGGACATCTTTTTATGTACGGTTGATAACTAGTCAACAAACACAGTTGTAATTCAATTTGTCTTAGATTGAAATTTTAAGAAGTGATTAATTTTAATCCTGCTCTTATGAAAATTATACAATAGAGAAAACTTTACTGGCTAGTGCGTGCATATACTGCTTAGGTAGCACGCCAGCCGTCATTCTTTGCATAATTTCATAGATAAACTTATTAGGGTTTTAAGTATGAATAGAATTTAATGTCGAAAAAAAGAGATTAAGCGGTGATATATAAGTAGAAATGACTTATAAATCTATTGCTTTAAAATTTTTGATTGGATGGTTCTTAGGCCCACGAGTATCTCTTTCACCAATAAAGTAAGTAAAATCGAATTGAAATTAAAAAACCAAACTAAAATTTTTAAGTATTTTGGTTTGTTTTGATATTGCAAAAAAATTTTGATTTGAACCCAACTAATTGAAATATATATATATATATATATATATATATATATATATATATATATATATATATATATATATATATAATAAAAAGAAAAAAATCCAAATTGATTAACTGAGCCAAACTTTCTTGATATGATATGAGGGCTGATGGCTCAATAGGAATGAATATATTATAGTATTCAGATTGAGTGAGTTGCAATCTGTACATAAAAGAATAAGAAGTCTCGATATGTCTTTCCAACAGAATATTATGACTTTTTTTCACATAATATTAAAATTTTGAATTGAAATATAGTGCTTGGTCTATAAGTGCATCCATCGCTAAAATTCATTAAAGAAATATCTCAAAATAAGAGGAATACGCAATGCCAATAGCATCAACCATAAGTTTAGTGAAATCAAATATGAATGTATTCCAGCATCATTTAACGAGTTCATTGATTACCATGAATTTAGTCAAATAACGTGACTTCCTCAAGTGGAATTATATTGACCGGATACATTAAGAGAAAAATGTATTTAATTATTGACCGGATACATTTACTTCTTATTTTTAAACCATATTTATAGAGTAAACCCATTTTTTTCCCTTTTCTTTTCTTATTATTAGAAGGCGAAAAAAATTATAAGTCACATAATAAAATAATCACATAATAATAAATTAGTATTACATTAATGATATTTTTTTTTCTTATTGATAATAAATCACATTATGTTATATTTCTCTAATGTTGATTGATGATCTAATGCTTTTTTTTTTTTTTTCTAAATTGAAAAAAATTACTATGGATGAAATTTGAATTTTAATATTCGACATTCTGCTTTTTAATAAATTATTTTTCCGTACCAACATGTTATATAAACTTTTATTTAATTGCATATTAAAACCAATATCTTGGACTGAAGCAACGTGGGAGAGATATTTTGTCTTGGCACGTTAATCATAGTTTAATAACACCACTAACAATAAAACAATACTTGCGCACTACAGCTTAGCTAGCAAATGCTTTTTTTTATTTTTTTTTATTTTTTTAAATTTGAAAGCAAATGCTCTTTGTTGCCTAATAAGTATATGTTTTAATGTAGTGATGAAATAAAACCACTCTTTTCATTCCATTTTATTTGGGATATAACTTTCACAAAGTTTAGGAGTGCATTAATATAATATGTTAATTTTCCTATTATACTTTTTATTAAATATAATTAAATTTTATATTTTAAAAGTTGAATTAATATTCAAGAACAAAATCGATATAAAGAGTAAAAAATTATTAAAAATAGAAATGAAACATACTTTTTAAAATATTTCAAAAAGAAAAATATCTCAAATAAAATAGAACGGAGAGAGTATTTCAAAAATATTATAAGAACTTAAACTTCATTGATATTAAATTTCTCTTTCAATAGTAAACGAAAATTATTATTATTATTATTATTATTATTATTATTATTCTATTTTAAAATAAAAGTATTATTATTATTATTACTACTTTCTTCATCCTATTTTATTTGGAATATTTTTTTTTTGTAATGTCCTAAAAAGTATGTCTCGTTTTTATGTTTAAGACATTTTTTTTACCTTTTATAATTATTTTATCCTTAAATATTAATTTAATATTTTTTTATAAAGTTTTTAAAAATAAAATTTAATTGTATTTAATAAAAAATATAAAAAAAATATATATTTTTAATACATTCTTAAAACTCTGTGAAAAAATATAATAAATAAAAGAGGACAAAAAGAATATAATTATTATTATTATTATACTAGTTTTTAAATTACGAATTGTTAAAGATTCAGTGGGTGGAGGCTAAGTGGGGACTTCCCCAAGTCGAGGAGCCAACCACAGGAAAGATTCTTTCTATTTCTTTTTAATATTCCAATTTGCAGGGGCTGCACTTTGGACCTCATCGTTTGTTTTTTTTGGCTTAGTGGTGTTTGGCAAAACTTTCTTATATAGATGTTAATTTTTTATTCTTAATAATTGTATTAAATTTGTTAGATTATTTTTGTAATAATAACTGCAAGCTGTTAAGTAATCAAACGGTTGCTGTTTATAAACACTCAAATTTAAAATTTTTAAACAATTTTTAATAATTTAAATGAAAAATTAAATAATCCTATGAAAAAATAATATTTAAATGAAAAAATAAATATTAATATTTACATTTAATAGTCATTAAATATATTAACAACAATATTTAATAATAATTTTATGAAGTATTTAATAATAATTAGCTATTAGTTTAAAGTTACTATTTATTCATTATCAACTATCAGTTAATAATTAACAGCTACAAGATAACTAAATTAAATAGGACTTTGCTTTCATTAGAAAAAAATTTAATTAACTATAATTTTAATTATAATTAATTTTAGACAAAGAAAAATGGTAAAGACCCCAATTTAATGGGGTTGGTGGCTATACATATTATATATATATAGTGGATTTGAGTTGAATTTTCGATTCTTGACCATGTTTTATTTATTGATACACAGTGGCTAAGTGGCTGCTACTAGAATCTAGATTCATTGATTTTAATATGTTACCAGTGTTTTTATTTCTTAAATTTTTTAGGGAGGAAATGAGTATATAATAGGTGTTTTTAAGATTACTTTATTTTTAAATAAAATAATTTATTTTATTTGGAAAAAATAATTTTTTTATGAAAAATTATAATTTTATTTATATTTCTCATAAATTAAATTATTTTTTTTCAATTCTGCTTAATTAGAAAAAAAAATTTAATTTTATGAAAATTTAATTTATTTTATATAAAATAATTATTTTACGAGAAAAATAATTTTATAATTACAAAAAAAAAGATATTTTTTTAAACAAAAATTATAATTTTCTCATAAACTTACGAAAAATAGTCTAATTTATGAAAGAATAAAAGTAAATTATGAATTTTTATAAGAGAATTATTTTTTCATAATTATAAAATTATTTTTCTTTTTTATAAAATTATTATTTTGTTAAAAAATAAGTCATATTTTTATAAAATTAAAATTTTTTCATAATTAAAAAGAATTATAAAAAAAAGTTGAATTTACTAAAAAATTAAATAAAATTATAATTTTTAATAAAAAAATTATTTTTTTAAATAAAATTTATTATTTTATTTAAAAATAAAATAACCGTAAAAAACAACGTATACGGTAAAATAAAACTCTCCACTAGGCCAGCGGTACAAGTGGTTAACAAAAAAAAAGGTCTGGATTCTCTGACAAGTATACCCAGCTAGCTAATAAGTTAAAATCAAGTGCTTATAGTAAGATACAGTCAACACTCTTATATTTACTATTCAATAAATTAATAATTCTATTAATTAATAAATTTTTAAGAAATTAACATCATTTTTCATGGAATAATTAATAATTCTATTATTCAATAATTAATAAAAATTGATGAAAATTCCATGTAATTATAAATTATAGAAGATAATATTTAGAAATAAAATGTTATAATATAAAATATATGATTTATCTTTAGTATTTGTTAAATTTATAATTTTATGCTTGAAATATAAAAATATGAAATAATATTCAAACTATAATAAAAATAAATTAGTACAATAATAATATTTACCAATATTATTCATATTATCATAAGTCTAATGTGATTAATTCATTTTAAATAATGAGTAATGGTTCAATAGCAAAAGAAAATAAATAAAGTTAGAGAAATTTAAATATGCATTCACATTTATATAGTCAAATATTAATTTTAAGTTTATATACATAATTATTTGAATCCATTAATAATCCCATATTAATTTATAGTTTTCATTATTCATAAACTTAATAAATTAATAGTTCTAATATTTAATAATTTTTTAATCCACCAAGTATATTAATTATTAGAGGGTCTACTGCATATGCTTATAGAAGTTACGAAATCAAATGCTTATAGAAAAATCAAGTTCTTATACAAGTTAAAGTCAAAATGGTTTTTCAATTTGGTGCTAATTATGTTTAACACTATTTTTTTTGAACTGTGATTAAGGAAAACGTACATTTTATTACAGATATTTATTAAAATTTATTGATAAATTCTAATTTATAAAAATTTCAAATCAATGAGACAACAAATCAAAATTAATTTTCTCAATAATATATAAAATTATATATTTTTTTAAAAATTATTTCAATCTTAACTTTAAGCAGATGACTATGTTAAGAATATAATACATAGATAAGTCTCTCTCAACTTTATATCATTCATTAATGTATTATATAATTCTTATCACTCTTTCTTTAAGTTTGATTTCATTCGATTTTATCATGTCGTATAATTTGGATTTCTCTTATTAAGTTTCATTTCATTAAATTCAATCATATAATCGAGTTGCACTTGATAAACAAGCTAATTTTTAAGGATAACTCTCCCAAATCTTTATCAATTATCAATAAACCCAAAGAATAGTTGTTCGAAATTAAATCCTTTTTCTATTTCAGAATTAACAACAACGTGATAAAATTTGATAAAATAATATCATTCTATAATTTCAATTAATCAAATAAAAGTTCCATGTTTAAAATTAAAAAAGAAATAAAATTATAGCTTATATATAATACCATAAAAGCTCCAACATTTTTTTTTCGAAGTTGAAAGTTGTAAAATTGTTGTGTACAAATAATTATTGCATATGCTTAGCCTTAGCAATGATTAAAGGATGAATTTCTAGAGGGACATGCTAATTTGATACTCATGCCACAACATGGATTTTGGTTTCTTTCCACTCAGATAATATTATTTAGACCGGAGCACCAGCACATTTGCCTGTAATGGACAGATTTTCAAGATTTGGCACTTTACGATTTGCGAAAGAAATAACATGAAGTCACCGACTCCTAGGAATATATATAAAGAGAGTCAAACATATAGAATATAATATAGAATGCTATACAATAAATTAATAAGGTCAAATGCTCTTATATTAAATTATTATATATACCCAAAAATAAAGAAAAATAAAAAAGCAAAAGTCATATTAATACTCATTAGTCATGAATTGTAGTGATTTTCAGTCAATTTTCGGCTTTTATATGAACCATCCATTACTAATTAACCAATTGGCTTTTCTAAGAGTGGCAATTGCCCAAAAAATTAGCTTAGGTATAAATTTTTCTTCACGTGTCGCCTTATGGTGGTTTTACTGTTACATAAAAAGAATAAAATAATATTTCAAGCCAACAAATAATAGGCAGCAATTACTTTGTGTTGAATGTATAGATTTGGATTTGAAATTTAGATTTTAAATATTATATTTTAAATTTATGATTTAAATTTGAAATCTATAAATTTATAAATATTTTATTTAGAAAGTGTAAGAAATTTGAAATTTCATTTTGGTCCTATAATTTCATTTGCTTCTATATCATTTTCACGAGAATGAATCTAGAAATAATATGCTGGTGAGAATTATCTTCACGATGGTAAAGAAAATCTGAGATTTTCAATTGCTTCTGTTTCTTTTCAACGACTGTGGTAGAAATTAATGGCGGTGAAATATGATTTTTATAATCGTGAACGTTAAGATTCATGATTTTAAAGTTTGTTTTGTTAAACTGAGTTTTTCTCTCGTAATTTTGAATTTTGCTAATTCAAGGTAGTGAAAAATACTTCACGGTCATTAATTTCAAAGATCATGGAATTTTCATGCTCAACTCCTTGGATTGTATGACAAGGGAAGAAAAGAGAAGGGAAAAAAGAAAGAGATGAAATAATAAAAAAAATTCTTTAGAGCCATTTTCTCTTTCCTTAAACTTAAGAACTATCTAAAATGCAAATTCTCTGGACTACTAAAATCTTCATAAACTAATGTGTTACAAAATTCAAGATAAGTGTTTCACCAATAATAAACAGAAGTAGTGACTCTAAACATTGAGTTACTTGTAATTCTACTATTTGTTGCAGTGATTGTGTAATATGTAATGCTCTCTATATGATTTGATATTTCTTGTAATGAACCAATTTATGTACCTACACTTATAGGGCAATGATTTTCTTTTTTTTTTTTTTTTTTTTTAATTTGAGGAAAATAGCAATGATAGAACGGGCATAGGTGATGAAGTAGGAACCATTAATTAAAAGAAACGGGAAAGGAATTTTATAAGAATTTGAACCTTATTGAATTGACATGCCTCCAATAAGTTGGAAACTTAATTTGTCAAAGTCTAACATTACTATATTTCAATAACTTCTAGTTCATGGAGATAACTTTTCCTTGGATAGTGATGCACTAAAAAGGAAATAAGAAACATAACCTAAATATGGAGATAGTTTTTTTTTTTTTTCTTTGGTCCAAGCTAACTTTGAAATTTCGAACCTCTAACACAAACAGTATTCTTTCAAGAATTTTCAATAAATTAATTAAAAAAAAATTGGTGTGAAAAAATTTCAGATTAATTATTAGGTAATGAGCTCAATACAAATTAAATGAATTTCAAATTAGTTTCCTAATGGAAACTAAATATTGTGTGATTGACAACTAGAACCCCATTTTTCCATCCTTGCACTAAATTAGAAATAAATCAAATGAAGAGCTAGGAGAGTTGAACAAAAGACTAATGTGTATATATATATAATTTCTTTATACAAACCACTGAAAAAGAATCTTAACTTTCAGAGGCTATAATAATTCAAGCCAATTTAAACAAAGAAAAAAAATCAAAATATATATGTACAAGAAGCTAATTAGGACAGATGTGTTTCACTTGAATTTGTGGACCAAAAAAGTTCTAATGCTTGCATAAAAACCATAAATATTTAATACTATACATAATTAAGTGGAGAGTACAGGGAGAATCCCTATCATTTTGGTGGTGGGGAATGCCAACTTTGCTAATCTATATAGGCTTATTAATCCTATTATCATATATAATATATGCATCTTATATTCTATTTGTCAAAATAATTTGATAAAATTGATTGCCACCCTTACCATATCCAAACAATAAAGCAATATTTGAGCACCATGAAAGGTCATGGATGAAGCTTCAAGCTTTCATAGTATACATATATACTTTTGTCTTCGAATTGAAATTTACTAGGCTTCTATTTGTACACAAGAGGATGTGATATTTAATCACTGATTTTACATGTCAATGCTAGACCTCACTTTATTACTTTTTTCTTTTTGGAAATATTATGTATAATAATGAGATGCCATGCCATGACACACCTAAAAATGTATATATATAAGCCATTTTTAAATAATTTAAAGGTAAAATTGTAGTAATGTAAATATAAATAATGCAAGAAGTATGAAATACAGAAAATAAATGATTTTTATAATACTAAAATGTTTTAAAAGTTTAATTATAAAAATTTTAAAAACATAATTATAAAATATAGTTGAAAATATGAAAATTTTAATATTTCATACTATATTCATATTCTATATTAAATAAATGAGAGTCAAACGAGATTTAGTGAATAATAATAATAATAATATATTGTACTCTCTTTTTTTATATACTTAATTTCTCAAATAATTGTATAGTGCGCATTGCGCAATGCATACTCAATCATCACACAATCCTCTTATAGTGCACACTAGATTAAATATTTTATGAGCTTAATCCATCAATCATAACATAAAATCTCACATGAAATTTTTCTAAAGGAAAGGGGTTGCTTTTATTATGGGATAATATTTCTCTCTTTGTTTATAGATTCATTTGTATGCTTTATTTGTATCTATTAGGAGCTATCTCTTTGGATGTACACTCTATATATATATATGTGTAACAATTATACAAGAAATATAATCATTCAATTCTTAAATTACTGATTCATTTGGTATCATTTATTTATATACTTATCATGAAAGAAGGACTCATTATTACTTTTTTATGCATTGAACAATGTATAGATTGAGTCTCAAATCTATGATAATTGACATAAAACACCACCGTGAAAAGTGAATAAATAGAAAGAACAAACCGATTAGAGGACGTGCAAAATTTGTAGGGAAGATCAGCCTCCAAGCAAATCAATCTTATAGGACACTTTTAAAAGCACGTAATATACAAGCCGTCCATATTGATATTGATCCAAGAAAGTCAATATTTGCAGCTCACTTTTAATCCTAGTCCACGAATTTGGTTTATTATATTATTAAATACCACTGAGAATCCTCACAGTAGCCTACTTATTTATGGTTATAAATACCAATTTAAACCATAGCTTGTTATACCATCCATAGTGTTGCCTCTGAATATCTATTACTACTCTACTACAAGCTTCTCCTATTAATCTTGTTAATATTCTTTCAACTTCTTTAACTTCTCTCTGCAACTAGCTATGGCAGAAACCCTAGCCTTGTCTAAATGCGTTTTATTTCTTCTTGCTCTCCGAATTCTGTTGACAGAAGGAAGGCCAATAAAGTCAATGAACACGCTCTTGCACCAAAGCAAGTCAGCTAACAATGTTCAAGAATCACCGATAAGCCCTTGGTCTAGTATTACTGCAGTCATCTCCAAAGCCGAAAAGTCTCGAGTTCGAGCACCACTCAGAGTGAAATTTACAAAAAAATATAATGTTCCACAATCTACTGCTGCATCCAACGATGATTTCCAATCGGGAACTCTGGCAAGTCAAAAGGAAGCAGTTCCAGTTACTAGCTCTAGTGTGGATGGTTTCCGACCAACAACTCCTGGTTTTAGTCCTGGTGTTGGCCATCCTAAGCAAATAGTTACTAGTTCTAGTGTTGAACATTCTATTACAGGAGTCAAAGCTGTTGGCCCTCCAAAACCCGCAGCAGTTGGTCACAATAGTACTGAAGTTGGTCGTACAATCAACGTGCACCAAAGCAAGTCCAGTGGCTTCGGTGCTACTGCTTCTGCTAAAGATGATTTCAGGCCAACAGCTCCTGGTTATAGCCCCGGCGCTGGCCATCCTAAGAAACCAGCCGCAGTAACCAGCTCCAATGTCGTTGAACATTCTGTTACAGGAGTAAAAGCTGTTCACAGCGACACTGAAATTGGCCGTACAACCAACTCGCACCAAAGCAAGTCAACTGACTCCAGTACAGCTGCTTTTGCTAAAGATGATTTCAGGCCAACAGCTCCTGGTTATAGCCCCGGCGTTGGCCATCCTAAGAAACCAGCCGCAATAACCAGCTTCAATGTCGTTGAACATTCTATTAAAGGAGTAAAAGCTGTTCACAGAAACACTGAAACCAACTTGCACCAGAGCAAGTCAACTGACTCCAGTACTACTGCTTTAGCTGCAGATGCTTTCAGGCCAACACCTCCTGGTCATAGCCCCGGCGTGGGCCATTCGGTAATGAATAATATAAATGGTTAATAAATGGTGAGGGTCTATTGGCTAATTCTAGTCATTAAGATTATAATAGTGCTCAATATACTAATATCTATCGTGTGTATTTGTATTCTTGATATTCTCCTACATTTGTCTTTCTCTCCCATTCAACAAAAAATTAATATGGCATTAGAGCAGATTTGGCCCGATTTATTGATTTCCCGATTTTTTATCTGGATGTCCAGTCTCAACAGTCTGATCACATGTTGCTGCTGCGTTTTAAGGACAGTGTTTGAATTTCTTTCCTGGTTTTCCAAGCTGAATGTCCAGTCCCAGCCCACCCAATTTCTAATACAAGTGACAATTAGATGTTCATTTCTAATTATCACTTGAGAGGAGTATTAAGAGTAATCACACATTGATTAAAAATAAATAACATAAGTAGTTAATATATGGTGAGAGCCTATCATCTAATTGGCTAGTTCTAGTCATTTAAATTATAATAATGTCCAATATACTAATATGTATTGTGTGTATTTATATTCTTAATACTTTTCTATATTTGTATTTCTCTCCCATTCATAAAAAAAATAATAATAAATTAATATATATATATATATAAAGATTAATTGTTGTTTAGTTTCAAAATAAAGATCTTTGCATTTGCATTTCTCTTTCATTATTACTAAACCAAAACTCAGGTTTTTATGGACAAGCTATGGCTAGCTAGGCCTGCGCATAGAAGGCAGTGACTGGTGACCAATACGAGATCAATAATTAAAAATCTAGTGAACAGAAATTTAATGTTAAAATTAAACATTAGACAGAATAAAATGACAACATCATTACGAAATCTTTGCAAGTTGATATGGATCAGCATTACACATGCTCAAAGCTAGCTAATAATAAAGCTAAGCCAAAGGCAGTGCTGCATTAAACAAACTCAATTCAATCAAAAAGTCTTTGGCAAAAAAAAAAAAAGTTTAAAAAGTATAATTTCCAATAGTGTGACTAAAAATTATTTAGTGATATTATCTTACCATTAAATTAAAAAAATTAAGGGTAAACAGACCAAAGAAAGTTAGAGAAACAATATAATTGAATAAATACTAGGCAAGTATAATAATCTAAAGGCATGTATATGTTGTTGGAGAAATTGATTCACAATTGAAGTTATTGGATTAGTTTTTTTAGTTGAGGTGTTTCTTTCGTTTACTATTTCTGTTAGTTAATTTCTCAGTCAAAATACTTGTATAAAATGCCATTAATATTTTCATTCTTCATGATTTTTAGTTATTGTAAATCATGTTGAAAAAGAAAAAGTTTCTGTAAAAATATATAAGAGCAAAAACAGCAAAAAGAAGGTTATAAACAAATTCCTCAAAGATAATATATATATATTACAAATAAACTCCCTTGGGAAATATGAAATATATAGAGATGGGTGGCTTTAAACAGAGATCGAAGGAGAAAAGGTTAACCCCCGACAGGAAGAGCCAATCAAACACTTTTCAGTTTCACAAGTTATATATTCTTCAAACAGAGAGCGTGAGAGATAAATCCAAAAGATCACACATACCCATAAACAATAACATATATCTTTTTTTTCTTAATTAAACAAATTTAGAAAAGCACATCTTTCTATAAATAACATCAGAATTACTTAGTTTTAATAAATAAATAAAATAATAATAATAAAAAGCTAGCTTGGAGGTATTTGTAATCGATAAAACTAATGAACTAACAAGGAATCTTGAAATATTTTGTTTGCTAGACAGCTTCCTTTTCTTTATTTATTTTTTTTCTATGCCATATAACTTACATTAAGTTTTACTAATGAGACTTAACTCATTTTAAAAAATTATTAAAATTTCGAGTTCAAATTTCAATTCATACTTAATTAAAAAGAAAAAACTATTTTCCTCTTCAAATGGTTAGGTGTATAACCTCATAAATATCAATAAAATATCTACTTGTATGTATATATGGCCATTTGGAAATATATTTGATTTATTTTCTAATCACAATTTAGAGGTGTAAACGAGTCAAGGCGAACTGAGTTTTACCTTATTTAAATTTGATTTCATATTTTTTTCAAGCTTGAGTTTGGCTTGTTAATAAATTATAATCGAGATAAATTCGAATTCGATTCAGTATGAAACTTATTTATAACTTATCAAAATACTTAACTTTCTAAATATTTATTTCTAATAAAATAACTATAATTAAAATACTTAAAATTAATATAAAAGTACAAAACATCTTATTAGTCTAAAAATACAATGATAAAATTGAGCATTACATATATTACAAAAATATTAATTAATAAAAAAATATTTTTTATATAGTATGAAAATATTAAGTTATGTTAATCAAGAATATATATATTTTAATCAATTTTAATTAGTAAAAAGTTTATAGAAGTGTTAAAATATATTTTTAGAATACCAAAATTATTAAGATGATGATAATAATAACAATAATAAAGTTGTTTACAAGTTTATTAATCAAGCTATTTGCAAACTTGTTCACAAATTTATAATCGAGTTATTTATAAATTTAGTCAAGGCAAATTTTACTTTACTCAAACTCGACTCATTTATTTACCGAATTTTAAAATAAGGTTTAAGTTTGGCTCATTTATAAAGCGATCTGAACGTGAACAAGTTTTTATCAAGCCAAACACTGAGCTGCTTACAAACGGCTCGACTCATTTACACACCTAATAAAATTCTAATATATTTAAAAAAATAAAAAAAAAAACATAGATATTAAAGAACATAAGAAGGTCCGGGGAAAATATGCTCTTATGTTTTGTTAATATCTATGATGGTATATATAAAAGCATAACCAGAGAGACAAGATGAGCATTAGTGCTCCCAACCCTTTTAAGAATATATATATTATCCCTATATAATTAGTCTAATTTGTTTAATTAGTCCTTTTAAATTTTTAATTGATTCCTAAAATTAAATTTTTTTAAATAATTTCAAATGTTAAAATTATTTAATTATTACTATCCTATTGATATGGAAGATTAATAAAAATTATAAAATTACAAATGTATTTTATGGAAAAATATAATTAGTTATGATTTTTTGAAACAAAAATTATTAGAGTTTAGGGGAAAAAATCTTTTATTTTTTTCGTTCTATTAATTTTGGTTCTTCAAATATATATATATTTTTTTTGTCCCTGGGTGTATATATGTATATTAGTTTATATATTCCATAATCTAGATACATATGGTATCCATTAAACCCTAATTGAAGAAAAACAATAGAAAGGGATATTCCGAGACCAAGAGCCAACTTTGGCACAGCCGCACAGAACAGACTGGAATTAATGTTCATGCACGCACAAAAGTACTGTCTTAATCTCTTAATTATTCCATTGGCAAAAAAAAAAAATCTCTTAATTATTCACTTAATTGGCTATATAAATAGTACAGTACTACTAAAATTATGGAAAATTAAAGTTACCTCATGGGCTCTCACAACAAGACCTTGTGACAATTAATCTTATGTTGTAATCCCTTCCATTTAAAATATTATGTGGTTTAAAATTTTGACATATGAATTACAAAAATTATTAAATCATTATAATTCTAAATTAAAAAGACTAATATATCTTTATATTGATTTTGATATAGAGAAATAAAATCAATTAATATAAATAATTAGTAAAGAAATAAATATAAGATAAAGTTAAAAAAAATAATAACTACATTCTCGAAATCTCAAAACGACAAATAAATTGAAATAAAATTTTTTTCTAAAACGATATATATTTTGAAATAAAGAGAATATTACACTATTAGTGTCATCAATTCTTAAATACTACTCTCTCTATTGCTTTTTTGATAATATTAGGTGAGACAAGTTGACTAAAAAAAAATTTGATGCAAACTAATGAAATTTGAACATATCATACACTAAATAATAAATATTCCATAATTGCCTTTAAACACATCACAAGATGTATTAAAAAATTACATAATTACTCTTATTATGCATATATAATTGAATCATTTAGAATTATCCTTACTTTTTATATCACGTTGTAATTAAAAAACTTAAAGAGTTATAATTAATTTATATTATTCAATTAAATAATACTAAGTAACACAAGTTATGTCAGAAAATTTAATACAAACCAACAAAATTTAAATACATCATACAGTAAGGAATCAATAACTCATAATTATCCTTGAACGCATCACAAATTATGTTAAAAAATTACATAATTATCTTTATTGTATCAGAGGCAATTGCATCATTTAAAATTATCCTTTTCAATTTTACTCTTATTTATTGTTAATTACACTAAATACTTAGTAATTTCACACATATTTATAAAAAGATAATTTAGTCATATATAGTTATTTTTCCTATAATTGAGGTTATTTAATAATTATCTTAATTATGGTGTAATTACCTTAAGCAAAATATAAAAAGAAATAAAGAGAATAATTAACTTTCAAGTTATGAGAGGCCAAAATGCTAGCCTGTAGAGTAAAGGTGTACATCGGTCGATTCGCTTTAATTTGATTTGAAAAATTAAAAATTGAAAAACCAAAATTCCTAAAAACTCCAAATCAAACTGAACCAAATAAGTTCTCTAAACTAAATTTTAAGCTTTGATTTGGTTCAATTTGGTTCAATGAAAATTAGTTTTTTAATTCGGTTTTAATTTTTGTATATATAAATTAATATATAAATATATAAATAATATATAAATAATTATTTATAAAATAATATATAATATATAAAAATATAAAATAAAATTAAAATTAAAAGTATTAGAAATATATTTAAATATATAATCTTAGTTTGTCGATCGGTTCAATTTCAAACCTTTGAAACCTAACCAAAAATCAAAAACTGAAATTATTCAAAATTTCAATCTAAACCTTATAAACGACTACCTAATAATCGAATCAAATGTATAATTTCAATTTTGTTCTATTCAAAAAATTAGTTTGGTTTGATTTTTGCACACTCCTACTGTAAAATGTGTATGTGATATATCTTTTTAAAATTACTATAATTTTGAAATATATAGTGTCGCTTCCCTTTCTAAGTTATTATGCTATAATATTAATTTAAACCATCATCACATGACTCAATTTGCAGATCTTATTAGTTTCATATTGCCGAAATTTATGATTTAAAATTTATTTGAACTTTCAATCAAAATTTAATTAATTAAAAAATTTCTAACATCACCCTCACTTTTAAATTCTAGAGTTATCAATTATAACACATTAAGATATAGCCTCATGGTAAACATATATATAGTCTAAACAATAAATTTATATTTGATTCCTCCCTCTATGCTAAAAAAAAATGTTACTAATTATAAAAGAAAAAAAATAAAAAGAAATATTCAAATTCACAATTTTAAAAATTAATTGAATAATACTAACAGCCACAAATAAAAAATATTATAAATATCATGTGAAGTATGATCCAAAGAGAGTGCATTACAGATTACAAGATTCATAAAGGAAAAAACAAAGGCAAGTTGTTTATAGTTGGCATAGAAAAATTAACTAGCCGCAAATCCTTGAAAGCTGCATGGATCCGCTGGAACCCTATATACTGGAGCCGTCTTAAGAACTTTAGATTCCCTTAAAACCGAGTTAAGAAGATTACAATAGTATTATCTTTCTGTCTAAGTACTTGTAATTAATTAATTAATTTAGTTGCCAAAAGGGAATCACAAGGGAAGAGGTTTGCAGACAAATTGAAGAGTCAAAAGTTTTCGCATGTGCATTCAATTCGTAGTTCTAGCAGTCATTTACAGTTGTGAACTAGTGATTAATTAATTAATTAATTAATATTTCTAGGAGAACCCTAAGACTAAACTTTTGACCATATGTGAGGTCTAGCATTCATGCAGTAACTCGAGAGCAACTTGTTTGGATATATATATATATATATATATATATATATATATATATATATATATATATATATAATTTTAGTGGCTCGCATTTGAGTCATATTGATTTACACCCATGAAATAATAAGGGTTAATAAATGATAAGGTTTGTTATATATTAACATTATAAATGGTTTTTAAATGCATATTAAGACGATATTTGTTTTTCATAAAAAGGCTAAATAAATTATGAGCATAGGAATGAATTGCGCTATATTTAACAAATATTGAATTTAATAACATTAGTAAAAAGTATGCATCAGCAATAACTTGATTAATGTTATTAAATATCAACGTATATTAATAACATATTAATGATATTATTAAATATTTACACTAGTGTTAATTAAAAAAAACAATGCTATACAATCCAACATTTTTATTCCAACTGATGTGGCATCATTATATTGAAAAATATTTTATATAATGCATTTTTAGAAAAGAAATATAATAAATAAGATAATGACACATCAGTTGAGACAGTAAGTTGAGATAAAAATATTGGGTTATAAAGTATTTTTCTTAGAAAAACTTTAGTTATATGAGCTTTATAAATGGAGTGGTATAAATTTTTATATTTAACAATATATGATTTACATCTTGTTAGAATAAATTATTTATAATAATATTATATAGTGAAACTAGAGCCATCTCTAAAATTAAAAGTTTTAAAGTACTTTGAATATTAATCAGAATCAAATTTACCAAAAAAAAAGAAAAAATTATTTATAATAATGTTACTGTATATTTCTCAATTTCTCATTGTATAAATAAAATATCCTATTATAATCACCTTTAAAAGGTATTAAAAAATTAGGCAAAATCTAATTAGCATTAGGACAAATTGTTAATGGGTGCACTGAGATTTATAAATTAATCTTATGAATTAATTCAACCTATATATGAATATTTTACACCCAAAAATAATTATTATATAATTTCATCTGATATATAAAATCCTAAAAAGACCCACACCATACATAGTGGCAAAGGGTAGGCCAAGAGAATCTCTCCCCATCTTCTTGGGTCAGGTTTTGTCCATGATTATGTTTGTTAAAAAACATTCACGTGCAAATAGTACAAGCACATATGAACTTGTTCTAATTTTTTTAAAATAAAAAAAAAAAAAAGAGCATAGGTACACTTCTTCACTTCATTTGGTCAATGCAAGCAATATTATATAAATATATACAAGCTCCTCTGAGTAATATATATATATATTGAATTCAGTATCATTAATATTTAGAACTCCAATTTAAGAGGATATTAACCAACTAAATACAAATTAAGCAGACATTGTCAAATATATTTGCAATGTAAAATGAAAATAGCAAACAAATTATCAAATAATACTCATACGGTGAAGTTTAAACTTAGGACTTTTTAGCTCCATAACCTCAACTAATTCTTTTGAATAAAATAATATATTATTTATAAAGTAATAAGAGTATCTTTAAGAAATTTTTATAATAAAGAGTCAGTTTTAAAAAATAAAATTCTAATAGACTATTTATTTTTTAAAAATAAATAAGAGAATTAGTCTGACTCTCTACATTTATAAAACTAAATGTCATTCTCTATTCTAACTTTAATTATTGCAATATAAGTTTTCATTCACTTTATTACATATAGTTTTAGTACTATTTTTTCTATTGAATAAAATTAAGAAAAGAAAAATTAAAATCATTAATGCTTATGACATAAAATAAAATAAAAAACAAAATATAGAAAGTTTATTGGATTTGAATAAAGTTTAATGCTCTTTATTAACTAAGATATTCTCTATTAAACAAAATCTGTTTTTTTTTTTTAGAAAAAAAAAAAAGAGCACCATTAGAAATATCGTAATCCTAAAATTAAACCAACTAATTATTAAAATCTATGGGTTCATATACATATAAACTTATAAGTAAATAAATATTAGAATGCACTTATACAAAACTAATTGTCTTGTGCCACATCTAACTCACTTATAAGTACTTTTATATATTTTGTTAGTATTTAATGTGAAATATATTTCCCAACGCTTATATGAATAATTTCATTAATTAATTAAATCAATTCTTGAATTTAATTTTAATTTTCAAAAATTTTAAAAATTAAAAATCTTATTTATTATCATAATTTAGAGCTTATGATAATATTTATATTCTATGGGTTAACTCTAAACTATAACCTGAGATGTTGTACTTAACAATATTTCTAAACATATGTAATGTGCATTAGATGTTTAAAAAAATTATTTAATTGATTGAAAAAATAATCCTTTCAGTCATTAAATACTTATATCTATCATAGTTATTTTATAATTAGACAGGAGATAATTTCAATCCAACTTCGAATGAAACAAAAGAAAGAACTAATTGTGAAGAAAATGGCCTTTGAGCTTACGATGGGGGCGCATTTAGAGCCAAGATACCAATTGCATATACTCCAAAGACGTATGTATTTTAAAGCTAAGCTGTCACTGATAGCTCTTTTTAGGGCTTTTAGATTATCATATAATAAAGATACAATACCTTGCAAAGGGTAGTGGACTTAATTGCTGCGGTCCATTACCCCTAAGTATTACTTTCACTCTTTTTTTAGAAAATATTATTATTTTTTTACTTTAGTTTAGTCCATCTCATGGAATCTTCCTAGAGGTTTGGAATCTTATTCCAATTTATTTATTATTTGTTTATTATTTATTATTTTTGATATGGTTTAATTTGGTGGCCTCACATGGTGGAGTACTACTCTTTAGGTCTTTAAATACCGAAGGAAGCAAAGGGTTTTTGAGTATCTCAATAGCTTGAGTTATTATTATTAGTTAGAGCTTCAATTGTTCTTGAAAATTAAGTAGTAATTATAAAATCTCAAGCTATTGAGTAACAAGTATGGTTAATTTATGTAATTATAATACTTGTTTATTTTTCTTACTAATGCTATTATTATCTTACAATCTTGTTTGCATTGAAGGGAGGCCATTGGAACTAAGACAAAATTTGAAGTGTATTAATTGCTTCAGTACTAGTCAAGGGTGGAGGAGCTATACAGGAAATTACCCTAAAGGGAACAATGTTAATACAAATCCAAATCCAAATCCCAATCCAAATCCAAGTCCAAGTCCAACTGCAAGTGCAAATGATGATGATAATTTGCAGGATGGTGTTTTACCCAATGATGGATCTATCGATGCTTTTCGACCTACAAATCCTGGTCATAGTCCTGGTGTTGGTCATTCCATTCACAACTAATAATTACAGTTTGTGCATTTGGGTAGTATTAGTGGTAATAGTTTTAATAGGGTATGTTGTCATTAATTAGGGTTTATTATTGTTAAAAAAAGTGGTTTGTGTATGCATGTATTTCCACTTCTCGTTTATCATAAGTTGCTTTGAAATTATAATGTATGTTATGTTATTCTCCATTTTTTTTTTTTTTATGGGTTCCATTTTTCTTTTACTACATCATAAACATTAAATAACGAGGTAACTTTTCACTTAATTTCTCGTAACCATTTTTATGCCATTAAAAATAAAAATTGAAATTGAAACCTTGGAAAATACTTTTACAGTGTGTATACCCAGCCACTGCAAACTCTTCTTTTTGAATCTTCCTTCATAGATGATAATATTTCGACATTTTGACAGCCTGTAGAAATTTGTATAAATTTTCCCTTATATATAGAACTAGAGGTCACCTATAAGAATTTTTAAGAGTTAAGACGGTAAAAGTAAAAAAATTAAAAGAATAAATAAATTAAAAAAAAAAAAAAGTTAGGAGAATGAATATCGAAAAATTTAAAATTATAAGTGTAATAGTTAAAAAATTTATGGGATCCCTAGCTCCTCTTGTGTTCGCTAATGGAATTAACGTAAAACCAAGTATCTTACCCCGCCATGAAAAGCTGAAAATTCATAATAAGAGAATGGTACTATGCCGACTATGTTGAGTTTTTTATATACATTTAAGAAAATTATCTTTAAAAACTAATGTTAAATTTAAGCAGTTTATTTCTATATTAATGAATTATTATTTTTATATTTAATAAATATGGTATATTTTTAACACTCCTGCTTCAAATGACAATGGGATAACTAAAGTTATCACTTAAAACAATTAAAATCTGATCAACCGGCAAAATTTTTAGGTAATTTGGTAAATTGAACTAACCAGCAAAATAATTAGGTAAACAGAATTAACTTGTTTTATACCATATTAAATTTTTAATATAGATTTGGGAAAATCAATATTAAAAACTAGCTGTTAAAATTGGAGAGTCTATTTCTATATTAATCACTTAACATTTTGGTATTTAATAAATATGAAATATTCTTAACAAACTACGGCTTTATGTAAAGCTTACCATTTCACATAACACCAAGAAGTCTTAACATAGTGAATTTACAATGCATTATTTTTTAATGTACAATGCACTATTTTTTCAAAAAAAAAAAAAAAGACTCTGATTGAAATTTGTATTTGAACTTTCTTAGTGTTGGAGATCTAAATATATTGATAATATTATCTTTATATTCTGATAAAATATTGCAAGGCATGTAAATATATAGAAGGTCAAATCGGTTAAAATATAATACAATGCATGGGTAAAATAATATGAGATTGTTATTCCCTTTACTGACTCTCATAAAATTGGTGGCATAATTATAAATAATGAATGACGAGTTTCTCTTTCCATACCTTTAAAAGAAATTATAAGTATATACAACATATAAACATATATACAAAGTATTTCATATATTTGTACTACATTTTATATATATATATATATATATATGGGTTTTTTGTTTGTATTTTAAATAAATTTGAGTGTCGTTTTCTGTTAAATGTAATGTTTGAATCAGATAAATCTAAATAATCAAAAGAAAATATATAAAAAAAAAAAAAAAAACTCATGATGGAGTAGATTATTTTTTTTTTCCGCCATATATTATGACCCGCTAAGGAATCTTTGTTCTTTTAATCAATGAGTAGCGATAATATTAATTAGCTCAAAGAATATTTTGAAGGTTGTTTAAGGCTCTAAATTAGGTTTGTCTGTTTTCTCTCCTTTTATTGTTTCGAGATGAGAGGGTTTGTGTGTCAATTGTTCATATAAAGAAATAAAATGGAAGAAACCATTAATTCAAATCAAACAAGAAACTAGTGCCATTATTATTGTTAGAAAGAAGATCTTCATAAATCATGGAAAGATCATACAGATTCTTCGATATCTTTTTGAAACCCTATTTAATTTAATTTTATTTATATTTTTCAGTAATGAATTATGATATGAGGACCCAATAGACTTGGAAAGATTTAATGCCATTCTGTACTTTTAAGAATAATATTATTAGAAAAATAAAAGAATGAACACTGTGATCAAAAGCTTAAAATGGATCAAAGCCACCTCTCTGCTTTACCGATTAGAATTTAATTTCTAAAATTAATGTTTGGATTACATACGGTTTTACATAGCTAGCATGAGATGCACTCTTAAGAACTCATTAAAAAATAGTAAAAATCTTGAGAAATGTATATAATTAGAGATAATCAAATTTAAAATTTTATTCTAATTAAAATATATAATTATTAAAAAATATATCCAAAATAATGTGTATGAATGATCTTCTGCTAAAATAGTATGAATGATCTTCTGCCAAAATCCAAAATTATTTTAATTAAAAAGTGAGTTTAATGTACCTTATTAATTAAATTTCAATTTATAACATAAATATTTTTTTCATTTATTAATCTAATATACAAGCATAGTTGGTCATATGAAATATATAGTAAAAATATGATGAAATTAGCCCTCCCAATTATTTCTTTTTCATGTTTTTAATATCTATTAAATAATAAAATTTTTAATCTTCAAAATAATTAATTTATCAAAGTACTGTATTAAATTATATAAAATGCAATATAAGTTTAAATGTTTAATAAATTTCTCATGTTACACAGGATGTAATTAAATTTTAAATTTTCTATTTTTTAGGTTATATAAAATGCAATAAACCTGTAGATATTATAAAAACATTTTGTATGATTTATAGTATTATTAACCTTTGTAGTATAAATAGATATTTTTAAGATTTTTACTTAAAAAATAAAAAATTATTTTTATCATTTAAAAAATCACATAAAGCTAAATAATTGAAATATATAGCGAATCTATCAATTTTAAAATTCTGATATATTTATTTTGACTTTATGATATATATTTAATAAATCAAGAAAAAAATTATTACAATGAATTTTTTCTATTTTATTTTAATTTTAAAGTGAAAATAATTATTATATTTTTTATATGAGAAATGAATATTTTAAAATTAGCCTATTCAATAAAATCATTATGGATTCATCTCTATAGTTAGTCTTCCTAGCATGTAAGAATGGCATCATAGTTGGCATTCCCAACATGTAAGAATATATATATGATGAAATTGACTTCATTTGACCCAAAAAAAAAAAATTCAAGTAGTTTTTTTGTACTAAATATTAATGAAATTTTGAAAAGCTTGGACACTCTATTGAAATAATAAAAAATAATAAAAAAAACATTATTATATGCACAAGAAACACTAAGTTTAAAAATTAAATTTATAGTTAATAAGGAACAAAAATCAATTCTATATTTTTAATTAATTTATATATAATAGCAGAGAGCACTTTTTAGGTTTTTGTTGCTCATCAGTCTTCGCCATTAGCTAACTACAAAAGGAAGAATCTTTTTGATTTTTGGTGGCTAATGACCATATATATATTATTAGCTAGCTTGCAAACTTTTTGAAGATTGTTTTGAAAAGGAAAAGAGATGTATATAATTAATATAAATAACCAATAAAAAATGAGCTCTCTAGCTAGTTGGAAAGTTAGGTTTGGCTATAAAAATATAAGAGAGCCCTAACCGTCCAAAATTAATTAACAGTACAATCATGTTAATAAAGGGAAGGGCTAGTGGGGAGGTGCATGAGAAGAGTGGAAAAGTACACTTCCCTTTTAAAACTCTGGCTAGCCATAGTGCAACCCTTTGAGTTAGCGAAAGGTGGAGATTGTACCAATCATCAGTTGATTTAATGGGAAAGATATTAAATTATTTAAATAAAATTTCGGATTCGAGTTTTGTGAATGTAAAAAACAGATTTGGGAGAGATTTCCGCTCTGCGCCCGATAGTATCTCGGAAAATTAGTTTTGAGCTAAATTTGAAGATATCTTAGGAAACCGAAAAAAAAGGTAAAGATTGTCAAAGAAGTAATAATAATTATAAAAATCAAACTTCACATAAAAACAACGAAATAAAATATTATCAAGATTTCCAAGAATTAAATAAATTCTTTTTTTTTTTAATTTTTTTACTCAAATTTCAAAATTAAATCGTAAATTTATTATATGAATTAATCTCTTAATTTCAGTATGTATAAATAATATGATTTTAGCTAAACTAAAAAGATATTTGACATAAAACAATATTACAAAATTTATTTATATACTCTCTCACTTCATCATTAAAAAATTTTTAAAAAAATGTCAAAGAATTGTGTACTTTTGGTCGCTTTTAAGGTCAAGGATTATAAAATTAATTACTTTATGTAAATTTAATAACAAAAGAATAGTGATAAATTATAAATAGTAGTAAACTTAATTAACTTGTAGTTGCATGGGCCAGTGAGGCAAACAGAATATAGACAACTAACCAAGAACTTGGATGGTTGTGAGCTGTTTGGAGCCATGAGAGGTAAGAGATAGCCCTTAATATTAACCATCCATAAGCTCAAATATAATATTCTTTTTTTTTTTTTTAATGTACTTAAACAAATTGATGGAATCTTCCCACTAGCCAGGACCCTTCACATGCTTTTGTCTTAAAAAAAAATTGAAACTTTAAAATATACTAAAACAAATTCAAAAATTCCCAATATAAATACCACAGTCAGAGGCAGAGGTTTTAGCTAGACATATCCTAAACCCCATAAAATATCATATCTATCATAGTAAATTAAAGAGCTCTCTCTCTCTCTCTCTTTCTCTATAGCTTCTTCAATGGCAGCCAGTACTAGAGTAATGATCAGTACTTGCACTATATTTTTTCTTGTTTTAATACTTTGCCATGAATTTGTGTTTGTAGAAGGAAGGCATTTAAAGCCAAAGAACTGCAAGAAATGTTCTGCTGCTACTCAGAGAAAAAGCTCTAATTTGTTGAATGTTTCTAAAGATGGCCATAACCATGTATTGGGTAGTAGTGGTCAAGAGAAGACAAGTAAAACGGGTTATGTTGATGATTTTAGACCCACTTCACCTGGTCATAGCCCAGGTGTTGGTCACTCCATTAACAACTAATTGATTTTTTTTTCTTGATTCTAATTCATCTATTCATGGAAGAAGAAGATGGGAATGGCTGGAGAGCATAGGAAAAATTAATGTGGTGTCCTTTTTTTTAATTACATGTATATATTAAAGTTATTTTTAGTTATCTATCCGTCTCGTTTTTTAATTTGATTTTTTTATTTAATGTCACTCATTTTCAATAAATAGTATCTCTTTAATTTATGTATTTCTCATTTTCTTTAACATGCAGTTATATGTCAAATTAATTAGAACGATAATTAATTTGTTAATAATGAAGAGACGGAAGTTAACCAATAATTTTTTTTTTTATTCTTTAATCACTGGGTAATGGGAGAAAACACGAATTTGGATCTATTTTTGAAGTTATTAATATACTACTACTAAGTTAGCAGTAAAATAGGCAACTATAATCAAATACTCGCAACGTATTAATTTTTCAATCGATCTAATAAACAACACGAAGTATAAGGAATACCAACATTAATTTGAAGTTGAAGGGAAACGAGAAAGAAAATATAGAAACGAAAATAAGGAAAAAAAGTTGTACTATATATTATTTGGTATAAGATAAGTAAATTAAGAAAGTATACTTTTTTAGACATTGAAAAATTTTAATTTATTTAATAGTTATTATTAAAAAAAGCTACCGAGAAATAAAATGTCTAGTTTTTGAGTTAGGAAAGTTAAGAAAGTTAGAATTTTTTAATTAAAATAAATATAAATTAACATATCTACCCTAAATTAAATTGGGTTGAGTGAATAAGATAAAATATTATTATCTTTTTTATTATTAAATTAAATAAAAAAATTTACTTTACAAAAAATTTTATGCAAATCAAACACAATAATTATTTTTTGAGAAATTTATTTTTTAAAAAATAACTTCCCGAGAAATACACTAAATAATACTTAATATATATCACATATCTTAGAATAAAATATAACATCCTGAAACTCACTTATAAAAAGTTTATAAGAGTTCGTATGATATTAAATATATCTTTGATTAAAAAAAATTTATGGGAGTTTGTATTAAGATATAGTTGAGTGTTTATTTTTTTAGTATAAGGCTTTTCAATTCTAAAAATGATTCTAATATAATTGAATGTTTTTCTTTGATTAGCCGTTTAGTCTCGCTTTTCATTTTTCGTTCTTTATTTTTCAAAAACAAAAACGAGATTTTGAAAATTAAAATTTATTAGTCTTGGTAATATATTTTATTTTTTAAAAATTTCTAGATAAATATGAAAGAAATACAAAATAATATTTTTTAAAAATATTTTCTAATATTTATTTTTTAAATTTAAAAAAATAGAAAATCACAGCAATACCAAACACTATGGATTTTAATATGAGCAAATGATTTGTTTTAGAAAATATTAAAAATTCTTTCTTTGAATCCTTAATTACAAAAAAGAAAACAAATGCTTTTTTTTTTTTTTTTTTTTTTTTGTGGGCTCACCGTATCAAAATAGGGAATGCTACTAACCCTTTTTGTGGGGTCAGCAATCACCAACATGAAATATTATCAGCCTACTTATTCCTATCTCAGTCATGTTATGTATATATATTATTCTGTTTAATTTTGTCCCAAAGTTTTTACTTATTTCTTCTTCTTTTTTTTTTTTTTTTTTTTGAATTTGCCGATGGTATCACATCCACTTCCATATTTTAGTGAAGCAAAATAAAGCCAAATGAAGTCATTATTTATTTCTCACAAATTAATCCATGGCATACAGCATTCTTTCTTTCTCCTTTTTTCCCCCATCTTTGGATTTTGTTCTTTATTCCTTGTTACCCTTTTCTTTTCTGGTTTCACCTTTATAATTATGTCTAGATCAATCAATTCAATTATTTTTAATCATTATACATGTAATTTTTAAACACCTGCCTGTAATACTTAAAATTCAGAAATTTGAATTCTAACTCAAAAAGCTTTTGATTTTTCAAAAAATAAATAACAATGAAATTATATAAAAAAAAATTGAAATTAATGCACATTATTAGATAATCCAAACCAGTTCATTTGTTACGTTATTGTAATAACCTTAGTGATTCCATAAACAGGCATGATCTTTTTTTCTGTGTTATAAGTTTTTTGATAGATAACGTTGTTTATTATGCTCATATTCAATCTTAATTTAATTTTAATTTTAATTATATATATATATATATATATATAAAATAAATATATAATATTATTTAAAATTTTGATTTAATCTTATTTTAGTTTCAATTTAACTTTTAACATGTGATTTAAAGGTCGAGTCAAATATGAAAATCATAACAATAGATTTAAGTTAAACTCTCATTCTTCTAACACTCAAATGAAATATATAATAAAGTAATAATACACTTTATAAAGTAATACAATACATGTATATATACGTATATTTGGAATCTCGAGCAGCGATGCAAACAAGTTTCTATTGGAATATTCGTGAAAGTGTAATACATGGAACAGTAAATAAATTGATGAGGGAAGAAAAAGCATAGAAAACGATTTTCTACTCAAGAAATTAAAATAATAATTATTTAATTATTATGACGATTTGGTCCCACGTGAAATAAAGACATAGATAGTGGTCGTTAAGTTAGTTTAAAGAAGGATTTGACCCTACCACTTATTTTGTTTCTTCTTGGATTTTTTTTTTAAACTTGTTCTTGGATTTTTATAAACGACAAAGATGCTATTAATCTAATCTCACATATAAAATGGCTGCTAATTAAATTAAAAATAATTAAATGATTTTCAATTTTCTATTTATGGGGTTTTTGGTCTTATTTGGAGACAAGGCCTCGTGGGTTTCTAATATCAAATTTGCAAGTTGAAGCATGCGTTTGTGTACGGATTCTCATTCTATTTAAGTGATTGAGATTATTAATTAAGTATTTTTAACGTATCATTTTTTTTTTTTTTTTTGAGCTTTTGGAAAAGAGGAATTTAACATCAATCCGATTTTAACTTTGACATTTACCTTTGAAATAATGATATCCACTTTTAAAATAGTTTAATCTTACAACGTAATTTAGTATATGAGCGGACGTATAATATGATGAAATATATAAGTTAGTCAAATTTTAAATAAAAAAAATATATATATAATATATTCATCTAATAATGTACTAATTTTTTGTTCTAATAACAATATAAAAATATAATTTAGTTATATTATTTTATAGTCAGTTAAAATATAAATTTTTACTCTTTTAAATCACGAAAATTATCTATAAATGAATTTACACTAATTTTATAGTAATTTTTTTCAATAGATAGTAAACAAATAAAGAGAAAGTCGTATTCCATTTTATTACAAAATTTAATCTTGACATATTCATAAAAGAAAATGATTGCTTCATCGTACGTATACGTAATTGTAAAAAGAGAAAAAATGAAAATAAGAGTCATCACTCTATACACAAATAAGTAGATCTTTCTTTTTTTCTACCAACCATGTACACAAGTGAGAGATAATTGACAATATTTGAAAAGATTGAAGTTGTTGCATATGATAAAAATGTTTTAATTGCATTTTTAATTATAACATTTTATATTGATAAAATCTTGTGAATACAATTTTTATAAAATCTATAAACGATAAAATTAGTGAGCTAACTTCAATATAAGCAATTAGAGTATAAAAGTTTTACAAAGATTAGTAATTTAGTATAAAAACTAGTAATTATCAAATCACTTGTAGTTTCCTGTTTGATAATTAATTAAGAGAATTTTCATTAATAATAAGATTCTAGACTATACGTCTCATATAATAAGTTCATTTTTTTTTTTTAATCATTAGACAATATATAACACTAATTTTTTAAAAAATTCATTTGAACAAGTAACTATTAAAATAATTGAATATTAATTTCTAAGATAAGTGGTTCATTTTTATAATTTTACATTTGATTTGATGCATAAATTTAAATAATCAAACATTTCCAATACACAAACGTCTGTCTAATTAAATGCTAGATATATTTGACCCAAGTGAATGCCGTTGCATCAAGCCACCAATAACCAGCAGCTCAGGCAGAATAAGCTCCATTGCAATTTGAACAGTTAGCAAAATCTATGAAGTTGGTCATCAGGTTGCAAAGAGAAGGGAAATAATTTAGCTCCCTAAGTGCACATAAAAATTAGAAATAATGTTCTTCATATTTATAATCCGACTAGAATTATAGAAAATGAATCATATAACTAATTGAAAAAAAAAAAAAACAAAATTACATAAAAAATATATTTTGTGTTTTCATCCATTTTCACTCGGAGGTCTATGATTTTTTTTTTTTTTTTTACAAAATGGGGCCTAATATTTGTTCATTAACAATTTGGAATCCATAATCATAATATTATCAATCAATACTGATGTGGTGCTGACATAACACTTATACGCTCTATTTTATTTTAATCCTCATGACTATTTAAAAATTGACAAGTGCTATGTTATCATCATATTAGCATTGACTATATAATAATCAGTATTCGCTGACAATATTAAAATTATAAACTTTAAAATGTTAACAGAGCAAATTTCATATCTCATTTTATCAAAAAATTTCATAGAGTCTAAAATAAAAATAGATCAAATGTGATATTTGTTATATACTTCTCAAAAAAAAAAATGCACTATTAAAAAAATTTAGTTTGACTCGACCATATGTGATGCACTAGAGGCATGTCCCTTATGGTTTATTTGTTTAGAGGGAAACGAGAGAAAAGAAAAGAAACTGAAAGAAATAGGAAATATATCTAACCCTTATTTAGGTTAAATGCATTCCTTATTTCTTTTCATTTCCTTTTTTTTTTTTTTTTTCCTCTCCATCTCCCCCACAACCAAACAAAGGGTTAAGTGATTTTCATAATATATATCCTAAGAAAATAAATTAATATTATCCTATATATCTTTATATAATTAAGTATTATAGCAAAGATACTAGAGATTGCTCAGTTATTGCCTATATATAGTTTAATTATACTTGTCTTGCCTAGGCTCATTAGGTGTATATAGATAATATTGCATCATATCAACAAATATAGAGATTAATCAACAGTGTAATCTCACCTAACCTCACCAAATCTCTACCAAATTAATAACTAATAATTTATCATTCTATAAAGCTATTTATACATTGACCAATAAGTCCTTCCATTCACATCATCTCTCTCTCGCTCCCAATATATATATATATATATATATATGGCCTTAAAAATTAAAAATCTCAAATTTGATTCTCACAAATTTATAAGTATTTACATTATTAAATTTTTTGGTGATTATTTTGAAATTTACAAAATATAATTAATATGGTATTGGAGTACATCAGTATTCTAATAGACCAATAAAGTCATCTTAAGGTCCGTGGAGAGAAAATAAGTGAAAAAAAAAATGATAAAGATGGGCCACACATCAAGGCCCAATTGATGATGGATCGTGAACAAAAAACTTAAGACTAGAAACTAGCCTTCCGAGTCAATAGCGAGTCAAAACTAGATACTAGCCCTTTGGGCCTAATAAAGAAGAAGAAGTTGGAATAAAATTGGAGACTCATTCTCATAGTCCAGAAAAATAAGTGATCATTGGGCATTCAATTCAAGCCTAACAAGATGAGCAAGCCCAACACTTCCAATATGATTGAAGCCCAAAAGTAGAAAAGAGTCCATGGTCAAGAAAATTTAACTTAGTGTTTTGTATATAATATTTCCAACAAAAAAGGGCAATTATATATTTTCTTGCATGTACTCTGTACCTGTCTCTTTTTTTATTTTTTTAAACATCTCTAATATGATAATCAATTTTTTAGGGTAAAATTAATTAACATGTTGGAAATTAATTTTCGAGGATTTTATGTAGTATTTTCCATTATAATTTTAATTTAAAAAAGAAAAACACCTAACGCTTTAAAATTGATTTGCGCCCATCATCATTGGCTTAGCGGCCTAAGATTTAACCATATAGTCAAGTCAAGAATGAAGTTGATGCCTAATGGGCTTTGTTCCTTAGGCATCATAGACCCAAGGCCTTTTTCCGGCCTATTCTGATTTCAATTGTGTGTTTATATAGCTTTTCGTTATATATGTAAAAACTACATTTAAAAAATTTTGAGATATAGGCTCTGTTTATTTTGCGAAAAATAATGTATTTTTTGAAAATATTTTTTTAAATAATTAACTTTTTATTATTTATTTACAATATTAAAAATATTAAAAATTTTAATTTATAAGATTATAAACATATTTAAATTTATAAAAATTTTATATTTTAAAATTTTATTATTAAATATAAAAATACATAAAAATAATAAATTTAATGATTGTTTCTAATCCATAGTGATTGTAATGGTTGCTAGAGGCCGATAGTGATCAGTTGTGATCTTCAATAATGAGTTTCGATTATTTGTAATTTAATACTCTCTCTCTCTCTCTCAATATATAAATATACACCATCAGTGATCGATGATAATCATATATGGCTGTCAAAGGTTGACAATAATTATTGATAATTTTCGATAATAAGTATTGATCATTAATGGAAATACATATATATATATATATATATATATATATATATATATATATATATATATATATATATATATATTGCATTTAATAATTTTTTTGAAGTGTTCCTAATATTAAAAATATACGTGAAATAAATGCAACCGTATGTCTAAATTTAAATGATAATAAATAATACAATAAAGATAATTCTTACTTACATCAATCTCTTAATTTAGAATTTAAACTCCAAATATACTAATAAACTTTCCGCACTACACCCAAGTTTATTTTTTAATAAGTATTAAAAAAAATACCAAAAATATAAATTTTAACATTGTTCACGAACTTTAATCAATAATACTAAAAACATGAGACCAGTGAGATAATCCACACCCTAACATAATTTAATAATAAATATATATATATAATAAAATGGTACCTATTTTTTTATTTATTTTTTTTTAAACTACTACTCCTGTCTTGTGTCAAGCAATCCTAGTACGTTTCGCAACCGGTTATACAACTTGCCAGGTAATCTTCTTAATTTAAGACATGCCATAGAGTTTTGACCACCCAATAGCAAAATATTAATATTAAGTTGGGTCCACAGTCTCCCAAATTAAATCTATTAATAATACTTATTAATAATATACTTAATTAGGTGATGACCTTATTTGATTTGCTGTCAAATTTTGGCACTCTTAATTAAATAATGGAAAATGACCTTAGCAAATTTTTTTTTTCTAAGAATATTAATCACCAACATGTGCAAATAATAATAATAATATACTCTTTCTATCTATAAATTATAATATATTTTTATTTTGATATTTTTATTTATTTTATTATTATATTCTTATTATAAATATAAATTACATTAATTATTTCAAAATAATATTATTGATTATAATTATACTAAATAATATATTTGAAAATATAATAATAAATTTAACTTAAAAAAGAAAATGTACTATTTATTTTGAACATCTCAAAAAAAAATATGGACTATAATTTTTAGACAAAGAGATTATTTTTTTAACAAAATATCTTCAATAAATAATAGAATGTATACATAAAATTATTTTAGAAAAATAATTGAATTACAGTAATAGTAAAATACTTTATAAATCTGAAATTTATATTTTTAAAATTTCAAAGTATTACAAACGGTTTAATGAAATTTGAAATATTTAGTTTTTAGATATATCAATATATCTTTTATATAATAAAATATGAGAATTTTCACTCCCTTCATTATTTTTAAAAATTAATTAGATCATAGCTAATGGATATATTTACCAAAATACATGAAATGTATTAGTTCTAAAAATTGACTACAGGCTACTGAGTAGTGATGATGGTGGTCACCCTAGTTGGATTGAAAAATCACCGAAAGGAATCAATGATGAAACAATAAAGACTTGCTATAAAATAAGACTATTACTCCTGCTTTAATTGAATGTAAGAAAACGACAACGACTTCGTAGCATTTATATATGAACATAAATATGCTCATAGCTCATTAGGGGTGGAGATTAGGCTAGTAGAAATAGACTTCTTGGTTGAATCCATAATTTCTCCAGTCCGACACACGAATAAGTTACAATAATTTCATTTTTGTTTTCAACTATTTATCTTTTTATTTCATCAGTCTTTTATAATGCTTTAAAATACATTTTATTTGTTATGATATATTATAAAATTTAATTGATGTCTTTCTATATATATGAATATTTTAGTTTTCATATTAGTATTAATTGTATTTTTCTTATTGGAAAAACTTTCTATTTCTTGTATTTTTCTTATTACAAAAACTTCTTATTTCTTTCTCTTCTGTACTTTATATAAAGGGCTTAATACTATTAAATGTAACAACTAGAAAAACTATTTTCTTCTCTATATTATTTGTTCGTGTTATTCTCAATTTTATTTATAACACGTTATCAGCACGAATCGTTCTACAATATTGTTCATAATTTTGAATAGCTTGTAATTTGTTACAACCCAGTTAAAGCGAAAAATTTGAAAAAATAAAATTCAAGATTTATGGTAAATAATTTTTATCTAATTAATTACTATTATGATTAATATTTATGTATCAAATATTTTTTTAAGAAAAAAATTAAATCGTTCTTTTTTTAAGATATCGTTTGAACATATTGGGCTAATTAATTTGAAAAAATTATTTTTTTTTCTTCTCTCTTACAATCATTTATTTCAAATCGTTTTTTTTTTAGATTTATAAAGATTTGATATACTATTTAATGATTAATCAATTAAATTATAGTTCCTGAAAAACTAACATTATATTTTAAATACTATATCCTGAAGAACTAGTATTATTTATAGTTCTTAAATAACTAATTAAATAAATAACTAAGCTATGAGTTTCTAGAGAATTAGTATTATATTTTAAATTTTAGTTCCTGAAGAACCAGTATTATTTATAATTCCTGAAGAACTAATTAAATAAATAACTAAGTTATGAGTTCCTGAAAAACTAATAATAATTACAGTTCATGAAAAACTGATATTCCTTATAATTCTTGAAGAATTGGTATTCTCTACAGTTTTTGAAAAACTGATATTCTTTACAGTTCCTGAAAAACTGATATTCTATATAGTTCCTGAAAAACTAATTAAAGTAAACAAATTCATTAAAGAATCATTAAATGTTCCTGAAAAACTAAATGCATTGTTTACAAGTCTTTAAAAGACTGATTTTATTATGATTTTATATTAGACAATGTTAATTAATGAGTTTTGACATCATGAGTAAGAATTATTTATATTAGTGTCACTCCTTCGAGTAATCAAATAAATAAAATAGACAGCCTTGAAAAATTAATATTTTATATTCCTGAATAACTAATAAATTTGATTTAAGCTACACGCATTGAATAAATTGGATATCAATAAAATACCTGCGTATGATCATAATATTAAGGTAAACCCTTTTGCTTTAATTTTTCTGTTTTGGGTGTTTCATTGTTGTTTATATGTATTGGAATGATAAGTATGGCCTATTTGATTTACCAACCAAATTGTAACTTTTAATTGGTTATCAATTATAACAACACATTTTATGCATAGTTTTAAAGTCATGACTTATAATTTTTTTGGCATAAAATTCGATCCTAAATTATTCATTTATTGATTGATTAACTTGTTTTATGGGAAAATGGTGATCTTGCGTTCATATTAATATATTTACTTGATTCATTAAATTGAGATTAATTCTACTAGTGTATATATTATTACATATCCTCCGGTCTTAACATCTCAACTCAAAATTTATTTTATGGATAATACATGTCTCATACATATATATATATATATATATATATATATATATATATATATATATATATATATATATATATATATATATATATATATATATATATATATATATATATATATATATATATATATTTGTTAGTTGAATAGCCTACAAGAAAGTTGTGTGTGTTATATATGTTTTAAATTTACTTATGTCAATGTGTATTAGATGTGAAAACAATTAGATATTTAAATGTGAGATGAGATTAATATAAATTATATAAGTAACATGGTTTTTTTAATTTGTGAATTGATGAATTTATTTTCGGATTGCATACATTGTTGGATTTATGTTGGTATAGAGAAGCATAATTAGTGCTTACCTTTCCTTGGTATGATAAATTATGAATTTAATATTTGTTAAAATTAATATTAATTTATTTTCTGATTGGTCTATTTAGATATATTTTAAATATATGCAAATTAAGTTATTTAAATAAAGTGAAGTATAGTGAATTAAAGTTTGGTTGATAATTTTTATATGCTCTTGAATTCAATGGAAATAATTTTTGACGTGAGTTGTTGATAATGAAATACATTAAGATGCTAGCAAAAGCAAAAGCTATTATCTACTTAAACCTGATTTAAGTGATGATTTAAACGTTGAATATCTTACTATTAATGATTTTTATATTTTCTAGAAGAGTTTTAAAAATATATATAATCACTTGAAATATGTAGTACTACCATAAACTCAATATGATTAGTTAAATCTACACCTACAAGACTTGAAGTCTATTTGAGAATATAATTCAACCATGTTTAAAATTACTTCACAGCTGAAATTGTGCGGTAATAAAGTTACGTACTCCTGTAGTAGCAGTATAAAAGGTGAAAATTTACAAATATTATTTTTCTAGTAGTTGCAAATAATAATTGTTAATAAAAAATCATCAAACAATGCCCACTAGTATAACTGTATTCCCTGAAATTAATACTATAAATCATTTGGTAAATAATGAGATTCTGAAAGAGAAACCGCCCATATAGAGAACACAACTCAATTCAATATTGATGATTTTATGTAAACTCCTTGAAGGTGTAATTTGCAAGAATTTTATAAATTGTGTATTATAATGAGTTATTTAATTACTGTTTTATCTCTAGTATACATGCACAATATATTGCGTTGAACCTGCAGTTCAAGCATTGAACTTATAGTTCAACAATTAAAAGTTTGGCATGAATGCCATTGTGTACATCATATATACTCTCCCTTGAAACTTGTATAAGGATATGAGTCATAAATTTTTTCTGTGCCATGAATATATTAAATCTATCTCAATGTGCGATAATGGGTCCACAAAAGAGACTATGAATTTATTTTGATAAGGCATATTTTTCGACATTAGGGGGAGGAAAAGCACCTACAGTGCTAAAAAATATCGAGAAATTTATTAGAAAGAAAACCCTTTAAATAATTTTGGTCCATGTACAAGTTAGAGTAAACCAAAAGTTCACAGAATAATACAGTTGCAACAAATTGCAACTTAACTGCCAAATGTATTTATAGATGCTAAAAGAGTGACAAAGTCTCATATTACAGCTACTAATACCCTAGCAAGGGTTGTGATTCCAATTGCAAATAGAAAATCAATCAATCTCACTACACGCCAGAAGCGTGGATAGTAAATTGGAACTAAAGACAAAAATCTGCAGAAAAGAAAAGCAGCGCCACTCATAAATTCTCCTGAAGAGAAACCTCATGAAAAGGAAGATATCAGTCAAAGAGCTATAGCTAATTATGAGACACAGACTGAGATAACGGAACAATTAGATCCTCCAGATAGGCTTCTGGAGTTGATGATCATATAAATGAAAACTATAAAATCTCAATTATTTTGTGATATAAGAAAGAGTTGATAGAAATTTAATTATTGTCGACGATGAATTTTCCTCAACAGTAGCTTTTGCTGTTACAAGAGAAAATATAGATCCATAATCTATAAGTATAACTGAATATTAGCATAACCATGATTGATCATCATGGAATGAGACAATTAAAATAGAGCTAGACTCGTTCTATCATTGATTATGAGAAAAATAATTCTCTTATTATGGAAATGATCATGTTCCGATACTTAATTAATATGGCAGTTAATGAAATGCTTATTGTACACCTTATAAAAGTAATAAGAATCCCATAATGACTAAGTATATCATAAATAAATATACATTAAACATGTGACATATATTTCATCACATTGCAAAAAATCTATGTATGTATTAAAGCAATATGGACATGTGGTATGATTATCTGAGTAAATTCTTATTGAAAGAAAGATATGTGAATAATACACTATGTCCATTTGTATTCATAAAAGACCATAGAATGTTATATGTTATTATTGCAGTATAAATTTATTTAAATATCAATGTGACTCTTAATGAACTCAAATAAGTATGTACTTGTTTGAAAAGTGAGTTTGAGATGAAAAATTTAAAGTAAATGAAATTTTGTATCGGCCTGCAAATCGATTATTAATGAGTCCTAATACACCAGTATACTTATGTGGAAAAGATATTTAAGCAATTTTTGCATGGATAAATTTTCTCCCTCAAGCACACCAATAGGTGGTCAGCTCACTAGAAGTGAAGAGAGACCCTTTTAGACCTAAAAAAGATAATAAAAAGTTGTTTGGTCTTGAAGTACCATATATAAGTGCTATAGGGCACTCTTGTGTCTTGCAAATTACATCAGGCCTGATATTGCATTTGCAAGAAAAATTTCTAGGTAGGTATAGCTCTGCACCTACAAAGAGATATTAAAATGGTATAAAAAGTTATATTCAATATACTATTAATATTATAATTCATATTTGAAATTGGTCTACATGCGAATATTGGTTATTTGCTTAGTCTCTATGATGGTAGATTTTAAACTGGCTATGTATTCACTTATAGTGGTACTGCAATTTTATAAAAGATTTTTATGGTCCTTAAGTACCTCACTAAAAGATACTCCCATTGTATTTTGAGAATAATGCAATTTGTATTGCACAAATTAAAGGTGGTTATATTAAGGATAACGAAGTAGATATAAACTTCACCCAAATTCTTGTATATACATAAGCTCCATAAGAGATATCCACCAAATTCGCTTGAGTAACAATTTAATAGACTTATGTATTAAGTTTTTACCTAATGTGGTATTTAAACGACATCATTTCATCAATTAGTATACGCCGTATTAAAATCTGTCATTATCAGGGAGAGCGAATTAGTATATGATTGTACTCTTTTTCCTTAGTCAAGTTTTTATCCCACAGGGTTTTATTGGACAAAGGTTTTAACGAGGCAATCTGTGCAATGAAAAAATAGTGCATGAAATATACTCTTTTCCTTAGATATGTTTTTTTCCACTGGGTTTTCTAATAAGGTTTTTAATGAGTTATATTCATAGCGCAAGTAATATCTTAAGAGAGTACTACAAATAAATTATTATATGTGGATATTACTTAAACATTATTAAGTATACGATTTGACAACTTGATAGATTTGTTTACAAAGGTACTCCTTACAATTACATTTGAAAAGTTAGTCAACAAAATTAGAATGCGTCAGCTAAGAGATATTTGATAGAAATCATATTTTCATGAGGGGAAGATTTTAATGCACTGTATTCTTTTTTCCTTAGCTTAGGTTTTGTCCCATTGCGTTTTTCTGGCAAGGTTTTTAACGAGACAGTGTTATGGCGCAAATCCCTATAAGAATAATGTACTCTTTTTCCTTTACTAAGATTTTTTTCGCTCAGGGTTTTTCCTTAGTAAGATTTTAACGAAGCATATTCTTTGTAAAAGACATCAAGGGGGAGTGTTATAATATATTATAAGATTTGATTGATGTCTTTCCATATACATGAATATTCTAGTTTCCATATTAGTATTAATTGTATTTTTCTTATTGGAAAAACTTCTTATTTCTTTTATTTTCCTTATTGGAAAAACTTCTTATTTCTTTCTTTTTTGTACTCTATATAAAAGGCTTAATACTATTGAATGGAACAACTAGAAAAACTATTCTCTTATCTATATTTTTTATTCATATTCTTCTCTATTTTATTTATAACAGTATTTCTATTTTTAACATTTTTTATCTTTTTATATTTATTTTATTTTTTAATATTAATTTATTTTTTCTAATAAAATTTAAAAAATATAAAAATTGTATTTAATAAATGACATAAAAGAAAAAAAATCATATTACTTAATACACTCTTAAATTTTTTAAAGAAAAATATGTCAAAAATAAAATGAGATAGAGGGAATAATTTTTTTTAAAAGAAAATTGTAGCAATATATGCTTTATTATTATTATTATTATTAGACAGTTAATGTATTTAATTGATTTTTATATTATATAACACTTTAATTTTGAGGCTAGCCCGAAAGTTTCCGAGGCTAGCGCTTCATTAGAAGCGAGCAAGGCTTCTCGTCACACGGCGATTGATGATCTTCACGTTGCTAGAGCTGAACAGCTGGTCAAATATAGCTAAATGTAAGCAAAGGGCTAGTTCCAAAGGTGAACCGGACTAAAATTGGCCTGAATTAAATTTAAAATCAAACTAGTTAATGATTTCGGTTCATGAACAGGACCGTAAAATTAGAGGTTTAATGACTAATTAAGGATCATAGAGATGAAAAATGACTGGAACCGGATCATATTAGACCATTCGAACAGTCTAAATAGTGTGAAAATTTAAACATATATATATATATATTGCAAAAATATGAAATTATGAATAAAATTTTAAAAAATAAGTTGAAACCCTTTTTTTTAATTTATTGTTAAAATAATTAGTTATTTAAAAAAATACAAATGGTCTTTATTTATTTATTTTTAATTAACTAATGACATTTTTAAATCATTCAATCAATGTATTATAAATTATATTATTTTATATTAAAATAATTATTTTTAAGTTAGCTCAAAATTCAATAGAATTTAAAATTTTAATAACACATTAGTATTTTAATTTTTTAAATAAAAAATAATTTGAACTCCATAAGTATTCATATTTATTTTTATAATTTCTAAATTATTTGAATCAAAATTAAAATTGCATGAAACCATAATTATAACCGTATTCGAACCGAAAACATATAATTATTGAATCGAAATCGGACTAGAATATTTAAATGCCGATTAAGAGTTGATATTTAAAAAAATTGAAACTGGACCGAAACTGACAGTTCCGAACCCTTGTCTATGTCTAAATATAGTTGTTCATCCTAAAAGTTATGATTTTCTTTGAAATTAACATAAGAATTAAAAATATTAATTTTAAAATAGTAAATATAAACTGTTAATTATCAAAAATTATAACGATATTATAGTAATTTAACCGTGCGTATGTATATATATATATATATATATTATAAAAAAAATCGTGCTGTTGCGAGGAGTCGTATTAATTTACGTGTCTTATTAAATAACGAAATTGAGATATTTCTCAGTCACATGCACAACAATGTAAATCTCTTTTTGTTTCTTTCTTTCTTTTTTGTTTTTTTTCTTTTTTTTGAAAGAATCAATATAATCCATTAAATGAATAATACTTGCAACATGTATTTGTCCTATAAATGCAAGTATTGTTCATTTAATAGATTATATTGATTCTTCCAAAAAAAAAATAAAAAACAGAAACAAAAGGAGATTACATTGTTATGCACGTGACTGAGAATAATCTCAACTTCATTATTTTATAAGAAAATATGATTCCTCGTAGCAGCATGATTTATACATCAATTAAAGTTTTTTTTTTTTTTCCCAATCAAATGTCATTTAAGAGTTTTGAGCTGAAATCCTGCCAAAATAAATGATGTGGCATGACACGTCATTCAATTTATATAATTTAATACGTCATCTCATATTCACATATTAAGATAACATGTCATTTTAAGTTATCTATCCCGATAAATTTGAACAAAAAACTCTTAGATAATCTCTAATTAAAAAAATAAAATTTTAAATATTTTTTTATATCAAATTAAATTTTAATGACAATATTAAAAAATCTTTAAAATTTAGTGAATTTTAAAGTCATTTACCCTGCAATTTATGTGTATGTAATACATAGATTGCATACTTTCACCATGTGTGTTTTAAACCATTAACAATTAAAATAATTGTTTTATTGCGCTTGGTCTAATATTTGTATATATTTATTTATGTGATTTTATTATAAGAGTATTTTAAAAAATTAATTATTTTTAATAAATTCTTTTATATTTTTAATAACAACTAAAATTAGTATGAAGAAAAATTATCTATATAATATATATAACTTTAGAGATTATAATTTTACCTTAATTCCATGCTCACTTCGTCAAAAGTAATGGTGCAAAAATTTGATTACCTTACTCCGCCTCCATCTCACTATCTAATGAAATTGGGGTAAAAAACATTTAATTGTCAGAATTAACTTTTTTTTTCATATTTTTAATTAATTAAAATTAAATTTAAAATTTCATGATTAAGCTTTCAAATTAAAATTAAAAGACTTTTCTTAATTTATTATTAATTAGATGTTAAAATATCAATTCCATTATTAAATTTATATTAAATTATTAATTTAATTTTTAAATTTTCATCGTATTAAATCAAATTCTTTAGCTTTATAAATTTGGTCTATTAAATTATTAGTAGGTTTAGATAATTTATTAAAATTATAGAAATTAAATTCCATAACTAACTTCAATAAATTGAAGAGTGAAAGAGCGAAGTTTCTCTCTTCCTCATGAAGCTTATGTGTCGCCTTTTGGGGTATCCTCCAGTGACTTTAGTCACCGACAGAAATACTCCCTCCTTCTTCTTTTCTTTTTTCTTAGTATTTTGGTTCTCTTTTTTATTTATATTTGTGATTTTTCTTTGGTTTTTGTTGTCCAGTTAGTTAGGGTTTCAAATATGTTTTTTGAAGCTTTGTTCGCAGCAACGCTATCAATCTTATTTTCAGCTGCTCTGTCCGATTTTTCCACTAGTTCATTGTTACCCTTGTTATATTTGGGGGTGGTAATAGGTGGAAGAACGAAGGGTTGGCTAAATTTGGCCTTGGGATCTTGCAGTTGGTGCTTCTCCTCTCTCTTTAGCTCGTTGATTTACATTCCATGGCTTTTGATAGAGACCCCAAATCTTTAAGGCACTAGCTAATTTGTTGGAGGATTTGTAAGTTTTGTTGAAAGCTTGTTAGTGTGACTTTTTTGGGATAGTTCAGACACATTCTCTTTCTTTCAGAGGTACTTTTGCAATTTTGACTATGTAGATGGATAGCTCTAAAAGAAGCATGGGTTACTAAGGACAATCATGGTATTTTTTCATAATTAAGTATGTGTTTATCGTAGATTTTAAGTCAATTTATTTCAATTTTGTAATGGGTAATTTTAAATTTATGATTGTTTTAGCTGGGTAACTTATGTGGTTCAATTGATCATAGTAACTTTGGCTTTATGCCTTTATTAATGGTAGCCAATTTCTTATTTGGGAAAAAAAATTTAAGGAGATAATATGATAGTCAATTTGTTATTTAGTTTTCTACTAACAATAAAAATACGAAAATATTTTTGACCACTAGCTTCAATAAATATCATCACCGCATCGGTTAGAAAAAGAGAGTCCCCGAGTGGGTCCCAGTCCTATTCAACGACCCACTCTACACGCCAAATAGGGATAGGGTCCACACTAATCGTGAGTCGACTGATCACATCATAGCCATTCGCCCCACCAAAAGGGTTAAAGACAAATCAGCAAAAGCAAAGAATGGGCCAACCACACTCGTGTCTCACACACTAAAGAACCATCAGCTTTTGGCGATTACGTTAATGATACCAGTACTAAACAAATTCGGGGTTGACATATTTCAAATCCAACGGTCGATGATGGCCACTTTCCCAACCGACGGCATAGATTAGACAACCGGTTCAAGGAATCTAGGAGATTGTGACACCGCCGCCAAGCTGTCTTGTATTACCTGAGGCTGGCCGTTGAAGCGCAATACTCTGGTGGGGGCCATCCTATATACATGTAATCAAAATTCCACGTGTACCATTCTTTTTTTTTTTTATTAATGCATTTCGTAATTTAAATAGTAATTTAAAAAACTTTTTGCCCCTTTCACATCATTATTTTTCAAATTAAATTTGATATAGGTTAATACATAATTTTTTTTATTAATTTAGTGGATTCATATATAATAAATTTGATCACATATTTTATTTATATTAATATATAAAGTTATAAAAAAATAAATTTAATAATAATTATAATTTATATACATATATATTAAAATATCTAAAAAACATAAATTAAATAAAAAAACTAAAATCTACATGAAATACAAACCCGACACTAATTATTTATTAGGAATTAGTCAAGACTATGTACATTATTCGGATTATATATGAGTCAAATTCATTATATTTGTATTTAAAAAAAATATTATTATATATATTAGTTTGTCTAAAAAATTATATATATTAATCTAAATAATTTTCAATTGGTACTTAAATCATATAATGGGGTAAAAAATTAATTTTAAAATTATTAATGTGATTTTATTAGAAGTTAATTTTAAGTCCATTCTTAAAATTTAAAATATGATATTAATGAATTTTTATTTTAATAATTTATTAACTCAAACATATTTATATTATGATTATCAAGTTCTAATGAATAGAGAGACGACAAAGTATCCAACTAAAACAAGCTAAGCATTGTTGTTATTATTTTCAAATTATTGTTAATCATGTTTTATGTATTTTTAGAAAGATAATTACAATTAGTGATGCACCACTACCAATTACCCTCATGGCGCGTTTAGCACGCGAATGGGTCCTTACTCCTTAGCTCTCCCCATTTGCCTTACTTGTGATGGTCAACGACAATGCCTTCCGAGAGTGTAATTTACGTAGCACTGATAGCTCGTGAGTATTTGATTTTTCTGGAACGTAAGAATGGCAATAAAGTATCCACTTGGCGTATATTAAATGTGTATTTTTTTTTTCAAAATGAAACTTATTTTTTTTCAACACCATATTAGAAATGAGAAAAATCATTAATTTCATCTTGTATACGTTACTTATATAAAATACGTTTTCTATTTATAATTATATTTCATATATCAATTCCAAAATTTCCAAGCAAACTTTTTTTTTTTGGGTATAAAATAACAAAAAAAAAATTTAAATATATTTTAGGCTAAAGTTTGAACAAAAATAAAATTTTAAATAATGTAAGAAGTTAAAAATCTCAAAATGATTTAGCATAACTTACCTCACACCAGAAATGAACATACTCAATAATTATTAATAAAAATAATTTTATATATTTTCAAAACTAAAAAAATTATGATGAGATAAAATAAAAAAATTACAATGAGATAAAATGAGCTACACAATAAAAGTGATAGTTTAAAGACTTGAATTTAAATTTTCTTTTTAGTATAATGAAAGATCAATATGTTGAAATAAGTTATAAAATAAAGATACTTTTTTTTTTAATATTTTTCATCAAATAAATAATAATTTTTTATGATTTAAAAAAATTAAATTGGATATTTCTAATTTCTCATATCTTTAATGAATATAAAAATATAAATCAGATCATATTTGATTGGCTAAATTTAAAATCTTTAATTTTTTCTATTCTAAAAATCAAATTGCTGAAACTAATTAATTTAACTTTGAATTTTACAAATTAAATTTAATAAATTTTTTCCAGTATAATTCTGTGTTTATAAGTATGTGTACGTGTTATTTTTGTTTTTTAGAATATGCGTATGAGTTATTTAAAAAATTGAATAATTGAGAAAAATATGAAGGACCTTTTGTATACGTCTAGGCTTCTATGATGTATCTGTGGTAACTTTATTGTTGTGCGAGTGTTTTACACTCCATTTTTCCCGCGCGATTCTTCTGGGGTTTGGTGGTGTTTTCCCAGTATGCCAAAACTACCCTCGTTAGCAAGCAATCAGGGGACAATATAGGCTCCTGTACTGAAGCATCAGGCCTATTTGAAATTAAGTTTCCTAAAATCATTTTTTAATAAAATTTTTTATATATTCTTTTAAATTATTTTTAAATAAAAATAAGTAAATTAATACTTTTATCAGAAATAAATTTAAAAAATAATATATAAAAAAAATAAAAATCAATAAATTAAAGTAAAAAAATTCTAAAAGTATTTTTAATTTATAATAATAATTTCAAACCCATCCAAGGGTAAAATAGACTATTCACTAAATATAAATTAATACTTGGGCCCGGTCCGCGCAATTATACCGCAATGTCGTAGAAGTTTTAAATTAGCAGGGACCACTCAAAGTTCTTCCGAGTTCCAACTCCCATACCCATATGGGAATTGTTATATACTATTTAAATTACCATCTTAGCCCTATATGTGTCCTCCGCATTGACGTGTTCCTAAACAGTCTACAGGGCGAGGACTGCTCAATGGATGCTATTCCAAATAAAAACAAATTGGTTTCTACAGTTGAAAAGAATTTTAAAATTTTGGTTTATTATTTTTTATTGGATAACGTCTGATTAGATTACTTTTTAGACCGAGATAGTTAGTGATTAATATTAAAGAAAAGAAAAAGTTTTTTTTTTTTTTTATGCCAGATACCATATTTTTTTTTATATATTACGTACTGTTAAAATATATCGTAATGAAATATAATATAATATAATTAAATTAATTTTTAATATAATTTTATATTTAAAATTAATTTGATTATATTAAATTATATTCTATTACGATTTACTAAATGTACTCTTAATATAAAAAAAAGATTTAAATTCAAGATTTTTTTCTAAAAACATCTTCAGTATATTATTTATATATGTCAAACTTTTTATTATAAAAAATTATTTTAAAAAATAAAACTTCAAAAAAAAGAGGTGATTTGACTCTTCACATATAGAAAGCCGTATATTACTCTTTATTCTAATTTTAATTAATGTAACACAAATTTTTATATATTTTATTTGATATAATTTTAGTACTATTTTTTTTATTAAAAAAATTTAGAAAGTTAAAAAATTAAAATAATTAATGATTATGTGATAAAGTAAAATAACGAGCAAAATATGAAAAATCTATTGAAGTTAAATAAAATTTTTTACTTTTTATCAAGTAAAATACTTTATATTAAATAAGATAATTTTTTTAAAATAAAAAGTACCATTAGAAATACTTTAAAGAGCAAAATTTCTTGAAATTAAACTAAACTTTTAATGGTTTATTTTGTTGCATTTCTATTTTTTCATATCAAATCAAACCACAAATAAATATTATATATAAATATAAATAAGAATAGTCATTCTTTAAAATATTTATACATATATTAAATATTTATTTAACTAAATATTAGGTTGCTAATCATATGACACATTTTTTTTTTTTGCCAATCATATTTATTTATACACAAATTTTTTTTTTTGCTAATCATATGACACATTTAAGTAGTATTTTAAATTGGAGGTTACATGTGTCACTTTCCTATGCCTATGTATATATAACTTTGAGATTTCTCCCAAATATGCCATAGTATTTTATTATATCTCTAGAGTTGTTTTCCCTAAAATATTAATTTTATAGTTTTATTAAATTTAATCTTGATAAATAATCATTTAGATTTTTTTTACAAATTTATATTTTAATTTTGAATTATTAAAGTTTTGAATTTTAAATATAAAATTAAAAAAAAGAATGTAAAGTATCAAATAATATAATAATTTCTAAATAATTAATTGTTTAATTAAATGGATTCTTAAATAATTATAATATAAATTTTTTAATATAAATAGTTTCGTTTTTTTATTTATAGATATAAAATAAAATAGTTTCGAATTTCAATCAAAACTACTTCCTGATATTGTAATGACATATATTTGGGCAGTTTGGTAAATTTGAGTGATCCACTATTCTTCTTTTTTCTTCTCTCTGTCCCGTGTCTAAGCCTTGTTTGCTTTCTGGAGTCTAAAGGCCATTCATTTGCCTGTTATCAGCTGTGCTTGTAATCTAAGCTCTTTTTCTTGGGCCCTTGAAATCAAGAAGTTATAACCCTAAAAAGAAAAAAAAAAAAAAGAAAAAAAAAAAAAAACCAAAATCGCAGATGATTTCCCTGTTTTCTCAGATATGGAGTTCGATTCCTTGACGATCCTAGCTTCACAACTGCACCAGAAGCAGAGCCATAATCATAACCAGAAGCAGAAGCAGCTATCTATGTGCTACTTCTGGTAACTCTTATCGCTCTCGACATTAATTTTCGATGTTCCCAAAACACTTATTTTCAAAGAAAATTATGTTTTTTGAGCTTTTCTTTACTTGGCTTCATCATCGGTAAAGCTTTTTTTTTTTAAATTTTATTTTATTAAATATGAACTGTTGTATTTTCTACTCTTTTGCTCAGTATTTATTTTTTTTAATTTGTTTTGAATTTTTTTTTCTTTTGATCGTTTTCTTCTTGACTACTGGTTCAGAAATGGCCTTTTTTTTTTTTTTTTTTTTTTTTTTTTCTTTTGGGATACTGATGATTGGTTTCAGCTATATAGAGCTTAGAGGTGTTATAGATAATTTTATGAGTAGCTTTGAAGTAGAAGAACTTTGGTAGATAAATAGATTTTTATGCTGTGTTTGCAGTATCTGCTTTTTGAGGAGGGTATTAATTCTATCTGGTAATAGAAAAATATTGTTTTTAGTTAATGTTTTTAGATTTAGGTTCTGCTAATGAGAACGATAAAGACTTCCAAATTTGTAGGAACCAAAATAGTTTTTTTTTTTTTTCAAAGTTAAAATGGCTAGATATATTAATTTAATGATGAAAATGTTTTCGGGTGTGTTTCTTTGTATTGCAAAAACTTGATTATCTACAATAAATAAGTTTAATTATTGCATAGAAGATCTTAAAAAAGGGGAATTTATTTAACGATAATGTCCCAGCCCAAAAAAATTTGGGCGTACCCTTCCTTTCTCATTCTGGTACTACGTTTTGTTAAAAAAAAAATAAAAAAAGGAGCTTTACATATATATATATATATATATATATATATATATATATATGAACTTTTTTTAAAATAATTTGAAACATTTTTTTTGAGTAAATTTGTCTAAGCTTCGGGACGGCTCAAGTATCACTGAATCAAAGGCGCATTGCTAATAATTTGAATCATTAATTTGGCTCCAAGGAGCCCAAGTGACTATATAGTTTTTGGTTGTGTTTTGTTTCTCATGAAATGGTATTAAGTAGTCTGTTTCTGGTTTCTTTCTCGGCTTCTTTGTGATTTTCTTTTTGCTCATAGTATATTTAAATAGATGGAGATTTGAAATGAAGTAGACATTAGTCCTATTTTTCATTATTTTTCAGTTGGGGATTATGATTATACAAATTCAAAATCCGCCTTCATTTGAAATGCACACTATCTAAATGAATGCTTATGGATCGACTTTTGTGCAATAATGTGATTAAATTGACTTGTGTGTTCAAGTGTTACTTTTCTTTTATTCCGGTTTATTCTTTTTACTTCTTTTTTGTTATTAAATTTAAGAAATATTTTTGAACTCGACAATGAAGGGATTTCTTGAATTGCTAATTGTTTTTTCTTGCTAGATAAAGTTTTAAGCTTTACTCACTTGTAATGTCATGGTGGTCTATTCAGGGGATTGTTTCACCAGGTCAAAGCATTCTGCTTTATTTTGGTCCTATCATGTACCTTTTTTTGCCTGGCTGCATGTGGACCATGCTTGATTGATGGGATGCAGAAATCAGCAAAATATGATGGCTGTGGGTCCTGTGGATATGATCATGCTGTAGGTTTTCAAGATATAATCGTTGCTGATGCTAGTTCAGGCTATGATGCAGGAAGTCCAATGACTCACATAAGTATCAACAGTATTTGTACCAATTCTCATTCGTTCTGCTTTCCTTCAACATTGCCTGGTTTTTTGTCTGAAGAGCAGAAGCACAAAGGAGATTCTTTAGAAGTTTCTAGGAGTCAATCTGATAGTTTGTCATCTGTAGGACCAACTCAAGGTAGCAAGGGAGCTAGTAACAGGAGCTGGTTGTCAGATTCTGGCATGTTTGAGTTACTAAATGGGCTGACTGTTTCTTGTTCTTTGAATTTCATGGAAGATGTCAATCAGTTATCATCCATGCAAATGGGCAGTGGTAATCAAAATGATCTTTCTTCATGTAGAGGTCCTTTACTGACTAAGAAGATCACAGGCTTTAGGCTGAACACGAACTCTGAGATGACAAAGTCTAATTCTTTTGATGTTTCTTCATCACCCCATGTAGAAATTAGCCCTCCTGTACTTGAATGGGGACAAAAGCAGTTGTATGTTCCATCAGTAGCTTTCTTAACAGTAGCTAATACATGTAATGACAGCATTTTACATGTCTACGAACCATTTAGTACCAATATACAATTCTATCCATGCAATTTTAGTGAGTTTTTTCTAGGACCTGGTGAAGTAGCTTCGGTTTGTTTTGTGTTTTTACCAAGATGGCTGGGCTTTTCCTCAGCTCATTTGATCTTGCAGACAAGTGCTGGGGGCTTCCTGGTCCAGGTTAAAGGCTATGCTGTTGATTCCCTTTACAAGATTAGTCCTGTTGTAAGTCTGGATGTAGCTTCTGGTGGGCGGTTGGTTAAGAATTTGTCTTTGTTTAATCCTTTCAATGAAAACCTCTATGTAAAGGAAATAAGTGCATGGATATCAGTTTCTAAAGGGAATATTTCCCATCACACTGAAGCAATCTGTAGCATGGAGAATTTTCAGGATTCTAATGGGCTGAGCCTGCTGACTGTTAAGGATTGGTTGGTTGTGAAGAGTGGCCAAGTTGGTTTATCATTGATGGCGATGAGGCCCCATGAAAATTGGGAAATTGGTCCTCATGGCAGTGAATCTGTCATAGAGATAGACTTCTCAATGGAATCCGAAGCACAAATTGTTGGTTCTTTTTGTGTGCAGTTGCTAAGGTCTTCTCAGGATAAGTCTGATACCATTTTGGTTCCTCTTGAAATTGATCTGGATGGAAAAGTGGCATATAATGGTATTGGAGGTTCACTTTCAATTTCTCTCGAGGCACTATTGCCATGCGATGCTGGCAACACTGTCGTTGCTATCTCTTTGAGAAATGAAGCTCCTCATGTTTTGAGTTTTCTCCAGGTTAGTGAGGTGGCAGCAACAAAAGTATTCCTGATCAAGTACATTCAAGGCTTGCTGCTTTTCCCAGGCACTGTTACACAAGTTGCTACAATTACTTGTACTCAGCTGCTTGTTGAATTACCTGAAATATCCAATATATACAAGAATTGCAAATTAGTTGTGCTGACAAATGACTCAAGTAGTCCTGAAGTTGAAGTTTCTTGCCAGAACGTATACCATATTTGTTCAAGACATAAAAAGAATTCATCCATTGGATTTGATAATCAGTCTGAAAAGGTTGAATCTAGCGATGCAAGGATAGGATCATTGCATGGTAGCACACAGTTGCTCTCAAAGATCATGGTACGCCCATCATTATGCATCTTTTCCAATTATGGCATTCTCAAAGCACTTTATATCATGATTGGCATTAGATAAGTGCATTCTTTTGCCTAAAGTTGTCTAGTTCTATTATAAGCCTGGATTTTCAAGATGAGTAGAAATGAATTTGGAAAATTGTAGTAAACCCTTGAGGTTGGCTAATATACACTTTGGTCCTCTTATTTGTTTATTTATTTATTTTTTTTCAATTCAACTCCTTAGTCTGTGAGTTAAATATCAAACAAGGGTCAAAAGTTCATCCAAAACAGTATGGTTTAAAATGCCATTTAGGGCAAAATTGTTGATTTTAATGAATACTTGAAGGCTAAAGTGTTGAATTTTGAAAAGGGAGGATAATGTGTATGATGGTTAAAGGAGCTTTTTGTAAATTTACCAAATGAATAGGTTGTGCCTGTTGAAATTTATTCTTTGGCATTTGCTTCCTTTGGGTGATTAATAACAAACCGTAACATGTTACTACTTAGTTAACATTTATTTAGAAATAGTGGGGTCATGTCATGAAGGTTTTTTTCTATTATTTGCATGGCCTTTCTTGATATCACTACCTGTCCAGAATGTTATGTTGATGCCTTTAGTCTGCCTATATCACATGTTATGTTGCTTTATGCTATTTTTAGTAGTTGTCTATCCTTCTTGCCTTTTGACATAAATTAAGACGAGAAGGGGGACGGGGAAGAGAGAAGTTCAAATCAGTTGCCAAATGGAGTTGTGTTCTCAAATTCATCATCAAAAGTCAAAGATGATTAATGTAATCCATGTTTAGTGCTTTGTGTTCTCAAATCCATGTTTAATTGCTGCATGTGGCATCTGTAATTATAAAATCATCCGTGAAAGAGAAGTATACACAGCCTAAGTGCTTCCTCAATGATGAAAATACTGCAATAAATTGCTTATAAATTGGAATATATCTATATATATTGCTTACTTTGTTTTTATTGTCTTCACTTGAAAATACATTTGTTATGTATTCTCATACCTGTTTTAATGGCTAAATAGACATACGTATCCTGTTTTCTAAAACAGATTCTTTCATTGATCATTATGCAAGGACCTAATTTTACCTTTTGAAAAGTTTGTCGATGTCTTTGTTGATTTGAAGGGATTAATTTGGTCATGAGGTTTTTTTTTGGGCTCTGACTTGTATTTCATCCTAAATTTTATGTTGAGCAGATTGGTAAATTTTTTTTGTTTGATTTAGGCTTCATTAGAACATGGGATTTTATGCAATGGGTAATGCGATTTTAAGTATAGGGATGAAAGTTGAAGATATTGGCATTATAGGATAGAAAAGGACAATGTAAACTTAGGATGCCAGGGAGTAGGTAGTGAAAAAAGTGTTAACAGATCTAGACCATTTTGTAGATGTAATCCTGAACTAAATTGGATGGAAAAAAGGGTTCATATAGCTGACTCCAACTAGATTGAATCAAGACTTAGTTCGAGTTTTATAGAATTTATTTAATGAGTTTGAATTTAAGGTATATGTGCTAACATGGGGAAGTTGTTACCTGTAAATTGAAGTCTCTTGAACAATTAGGACAAGAAGGATTAAAGTAAACCATACATTTTTCCCTATAGGGTGTTAGTAGTCAATATTTAGTGACTGTTTGCTAAATTGTGGAGCTAATAATATAAGTTATAGGAAATGTGATGACAACTAACTTTTACAAATCTTAGCCCATGGTTCTATTTTGAATGACGATTAGCGGAGTAGTTGACTCTTTTGACTGGTTGCAAAACATTTAGCATCTTGAAATTAGAAACACTTGCACATGGTCAATAACATAGAGATTACCCTAAAAACGACCTTTTCTGTAGCTGTTTTCAATGCCTTTCATTGTTGTGATGTACCTCCCCTCTTTTATCAAGGTGTGCTCTTTCCTTTAAAAATAAATCCTTCTGTCCATTGATGGCCATTACCAACTCTGCTATTTGCCATTAAAATGAATAAATAAATTTAAAAATTATATTTCCTCTAAAAAAAAATAAAAAATATATATATATATTTTTTTTTGAGAGCAATGCATTATCAGTAGATGAAAAAGTAGATTTCTCAATGCTGCTGTTTTTTTTTGCGGCTCCCCATATATTATCTCTAGTATTCAACCAATTCAACATCAGTGAAATTTTGGAAAAATGATCTCTCCCTTCAGAAACACTTAACAAAAATAAACACAAACCAAGACATGCATAAAGTAAGTGTGTGCTTGTTCATGTTTCTGAATGTGTGTTTTCCTGCCTATACATGTGAACTAAGACACATGCATGAAAGGATGTATGTTATTTCAACGACATGGGGTGGGTACTTGCAACCAATGAATTTTGTATATCAACATTTGTTTCCTGTTATTTAATCTCTTCTTCTTTTTCTTCTTGTTTCTCGCTTGCCCACTTCATTCATGTTTCATGATCTATGCGCATGATAACTGAGATGCTGGTCTGAATTTACTGAAGGAATTGGAGACTGTGGAAGCAGATGAATTTGTACTGGAGAGTTGGAAATCTCAAGGTACTACAAGAAGCCTGTCTGTCCTTGATGACCATGAAGTACTCTTCCCAATGGTTCAGGTTGGAACTCAAGATTCTAAGTGGATCACAGTAAAGAATCCTAGTGAACATCCAGTTGTAATGCAGCTAATTCTTAACTCAGGAGAGATCATTAATGAATGCAGGGAGTCAGATGGTTTTATAGAGCCCCTTCCTTTAGGTAGTTTAGTTCATAATGAGTTCGTTACAACTAGGTATGGATTCTCGATGGCAGAGGGTGCACAAACAGAGGCCTATGTTTATCCTTATGGTAAAGCATCTTTTGGGCCAATTTCCTTTCATCCTTCAAATCGATGTGGGTGGACAAGTTCTGCCCTGATAAGAAACAATCTTTCTGGTGTGGAGTGGTTATCCTTGAAGGGATTTGGTGGATCACTTTCCCTTGTCCTCCTTGAGGGATCTGAGCCTGTTCAGAGCATAGAATTTAATCTCAACTTGCCATTTCCTTTAAATATCTCTTCTCCAGAGTTGTTATTTCACATGGAAGAGACCACTTATGCTTGTTCTCGGCCATTGTCCAAAGAGCTGTATGCCAGAAACATGGGAGACTTGCCTCTCGAGGTGAAAAGAATTGAAGTTTCCGGAACACAGTGTGGGTTGGATGGGTTTATTGTTCACACTTGTAATGGTTTTTCACTTGAACCAGGTGAGTCTACAAAGCTTCTGATATCGTATCAGCCTGATTTTTATGCAGCAATGTTACAAAGAGATCTTGAACTGGCCTTGGCTAGCGGAATTGTTGTTATACCCATGAAGGCAAGTCTATCTTCATACATGTTCAATCTTTGCAAGAAATCAGTATTCTGGATGCGATTGAAGAAATTCTCTGCAGTGGTGCTTCTTTCTGCTTCTTTGATGTTTCTGATGTTTTGTTGCATATTTCCCCAAGTGATCAATTTTGGCTCCCAGGATTATTTCTATAAGAATGAGAAGAGCGTCATTGCTACTGTGAGAAGTTCAAAAAAATCTGCTCGCCTGCATCATAACCAGAAAAACAGTAAATTCTCTATGTCCACTGAAATGGATGGTTTGTTAAGATCAGTTGCGGAAGGCAAAACCTCAAAACAGGCATCTGGTTTTAAATATTCCGATAGTAATCTTGGAAACCCAGACCAGGAGATAACTGTTCAGAATGGAATGCCAACTCTAGAAAATTACAAGGCAGTGCCATCTTTGTTGTCAAGATCTGAGGCAGTTGAGAGTTCTAATGCACTTGAAGCTGCCCCACCTTGTAACCTTACTGTCAGGATTGGAAAAGAGAGAGGACGAAAGCGAAGGAAGAGAAAAGGTGTTACTGCAGGTTTATCAGGATTGTTTGAAGTCTCAAGTAGTCAAAGTGGGAATTCTACACCTTCATCTCCGTTATCCCCTGTAACATCTGTGACTCCTAATCGTATATCTACTGATATGGATCCTGTTGAGGCTAGAAATCTATTCACTCAAGTAGCTGACCAACAATGTGGGAGGAATCAAGTGGCTGAACCTGCTTCCAAGGAAACTGCATTGGAGCCCAAAGTTCCTTTAGAATACTGCAGAAACAATTGCTTGTCTGTTACTCTGGAGCAATTTTCGGTGCCAAGAAAAACTACTAGTAAAGCTGTTTTGTTGCCTTCTTCTACTTTTCCTTCTGACAGTAGTGCTGTTCCGAATCTGTTGCACTCCTCTCCTCCAGCTTCAACATCTGCAGTTGCTCCTCATGCTCGAGCTCCTGGACCAAAACTTTATAATCACAAAAAAGTAGTGGAAAAAATAGGGGATGAATATACATATGATATCTGGGGCAATCATTTTTCTGGGATCCATTTAGAAGATAGTTCAAAGGATGATAAAACCATGAAAATCATAGCCACAGAAAACAATTCCAATAGCTTCTTTGTAAGGGGTCCGCAAGCCCTTGTGACAAACTCTCAACCAAGAGAAGAAGGTTAATGATAATTTTACCAAATAATTTAAATAATTTTGTGGCTCTTCATATTTCCTTAACTTGCTCTTTTAAAGTTTTCGAAAGTTTTCTCCATTAGTTAATGATGTCAAAAATTCAAAGTTCTTACTTTTTAGCATTCATTAAATTCCTGTGAGTGATTCTTCCAAATTTTGTGTTACAAATTTTTATTTAAACATTTATTAAAATACTGCTTTTTTGATTTTATTTTCAAAACAGCTGAGAAAAGTCTATTCTCCTTGACAATATTATCTGTTATCTCTGTATATGTTTTGTGCTTATATATGATCCAAGACAAGTCAACAATTCTTGTTATTTTAAAAGTAGATGATCTTATGCATTTTATGGTTGGGACTGAAAGGTAATAATTGGATGTAGAGCATTGCTGATTCGCCATAAAATCGAAATTTTGAACTCCTTTACTAATCAAGATGTATAGAAATTCTCTTGTAGTGCATCATTTGTTCCTTGATTTAGTTATTATGCTGTTTACATATCTCAGACCCCATCTGGATGGCCTTTGAATTTCTTTATGGTATAAATACAGAAAATAGCTGATAGAATTCTGATTGCTGAGCTGCATGCTCTCTCCATTAAAACAAAGATTTATGTTTTTTACTTGTTGCTACTGTCTGCCCTGGTGTGATGCTGAGGGATGTGTACTATACTCTATAGTGTATCACAGGGAGTTGTGAAAATGTTTTGAGAAATGCTCAGATGTTCAAAAGAATGCAGAAACTTGAAAAGTGAACTTATGCGAGACAGAGAATGGAATTTATAGTTGTAGGGTGTGACTTTGAGATGCTGCCACCAATATAGCCTTTGATAAAAACGCTTCTAATTGTTTTAGTAATTGAACATGTATGAGCTTGCTGGGTTCACATGTAGCTTTATTGTGCACAATACTGTTAGTTTTAACTGCTGCTGCTTCCTTGCATTTGAGGTGAATACTTGGATGCGCTTTACCTAGACCAACTTGTGCTTGAGGTGAATACTTGTTTCAAGTACAGGATCTTGCTACGAGGTAGCTAGAATAATAGAACAGGTATGCCCTGAAGACTCAAGCCCTCTTGAATCTTTGTGATTCAAGGGTGATAATGAGCTAGGAATTGTTGCTTTGCAGTTATGCTTTAGACTGATGATTCCATGTGTGTGCAACAGCAATTTGAGTATTTTGAAGACTTGAGCATTTTAAGAGGACTTGAGATTCAACGGTGATAATCAGCTGGCAATTGTTGCTTCACAGTTAGGTCAAAAGCCTGCAAAGTAAGTCCTTGTTTGTGACCCATTTAAGATTTCAGTCATGCTTGTAATCTATTTAAGATTTGGAGCAATTTCTTTACATATAAGCAATAAGGTTAGCGTTCAATGGCCTAGAAGGGGCACTAAGTGTGCCACTGGGGTAGAGAATCTATAGAGGAAGTGTAATGCTCGAGAGTTTGACATTGAGTTTAAACCTGTTTTTTAAAATTGCACTTTGATTTTATATTTCTTTTTAATTTTTTTATTGCTTTTAGTAAACCATAGTTTGAAAAAAGCTAAAAAATATAGGTTTTTCGAAACTATGATTTGTTAAACTCTAAATTTTCCAAACACAGTTTGCTAAAAGCTATCTCCACAATGCCAAACACACACACAGTTATGTGCTTAATATTTCTATTTATCATTTTTCCAAATAGGAATTACTTAACTATCGACTAAAGTTTGTTCAGGTGAAAGTCCCGAGTTTAAGATTTAGACCTAGAGTATGATTTGTGCATGCCATGTGAATAATAAATGCTACACTGGTATCTTGCTAGCATGATCAGATAAATTCTATCATAAAGATTGTTAGAAAGTTGTAATTCTCACAATAGGTGGAGGATGCAACCTGCAGCAATGTTTGCATGCCCATGCCATTACTGTAAGTTAAAAGCTGAAAGGACGTATACGGATAAGACGAATTTTTTGTCCATATAATTGCTGATGTTGACGACAGAGAAGAGAGCCGAGCCCCATGCTGAAGCTCGCCAAAAGCCAGCAACGAGATGAGGTAGCAAACAATTCTACTATTGCAAATAATGATTTATTAAATGGTGGTTTCTGGGGACCAAGTTTTTGTTCTTTCAACAGAGCTGGCAAAACCTAAATGAATTGTGCAAAAACCAGACACTGACCTAACAACAGACTCCTGTCTTCCAATCATCATGAGTTGGTTCTCTTTGTTTCTAGTTTCAGCTTCTAAAATGGTATAGTTGTTTTGTGCATGTTATTTTTTAACGCGAGAGATCAATTTCTTTAGGGATTTTTGGTATCTTCTCTTTATATAAATTATTTGGATTTTATAAAATTTGGATACATTTACAAGTGGTCCAAAGTTCTTGTGTGCATTGGACCACAAGTACAGCAAATAAAGATTTGGACATGTATCGGGCTCTTCCATGGTGTGCCCTTCTTGCAATGGGGAAGGGAGGAGCGGGGGGGGGACCAGGAGGGGCCATGGCCCCCCCTTCAAAATGCCAAAATTGGTCATATTTCGTACTGGTTATAGGACATTTGCACTAAAAGTTGACTACATGTTGCCGCCAGCAAAGGTTAAGCAAAGCCCAATTGACCACTACCTGTCTCAAACAACCAACAATAAGTACAAATAGGTAGCAATTAATAATAATTTTTTTAAGAGAGATTATTTATATTGTAAGTTACAAGTTTCAACAACATATTCGACAAATATTACAACCTAAACTGAGTAGGAATTAAATTCAAACGTAAGACCTCTTGATCATAGAATCTCCGTCTTAATCATTTAGAATAGACCTCATTGGCTAGCAATTAATACCAATTACTACTACAAAGATGTTAAAAAAATTGAAAAGCAATTTCTTTCATATTTTCTTCTACCATTATATTTATAGGCTGTCTTTCCAATCTTGCTGTGCTATTATGCCGTGCGGCAATTATCATATTCATGCCCTTAAATATAATTCATTTAGTCTAATTATTGATTTAATGATTTGTTTGCTTTTTAACTTTTAATTTTTTTTGGGTACATTTTATTTTTTAAATAAAAATATTAAATTGTAATTTTACTATTACTATTATTATTATTATATTAAGTGTCAAAAAAAATTGCTTATAAAATTGAATTCAATTCAATATATAATTGATGAAATTTATAAAAATATAAAAATTATCGCTCCACAATCATCTCTATACTAAATTACTATAATCATTTAATATAAAAATTGCTTATATTAAATAATTATTTTTATGTTAATTGCAATTAAAAATAATAAATTTTACAATTATAATTATAGTTTATTATTATAAGCAATTTAGTATTTTATTGTTATTTTTATACTAACTTTTACAATTATATTTTATTATTATAATTTTTACTAATTTAAAGACTAATGTTACAATTATAGATGATTATAAAATTTTACAAAAATTTTGTCAAGCAATTTAGAAGATCTTTATTTTGATAGACTACAAAACAATATAACTAAATTGTATTTTGAAATAATTATTAGAATGAGAATTGATATATATATATATATATATATATATATATTTTTAATGAGATATAATATATAAATTTTTTCTCCCATTTAAATTTTGACCCCTTTGATATTCCATCCTGCAACTCGTTAATTTGGCCAATCAACTGCATAATTTTCTCATAATCACAAATACTACTTGCCTATCAAGGCCAAATTCATTTGGTAAAAAAAAAGAAAAAAATAGTAGCTGTTAGTGGTTGGTAGCTCAAACAGTTGTTAATTTGAAAAACTCCTTTTGATGTTTTTTCCCTCTAGCTGACAGGACAATCTTACTCTTATAAAAAACTATTATTAATAAAATATTTTTCAAATTATTTTTTACATAACAATAATAATAAATAATTATTAAAATATTATAAATAATATTAGTAAAAAATAACATATACATGTTTAAACAAGAAAAATATAAATGTACATAAAAAATAATAATTTATAAATTTTTAATTACTAATTCATTATTTTTAATATTTATATCACACATTAAAAAAATAACTAAAATATATAATAATATATTAAAAATAAATTATACACTTAATTATTATTTAACATTTAAATAATAATAATTAATAAAATTTTATCAAACGATTGTATTTTTAAATTATCAACTATCACTTAACACCTATTACATTTAACAATTCCCAAGACATATAAAATAAAAGACTTGCGCCTTATTTGGTGGCTTAAGAAGTTGGAATTTTTTGGAAAAAAAAATAAAATGAAGTGGAAATTTTTTATTATATTATAAGTTCTTGAAAAGTGAAGTATCCAATTTACTTGCGGAAAGAAAATTACTTCTTGTTTTTAGAGAAAATTAAGCATTTATTGATTAGTAAAATAAAAAATAATAATTTTTAGAAAATTAAAAACAAGTTTCATTTTTATTTTTATAAACATAATCTTTCAGAAACTCAAATTTCTTGAGAAATACACGCCAAGGAATTGAGAATTTGATGCCACATGATATTAGGATAATCTTTTTAAACCAACGAGTGGAGAAGACTGAAGGGGAGATCAGAGATTTTTTCTTTTCTTTTCTTTTCTTTTGCATGTGGGTATGCTCTCTGGAATTTGCATCAGTTAGCTCAGTGTTTGTTCCACCTTTCGGCTTTAGGTCTTGGTACCCTACACATATTTGATGGTGGGTCATCGACCCACCTGGCGTTTAGGACCATACCAAAAATTAAAGGAAAAAGAAAAAAGAAAAGATTTACTCAAAAATATATTATACATATGAGAGAATATTGGGACCATTTTGTGGTTTCTTTATTGGAATATTTTTCTGGGTTTTTATTTGTTCCATTTTTATATTGTTTTTCCACTTCTTAAAAAAAAAAATTAAATGTCCCAAGGTATTTGTTCATGGTCTTTTTTTTTTCTTTTTTCTTCTTTTCAAATTTTGAAGAGGGAAGAAAGAATATATATATTTTTTTAAAACAAGATATACATGTACACGGGTTAAAGACAAAACATATATCAAAAAGAATACTTATTCCATACGTCATTATATAATTTATAAATTATAATGAAAATAGAACCAATAATATAAGTTTAAAATTGAAATATATATATATATATATACTCCATAAAATTTAATTTAATTTTCTCTCCCTTACATTAATTATATGAATATAAAAATGAGAAAGAAATATTTTGATACATTTAAATTTTTTTTAAAGAGAATATATATCAATAGTGTTTAAACTCCCTTAAATTCTTAATTTTCTATGTATTTTACTAATAAGTAAGACTATAAATTAATATATTGACGTTTTATAGTTATGACATGTATAGGATAAAATATATTAAAATCATTGTGAAAATTATTTTTTTTTTTATACTAGAGGGAAATACCAAATAGAAACATATTAGGTTGCACAATAGAATATAGTTTTTTTCTTTAATATCTCTCACCAAATTATTTATAATTTGAGAGATTTAAATTTGAAATTTTATAATAATAATTAATAATAATACATTTATAAGAAACATTATCAATATAATTTAAATTTTTTTTATCTGTATTTATAATGAAAGCCTATTACCAACCAAATTTCAGTTTTTTTAAAAAAATATAATTACATTGATACTATCTAATAAAATAAACTATTTTATAATTAAGATATTTTCTATGGTTAATTTGTTTAAAAAAAAAGTAACCTACTTTGTTTAGGAAAAAAATAAATTTTTTACGAAAAATCATAATTTTATTTATATTTTTTCGTTAATTAAATTATTATTTCATAATTTTTTTTAGTTGAGAAAAAATTTTTAATTTTACGAAAATATTGACTTATTTTTTGCAAAACAATAACTTTATGAAAAGAAAAATAATTTTATAATTATGAAAAAATGGCTTTTTTACAAAAAAGCATAATTTTTTTTATATTTTTTCAAAATTAAACTTTTTTTTATAAAGTTTATAGGTATATAAATTTAAAATACTAATTTAATCATTCTAACATTTTTCATTTTTAATAAGTGAAATGTAATAGCAGGTTAATTTAATTACAATACTTTAAATATTTTAATTATATTTATAATTTGTTACTATTCTGTTAGTTATAAAAAAAATAAAATTTTATATTTTATTTTAAAATAAAATAATATAAATATTTGCCTATACGATGCCATTTATAAGAAAGTTGTGATTTTTTTAAAAGAATATATTTCTTCGTAATTATAAAATTATTTTTGTCTTAAAATTATTAATTTATATAAAATAAATTATATTTTCCTCAAATTAAAATTTTTTCGCAATTAATTAGAATTGCAAAAAAATAATTTATTTTATGAAAAATCTAAATAAAATTATAATTTTCTTAAAAAATTTATTTTTTGCATAAATAAAGTAGATTACTTTATTTTAAAATAAAGTAATCGTAAAAAATACTATTTATTAATTACAGTTATATCCTTCTTTTAAAATTAGCAATATATATATATATATATATATATATATATATATATATATATATATATTTCTATAAGTATTTGTTATGAATGATTTCGATGTCATGACGCATGACCTGAATTTCATTATCAAAGTTGGATATGTGAAGATGACGAATGTCTCCCACTAACGCACACAAAACTCTTCACTGTCGCATGAAACCTTTTGATTACTGGGACTGCAGAGACAACCCTGCAAAACTCAAACTTCCCATCAATACGATTTTAAGCTTTTTTTTTTTTTTTAAATATATATACTAGAAAAACAAATTATAAATTTAATAATTAATAAATATTTAATTTTTTAAAATTTGACTTGATTTATAAATTAGATTCTCTATTTAAAAAGCGAAATTAATTGTTCACTATTGTTAATTACTTAATTATTTTATTTAATTTTAATATAATTTTACATCAGCTGATAAAAAATAGGTAAAAGAAAATTAGAATGAATTACTGATTAATCCTAAAAATATCATAATCTTTATCTAACAATTTTAATGGGAAGAAAATAAGTTGAAGAATTTTAACCATTTTTAATATAATTAATGCATTCATAAGAAAATAACAAATAAAAATTAATTATTGAAAATAATATACTCATAAAATAATTTCCATGCAAAGGCATAAAATTTCTATGAAAGAATTATAACAATTTTTTATTTATGTTGGCAACGGATGCTCCCATTACATTCATAATATACTATCTCTATAGTAATAGAATAGTATTAATAGAATTATAAATTAATAAAATAAAAAATAAACTAATAACTTATTCGGTATAACAATATTGACGATCTCACAAATATGAAATTTCAGTAATTGAATGACTTCAAAAAATTAAAATTTTAAAAGATTTTATAAATATTTTTTTTAAACCCAAAACATTTTATAAGTTATTGGCTTTAAATAAATATATTCAAAAATAAAAGCAAATTTACAATGAGTTTATTTCATATTCTTCTGTATTGAAATGAAAGCTAACAAATAAAATATAAAAACATTTTTATACTTAAAAATATGAATGCAAGTAATTTTTTAAAAAATTTAAAGTAAATAATTTATTAAAACCAATCTACTTAACTATAACTTTATACAAACATGAAGTTAAAATTTTCTTAGTTAACAAAAAAGTTTTTGTGGATAAATTAAAATAAGTTAAAAGAAAATAAAGAAAGGACAAAAAAGAAAATAGAAAAGAAAACTAAAAAAAAAAAAAAAAAGATGAAAGTGCAAATAAGAGAGACCCTCATGAAGAAGGGGGAAAAAAAAGAGTGATAATCTTGTAAATAAAAGAAAAAAAAAAGAAAATTATTATTCATGATGAATAGTATAGGTCTTACCATCTTTTTAATATAGTATAGATAATTACATTTAATTAATTAATTAATCTTTGATTAAGAAAATTATTATTTGAGTTAACACATAATTTATTTTTGGAACATTAAGGAAGAATTTGTTATTGGTTATATTCAAATTTTGAGATCATTCTTAATTGTTTCATTTTTATCATTAATAAGTTTTCCTTTCCCTTTTTTTTTTTTTTTTGGGACAATTCTTATCTTTTAACTTATAAGAAAATTTTGAGCGATTGCCTATGAATTTAGCAAATGAAATATAAGCCTCTTTCGTAATTTTTTTTTTTTTAATAAAAGATAGATTTTAATTATTTTTCTTTAACTTTTTTGTATTTTTTTGTTAGTTTTATTTTACTAAATAAAATATATTTTCTTTTCTTTCATTTTTTTTCTTTTTTCCAAGTATAGCGTAAATATTCAATCATTTTATATGATTAACTATCTACACGTATTTTAATATCTTTTGAGAATTTTTATGACAAAAAGAAATTTATAATTTTTATTACAAGTCAATTTATAATTATTAATGGTTATAATTACTCTGGAATGATTTTTTTATTGTTAAAAATAAATTTCTGTTTATTTCATGGAATTGATATATATATATATATATATATATATAACTACACTATGTTTTTTTATTTTTTTCGAGTAATGTAAAATCTAAATGAAAAGGGAGTGGATACTTATAACTTATCCCATTTAATTTAAAGTACAGAATTAAATATCATTATTGTTAAAACAAAATTGTTTAATATTTAATTTACATTAAAAAGCAACAAAAGTTCAGTACATAATTTGCTTTGTCCTGACAGAAAGGTTATGCAATGATGATGTATGACTACATTTAGGAGAGTGGAGTACTACAAGGTCATGGATGAAATACACAATGCACATGCCCACTTCGATACAATGTCGGAGATGGACATATCGGAAAAACAAATATTAGCTGATCCTAATTGGCCGATTCATATTAAACCATTTCATTCTATTTCGGAATAAATCGATTTGATTTTAATTTTAAATATAAGAAATTTTATTTATTTTAATTTGATTCAGTTTTTAATAAAAAATTGAATAGACTAAACCGAACTGAATAAAATACTTTTATTATATATATATATATATATATATATATATAGCATAAGATTATAAATTAAATTGATTCAATATTTGATATTAATTATGCTATAATATTTTTTAATTTAATTATATTAAATTTGACACCGTCTAAAATTTGAAAAGACATGATAAATACTATAATTATAGAGATTAATATTTAATTATATAGCAAATTAGTGTGATTTATTATTATTATTATTATATAATTATAAAATATTTAATTGCCTTATTTAATAAATCCAAAAAAATAAAAAAATAGAAAAGGTAAAATAACATTTACCATATTTGAAAAATAATTTACCATATAGCCAAATAAAAATTATTTTTTTCAAATTAATAAGCTCAAACAAAAAACTCAACTACACCAAATCGAATTATTTTTTTCAGTTCGGTTTAATACATATTTGCATGTAGTTTGATTGGTTTAATTTTACATATAGTTCGGTCTTTTTTACTTTGCATATAGTTCAATCTCTTCTATTTTGCATGTAGTTTCATCAGTTTATTTTTAATATTAAAAAAAAAATTATTCAGTTTGGTTTAAGTGCTAAACCGACTGATACTTATTCCTATATATCATAAGGTAATATTATAATTAATTATCTAAATAATGAGATGTATATTGTAATTAAAGCACAGATACATATTTTGATTCCTCCTCTGCAATGCTTATATATAGGGTCACGTGCTTCGGCTAATAAAATATGGGGAAGTATGATTAATTAATTATATCCATGCACCTAAACTTGCTTCTTCATCCATATATATATATATATATATAAAATTACTATTTGATTTAAGGGGTTTATTAATGACTTCCAAAGTTTACTTTTAAGCAATCTTTTCGTTATAAATAATTTTAAGCATCATTAGATTATATATATGTATATATTAATTTCAAGCACATGAAGCCTGATTTATTCTTTTGTTGCTTTATATTTTGAGCATATTATTAAAAAGATGGTTTTATTTAATCTGAATTAATAATAAATTTAAAAGTGTATAAAATATAATTTAAAATTATAATATACGAAAAAGAAAAAAGCAAAATGAGAAAATTAATTGAGTATAACTATCTTTTGATTCGACTAAAAACCTTGAAATGTAGGTGAGTTATGATAACAAATTAAAAATTAAAAATTAAATTATATTTCATGTTTCCAATTAAAAATAAAAATTGCAATAAGTATAACGTTGACTACGTTGATCGTTGTCCTTTATATCTTGATCTCATGTCTCCATATTGTAATGGATGTCCTCCAATCGTTTATAATTAAATTTTAATTTTTAGATTCAGTTCGACTTTTAAATCAGTAAAGGCAGATAATTTTTTAATCATATTTTTACAAAAAAATTTATAATTTGTGAATGACACAAGAAATTAAATTTATTAAAATTAGATTTTAATTTTTTTAACATCTCTAATATATATCTCTGACAATGGAAGAATTATTATTTATTTTGTTAAAACAAAAACCATTTATTTTTGAAGTTAAAAAATTATTTTAAGATAATATCACAAATTTTCATTCATATAGAAAAAAAAATTACATCTTAATCTAAAATATAATTAATCTAAAATATAAAAATATATTAAAAAATTACAAAATAGTAAAATAAATTTTGATTAAAACCAATTATTTAAATATAAACAATAAATTCAAAATAAAAAATTTAAATTCAGAAAAATTACTTTTCTTCTTATTGATTAGGATACGATTATGTAGAAAATAACATGGTGGGGATGAAATTGAAACTAATTAAGCCATTTTAGCAACTAATTAAGTCCATTATTAATTAGCACGTTGTAGCTTGCTTAGTTTGAAAGTTATAATTATTGCATTGTAGCCCTTTTAACTATCAAATCACAAGAGACAATTTATGGCATCCAATAAATGCAAATAAATGTTAAAAAAGACTTATGCATCTCTACAAATCATTCTCTTATAATATATATATGTATATATATATATATACTTTTGAGAAGAATCCTCTTATAATTGTATTTTAGTGAACTAATCAAATTAAGTATCATTTTCCCTAAAGAAATTAATTATCATTAATCTTCTCTTCTCCACAGTTGTACGTAGCCAACTAATAATTAAGTACCCTTTTTTTTTTTTCAAATATATATACACACAAATATATAGAAATATAAAAAAGAAATATGTACGCATCTCAAAATTATAATAATTTTAAAAAAGCACATTAATTTTTATATTTTACACATATTTTATGTTACCGATGTGGGAGGCTGAAACTCTTCATAATTAAGTACTTAAAATTATTCTATTTTATCATGTGTTATTATCTTTTTCTTTTTGTTTTTTTTTTCATTTGTTCCAATTGTAATAAATCAGAATTAAAAGAAAAAAGAAAAGGGCTTTTTATTTTAAACCTAATTAGAAGGAAAAGTTTCCAAGAGGAAAGAAGCCAAATAAATAAATAAACAAAAATATGAAAAAAAAAATTAATTAGTTTTTTCATCTTCTATAAAAAATACTTGAAGAGTTTTAAATTTGAATTTTATAGAACTACTATTTTATTTATATTCACATGAAGTGGGAATTCGTATTTAAAAAAAAAGTTTATTCACCTGTTTAATCTAAATTTAATCATTTAGTAATTTGTACCTCCAAAAAAATAATTTATTATATTTAATATCTAATTATTAATATAATTATTTTAATTGAACATTGTACTTCATTAGTCGAATTGGGTATACTATTATTATAAATTGATATTCCTCCTAATCCTACTAGAAAAAATTCATATATTTCAACAATATTCAACATGTGCATTCAATGTAATATCCTAAATTGAAATACGAGTACTATGCTTGTTCGTTACTTTAATAAAGGATATTAAAAAGAATTTATTCTTAAATGACTTATTTATTGGAGTATTTAGACTCCTTAGGTCTATTTATAAAATAAAAAGAAAAAATATGAATATATACATATACTACTTTTATTTCAAAATATTAGTCGTTTAAAATTTCAGCATATAAATTAAGAAAGTCATTAATTATTATAATTTTAACTTAAAAAGACTAAAATGTTCTCTTTTGATTTTGATATAGAGATATAAAAATAATTAATTTGAATAAGTAAAGAAATAAAGAGATGATAGAATTGAAAAATAATAATATATGTTTTTTTAAAATTTTAAAATGATAAATATTTTGAAACAAAATAAAATTTATAAAGTGATAAATATTTTGAAATGAAAAGAGTATAGAGCAAATAAACACTTTGGTTATATGAAAACTTATTTATTGAGTAGTTTTGCGACATAGACTAAATACTCCATTTGGCATTTATTTATTAGCTTGAAATGTATTTGGAGTTCAACATTTGGCAACATATTAAGTAAATGTAATTGCCATATATATTAATGGCTTTATTTATCATTTTTTCTATTTAAATTATTTATTTTTTCATTTACATTAAAATAATCAAACGCACTTAACTTTTAAATGTTATTTTTTAATTTTTTAATTTTTCTAAAAATATTGTTCCAATAAACACTTATAAATTCAACATTAAAATAAGTGAATATATAAATTTAACATAATATATATTGTAAATGGATATAGGGGTGTGCAAATAGTTGGTTCAATTTAAAATTGAACTAAACTGAAAAATCAAAAAAATCAAAATTAATTTTTATCAAATCAAATCAAACTAAACCTAGTGTGAAAATCGAACTGAATTAAACTAAAAAATTCGGTTTGATTTGATCGGTCAGTTTGGGCTAGTTTTATTTTTTGGCTACTTCTCTTTTTTTTTCATAAATTTGAGATGAAAGTCAAGTGTGTGTATATATATATATATATATATATAAAGCTCAATCAGTTCGGTTTTAATTGAAATTTTTTCAGCAAAAATCAAACCGAATCAAAATTTAATTCAAAAATTTTCAAATCAAACTAAATCGTATTAGATAGTTCAGTTCGGTTTTTTTGTTTTAGCTCAGTTATGCACACCCCTACATAGATATATAAATTATATTGTGATTATTCCACCAAATAATATACAAAATAATGTAGTTTGGTGTTGATTTCTTATTTTATTATTATTATAACTTAAAATAATTTATAATATAAACAATTAAAATAATTTTTATGATCAATATGATAACCAACCATATTAAAAGAATAACAATAATTTATAATTTAAACAAATTAAAATTTTAATTTTAGTCATAATGATTGTTACAATTTAATAAATTCAGAACTTAAATCACCTATTATTAAAGAACTTTGGTATGAAAATTTATTTTCAATTATTAATTTTTAAATAAATTTATAACCTAAACCATAAAACAACTATATTTTTATCTAAGAAAAAAACCATTATCACCATTACTATAAAATCATTAAAACATAATTATGATTGGTAATCTAGATAAATTTCATAATTATAACTTTAATAAAATAATTTATAATTGAATTATATATATATATATATATAACTCGCATTATATATTTTCTATATTCATTATAGCTGTATAACTAAATATATGAATCATTAGTACATTTATAAAATAATTTTTTAATTATTTTTATTAAACATGTCATTATTATTTATTATATTAAATTTATCATTAATTATATTTTAATTCTAATGATAAATTAATTTTTCAAATTTTCAAATTAGACGAATTATTATTTATCATTCATTTGATTTGAAATCAATTAAATATAATTCACCTAATTCGGTGAGGTAACAAAATTTTGTACATTTTTTTTATTTTGCACGGTTATTTTATTTTTATATTATTATTTATAAAAATATTTTTTTATTTATCTACTAAAATAAAATTTATTTTTATTTTAAATTAAATATATGAATCAAACTTTATTGAAATAAAATTGTACTATTATTAATTTGTTGTTTTTTTTTTTTTTTTTTTGAGGAAATTATTAATTTGTTGTTAAAGCTAGTAATAGTAATAATACAATAAAGTTGGAGCAAAAGTGAGGAGGACAGAGAAAGATGGATAACGGTTGGACTGTGATGGTCAGGAAGAAATAAAACACATGAAGTGGCCATATCAGAGTTTCTTGCAAGCTCTGTTCTTCGTCTCTCTAAATACTTGCATTGAAAACATGAACTGAGTTTATAATTCTATATCTATACTCTATAGTAAGTGTTTCTTTGCCTCAAACAATAGAAATGAAAAACAAACTTCCATTGAAGCTACTTATGTATTATATATATATGTTTCTTTCAGTTCCAAAGTTTGAATCTTTTTTGTTTGATTAAAATTTCAATGAGGTGAGTTTTGTTTTTGTCTGTTACTGTTCTCTTGGATGATGCTTTTAAGCTCGAAACCCCGTCGTTTTCTATCTTCTTCTTCTTGCTCTTTGCTGTGCCATTTTTGTTGTTTTCTTCTCCTCTGTTTTCACTCTGTTCGAGATTTTCTTTTTCTTTTATTATCTTATAAATATCATCAACTCCTTATTTATTTATTCATTGTTATAATTATACAATTCAAGTAAATGTTTTAGTAATTTTATTATGTCCTTGGAAATGCCACACTAGCTATTTCTGTTTCTGGGTCTCTTTGCTTTCAGGTTTCCCGCTCTCTGCACAAAAAACTAAAAAGAAAATCAATCAAGTACTGTTCTGTAATTTTTCTCAGAGTCTCTCTAATTTCATTGCAAGAAACATATTATGATTAGTTATCTTTCTCAGGTTATAATTGATTTCGGTGCATTGTTACCTCGCTTTCAAGAAAAATTATGAACACTAGAGTCCGCACTGCTCTTCAGGCAATGAAAGCTCCTCTAAACCATGAGAAGAAAGTAATTTCTTCTTCTTCTTCTTCAGTTCTTGTTTCTGTTTAAAGAACTTCCATGGTATTTGAAAATGGGTTCATTTTTTTTTTCTTCTTTTTTAATGAAAAATTTATAAAATCTGAAATGGGTTTTCAAGCTTTTAATTATCTTAGGTGGAAAAATTAGTTGGCTTTAATTTCTGCTATTGCATTTTTAATTTCTGTTTCTTGAATTTTTTAGATACATAGAAATTGGATTTATTTTCTTCTTGTATATTATAAAATCTCCTTCCAAAACATGAAAAAAGAAAAAGTATGCACTTTAGATCCAAAAATCTGCATTGGCTTCTTTCACTGATCTCAAGAAAAGAATAGCTTCTGCTTCTGCTTCTACTTTTGCTTTTGCCTTTTCTTTTTTTTTTTTCCCTCTCTTCTATTTCCAGTAATAATGTTTATTAATTGCATTTGTTATTGAAATTGAAAAGAAGGAGAAGATGGAGACTAAAGGAAGCAGAGGAGTGGGTGCCCAAAAATCTACAGTTAATCGGCGGAGATTAAACAGGGAAAGGAAATTGGCTTTATTACAAGATGTACTCCAATTTTCTCTCTATCAGGCCACTTAATTCTTTGTTTTATATTATTTTTATTACTATTATTCAAAATGGGATTTTCAATTTGATTGTTATTTGTTTCCAAATTTGCAGGTTGATAAGCTAAAAAAGAAGCTTAGACACGAAGAGAATGTTCATAGAGCATTAAAGAGGGCTTTTACTAGGCCTTTGGGAGCTCTACCTCGCTTGCCTCCTTATCTTCCTCCATATGTTAGTACAAATTCGCTATTCTTTTTTATTAGAACTCTGTCTCTTTCTCTCTCTGTGCGCGCGTGTGTGTGTGTGTGTTTTGCAGATGATCAATGGAATAGCTAGAATTGTTCAAGAAAAGAAATGGGAGTTAGCCACTTGCATATTTCTATTGAATTCACCAATCTGATGTTCAGTTTTTGGGGAAGTTGTGGTTTCTTTAAGATTGTCTTAGAGATTGAATAATGTGGGGGATTCTGTCGTGTCTATGTGTTTCAGACACTAGAGCTGGTAGCTGAAGTAGCTGTTTTAGAAGAGGAGGTTGTTCGACTCGAAGAACAAGTAGTGAATTTTCGACAAGGACTGTATGAGGAAGCTGTCTATATCTCTTCTAAGAAGAATGTGGAGAATTCTAATGATTTAATATACCAACAACAGCTCCAACCTTCAGCTGCAAGACCAAAACATGCTCGATCAAAGTCCTTATCACATAATGAGTTCAATTCTGCTACATTTGCAGCCAGGCCTCAACCTTCTCTTGCTAGAAGCACTTCAAGTAGAAAGCTACTGTTTTCTGATACTATCTTTGAACGATCAGCTTATAGTTCTAATAATAGACCTGCACATAGGAAACAAGCTTTCGGTAAACCTTATTTATCCCCATTTCGTATTGATGATGGAAGAGGAAAGGAGAATTGGTCATGTACTAATTCAGTGAAAGATAAGCAATCTCCAGACAAGAAAATTGCAAAAATTGTGACTCCACCAATAAACAGAATATCAAACAAGCATGAATATGAAGAGAAGTGCTTACATCCTTTGAAGGTACTTCAGGCATAGAACTAATTGGCAGTTTTTATTTAGAGTTATTGTGTAATTATGTTTTGGTCTTTATGTAATTGTCATTGCCATTTTCTTTTGCTCAGTTAGAGTGCAGATTAGTAGACCAGGAAAGAGCACAAGAAAGCTCTTCTGGCTATTCAGATGATAGGGTATCAGAAAATAACATAACAGTCACACCAAATAACGTATCTGAGGATGTATTGAAGTGCTTATCAAGCATTTTGTTAAGAATAAGCACATTTAAGGACAAAGCCTTAGTTTCTATTGAGAGCAATGAAGAAAGAGAGGCTTGGGATCCTTATGATATCTCTGCTAAATCAAGAATTGGAGATATTGGTCCATATAATCATCTCTATGCAATTGAAACTAATTCAATTGATCTCAACTGCACAACAAATGCCCTATTTTTGATCCAAAGACTAAAGTAAGTGTTTCCGTTGCTCTTTAATTATTTTAAAGTTGAAAAATGTTTTATTGTGCAGTCACTTCATGTTTATAATTACATTCAGGTTCTTACGTGGGAAGCTTGCCACTGTAAATTTAAAGGGTCTTACCCATCAGCAGAAGCTTGCTTTCTGGATAAACATTTACAATTCTTGTATGATGAATGTGAGTATATTCTCTTTATCGTGAATGAATGTTGAGGTTGCCAATAATATGATAGGCCAAAGATTGACAAGTTAATTTTGGATTTTCAAAAATTTTTTCTCATATGATCTTCTTTTAAATTAAAGAAAAAACCTTGACAATCTTCTATGAAAAATGCTAGTTTGCAACATATTTATGGAGGTACATTATTAATCTCAGGCAATTTTGGAGCATGGGATACCCAAGACTCCTGAAATGGTTGTAGCACTAATGCAAAAGGTAGGATCTACTTCTCACTACCATTTAATCTAATAGTTCTATTGTTTTGAAATTATTCTTTCTTAGCTAACTAAGGATCAGAGAACCATTAATTTTAGCTGTAGGTACACCACATTATACTCAAAAGCCAATAGTTTTTTACTGTATATAAGAATGGGTTTGCATGATAATGTTTTGATTAAGTTAATTACAAATATGCTTCCCAATTCAGGCAACAATAACTGTGGGGGGACAACTACTAAATGCGATTACCATTGAGCATTTCATCTTGAGACTTCCTTATCACTTAAAATTTGTAAGTTGATATCATCTCAGCTACAATGTTTTCTTTCTACTAAGCACTGGATTGAATTTTCATTGGAAGCCTCTTATTGTTTTTGCACCATTTGCACTGACCTTATTTATCACTGGATCTTTTTCATTGAAAAATATTTAGTCATGTCCAAAAGCTGCAAAAAATGATGAGATGAAAGCACGGAGCATTTTTGGGTTGGAGTGGTCTGAACCTTTGGTTACATTTGCACTCTCCTGTGGAAGTTGGTCATCACCTGCAGTATGTTTCTTCCTTATCAGTTTTAAAGCTTGATCAAGTAAAACTGTGCTCTATATAATTTAATTTGAACAAGCAATCTGCAGGTTCTGAGATATGTCATGCTTAATCCACTGATATAGCAGTATCATGAAATTAGTATACTTCCAAAGCATTTTATTCATTTTTGTTTTTTGTTGACTAAACTCTAACTGGGTTTAAACTCGAAAACTGCAGGTCAGAGTGTATACAGCCTCTAATGTTGAAGAGGAGTTAGAAGCAGCAAAGAGAGACTATTTACAGGCAGCAGTTGGGATTTCTACAACAAATAAGTTAATAATTCCTAAGTTATTAGATTGGTATCTACTAGACTTTGCAAAGGACATAGAATCATTGCTTGATTGGGTCTGCCTGCAGCTACCTGATGAACTCAGAAATGAAGCAGTTAAATGCCTCGAGAGAAGAGGAAGAGACCCTCTTTCAAAGCTAGTACAAGTGATGCCATATGATTTCAGTTTCAGATTACTAATACAAAAGTGAAAAATTTTTTAACTTTCTTTTTTTCTTTGATTTTTTTTCATATGCAGTTCTTTCATTTACATCAGAATGATGGGTATGATGTACACAGTTTACTATAGACAAAGCAGAAGTAGATATGTAGTTGCTATCTTTGTAAAACAACTCTAGGGGAACAGTGTTCTGTTGAACATTTTTTTGTGGTGATTGTAACATTAGAATTGATTTTGGGGAAGAGTACATGAAGAATACAATACCTTTTAGTCCATTCATTTTATGCTACTTCTAAAAGTAGAGTTCCTTCTCTCTCTCTCTCTTATAAACAAAGAGGCAGAACTTCGAATTCTCGACTTTTTGCATTACGAGCTAGCCACCTAAATATTAAGCTGCTAGTCTAATGGCATGTAATAGACATATACTACATGTTTCAGATAACCCTGAATTAGAGTAAAAATTAAAATCCCACTGCCAACTGGAGAGAATTTTATTGGAATTAGCCATCTATTGCAAGGAAATTCTTCCAGTTGTCTTCTAATAATCACGGAACGAATATGGCCAATGCAACAATAAAGGCTCAAATTGAAGCTTTACGGAGCCGGCTTTTCCAGAAACGGATGTTGCCAAACGCAAATTCCATTTTCTGCTGGTTGGGATTTTCTTTTTATCTATCACCAATGTAAACGATTCCAAGCAAGAAATTGTTGCGCAAGCTGTTTTTTGTTTTGGTTTTTTAATTGTTAAAAGAAAAGTACATAATAACCAACCTTTGCTTCAGTGATTGCTTCAGTGAAACATCTTGAGTTCAAAATTCAATCGGAGTCAAAACCAACCCAAAAAAATGAAAATTATATTATAATAATATAATTATTTTTGTTATTATACCTTAAAGAGAAGCATATTATCTCCAAAAAAAAAAAAACTTAATTTTCCAAGTCCAAAGCAGTTTACTCTCCCTGCACTGCACCTACCAATAGAAACAAAAATTTAAAAACCACGTCCGTAAAGCAGCAACCTTTAAATATACTACAAACATTGCTATGTTCAGGAAGAAAAGAAGGTTAAACACTCCATGTTCATTTCCAACCACTCCGTCACTGTAAACCACAGAGATTACATTTTTTACAAAACTGCAAATCGACTACATTGGTGGCATGCTATAAAAAGAGGTATAAATCTGCCATGATTAAATAAAAAAATTGAAAGCATATTAGAGGGAATGGTGAAAATGAAATAAAACCCTCGATACAAACAAATAAATGATACAAATATGTACTTAATAGACATTGCTGGTTTCATCTCCATGATCAAGTGGTACGTACATTCTCGAAAAAACATTTCTGCACTCTGCAGCAGCAACTTTGTTGGGTTGAAGGACCAAAAATATTTGATATCAAATTTGCCCAAGTTGCCAGGAATAGAGCAAGTGAGCACAACTTTTCCGCATTGAGACCTCAGCCAAATGGAGAAGGTACAGGCCCTGCAACCCCTGCAACTGCATCTGATCTTCTAATGCTGCCCATACCACAGATAATGCATCCAGGTGTCGAGAGGGCAGAAAATTTGGCCCCACAGAGATCACAAACATCATATCCAATGGTTGACAGGCGGCTGAGGGTAGCAGCACAGAACTGAGAAGGATCCTCCAAAGGATCAATGGACTTGTTGGATGAACCCCTCTGAACACACATGTCAATAAGGCTTCTCAACTCATCCTGCTTGCTTGGCGGAGCTTTGGAAAGGAGGAGTTCAAGCATCTGCTTGGCATAAGCAAAATTCTGCACTTCCATGTTACGTTTAATTGCTGTTCGGATGCAATTTATCCGGTGCTTTGCCAGAAGAGGCAAGGAACCTAGATGTCGCGACAATCTCGCCATCTCATCTTTTGCACTGAGTGCACTTGGGCCTTGGACTTTCTGCAGCCTTGCAATTTCCTGTCCAAATGGTTTTCAGGAGTATTATCTTGGTTAGAGAACCTGGATGTTAGTGTTAAATGAGACATAATTTAATAACTGATAAACATTATAAGTAAAGAGTTGGAAACACAGAAATGGTAGAAATTCCTTTGTTGCACAGCTGGATTAAATTTATTTCACTTAAATTTATTTGGAGTTTGGATAACACTTATAGCACCTGAAGCAGAGTAACTGCTATCTTGTACTGAGCACAGATGGTTGCTTGGGCTTTAATATCAGCTCCACGAGAGTTATCCTTAGCTAGTGCCAGGAAAGCTTCATCAAAACATGATAATGCATCAGGTAGTTGATTCTGCTCAAGGTGAGCAAGTCCGGTTTTGAAGCATATTGGGGCAACCGCTCCTCTGGGAACCTATTATAAGCCAAGTGATAAACAAAAATGAGAAATGAACAAGGCAAGTAAGATGCCTAACACGTATAACCAACAAATATGGTAGCCGGTATACTACATGGCATATTACTGCCATATTCTATGGAAGACCTGCTGCAGGGTGGTTTGGTTGGTTCCAACCAGAGAGAATAAAAGAGCACATAAAAACAAATTATGAAGCAAGAAATAGGAGTTTCACCTGTCCAGGTCGCACTGATGATGGTGGTGAAGCAGCTTGGACAGGAGACTTTCCTGAATCCACAACTCCAAGGACGCTGAGATCAAGAGGTTGTGAAGAAAGAGGGGCCTTAGGTGCCTGAACCTGAGGCTGAGTTGGGAGACCAGCCTGACTCAGAGGTTGTGGAGGGACACCACCATCAGGAAGTCCAGTGGAGTCAATTGAGACAGCTTGCTGAGTGGCTTGCGGGGGAACACCACCATCAGGAAAACCAATGTCAGCTACAGAAGCACCAACAGGATTAGGTGCTGCCTTGTTACTTTCAAATTGCTGAGAGGTTTGATCCAATTTTGCAAGATACGTTCCAGGAGGAGGCAATGATGCTGCTACTTGGAGGGAAGGTATAGTGTTCTGGAAAAAGTCCTCTGGAATAGGTCCAGCCGTAACTCCCATACCTGCCACCATAGGAGCTGGTTGTGATACTGGTGCTGGTTGTGATAATACATCAGTACCAAACAAATCAGCACCAGAGGAAGAAACTGTGGAAGCAGTAGGTGCAGTCACACTGATAGCAGGGGGCTGGGATAACATATTGCCAAGGTCCTGGGAGCCAGTTGATGACTTTGTTCGCATAGGTGGACCTAATCCCTCACCAAGTTTAAATACCTTCGTTGCTTCTTTGATCTTATTGACATCTATTGTAGTGGATGCAAGTGGTTTATCTCGTATTCTAATTTGTAGTTTTTTGGCTTTTGTATGTTCTTCCTCATCACTGCTGCTACTGTCATTAGCTGCACCATACATTGTTTTCTTGAATTCTTCTTGTGCTTTGGCCTGTTCATCAGCAGTAGATGAACTTGCGTTTTGTTTAATGAGAGTTTCCAGACCCATCAAGGAATCACCATTTGAATTACCATCAGGCAATCCCTTCGACTCATTAGATATGGATTTAGCCAAAGAATTTGGAATTCCATTTGGTTTATTGTCACCTGCTGACTTAAAAGCTTTGACCAAACTATCCTCCCTTACTTCAACAACATTGCCTCTTCCTTTAATTGATCCCAGGTAAACTCCTATATGATCCGTGATAATGGCAGGGATTGTGCCATCATCAGTCTTCATGTATGGCATTACTTCTGCAGCCAGTTCCCACTGAGGTACACTCTTCAAATTAGTAGGGGTTTTAATTTCCCAGTTCCCACCACCCCATTCAGGTCCCTTGGGAACCATACTCTCCGCAGCAAAGTTAGCAAAAATGCCTTGTGTCCATCCAGTAGAACGAACTCTTAATATCCTTTCACAATATCGCCTTAACTCTGGATCAGCACCTTCTTCTTCCAATTTCTGAGCCAAACACCGCATGGCACTAGGGTTAAGGTGGCATATGAACAAATCAAGCAGGCTTTCATAGTCTGCTATAACTTCAAAAGTTTCTTTTGCATTATCAAACTGTCCATACCTGCAATTTGAAATTTATTTAAGCAAGAAACTGGACCATTTAACAAGAACAACAAAGTCATTAACAAAAGAGATAACAATCACACCATCTTAAAAAAATAAAAATACTGAAATTATAAGATCAGAAGATCTACACCTCATATTCCTTATATATAAATTTCTTCTATGATTACACAACAGTTATATGGTACATCAGCACTGGTCCTAACTAGAAAAAGCAATGACAATCATAAGGTTAATTGAATATAACCTCTCAGTTCAATTATTATTATTATTATTATTATCACTCCCATTTTGTTGATAAGGTTTCAAACTGCAGAACAAACTACTTAAACAGGTTCACAAGAAAATAAACATTTGCAGTAAATGAGTTCCACAAGCATCATTCATAATTTATAATTCATGAGCAAGCTAGAAAATATAATAGGAAACTTCACAAAGAATATTTGTTTTGCCTTTTATCATAAAATGAAGTGTTGTAAGATGAAGCTGTACAGCTTGTATAAATTGATCCCCGAAATAGTAAGTACTGAAACCAAAATGCACACAAGCCTTCAATACTGAGCATGACTTCTTGCATGCTCGTTGTGAGTCCTATGAAAATGATTTCAATATATTGCCCATCTACTGCCTAACAATCAGAACGGTTATCATTCAAGAATTGGGAGGAGTATAGCATATGATATTTAAGTAGCTCCCATACAAACTCCAACAGCATCAAATAGTTCAATGAAAGCACATGAGCCTGCATGGCTTGCAGGTGTAAATACAGACATAAGAGATCATATGCAAACAAAAATATATTTATCTGCTCACTTGATACAGGCATATCCCAACTGCCGAAACCGGTGGAACAGCTGAGAGGTCGGAGGACATTTTGGATAATCTCGAGAACGCGAGAATTCATCTTTCAGAACAGATAAAGCTGTAGAAAAACGGAGAGCTTTGATAGCATAGACGCCTCGCAACACCTAAGTTTATCGTACAACTTGTTCAGAAAATATGAAGGTTAAACATCAAATGTGGAAAGTAACAAATCAGTTTTCATCTCACCTGGGTGAACTGGGGACCTGCTTGGGATAATGAAACTGCAAGATCTCCACAAACAGGACCACCACTGGCAAGAATGTTAAGAGATCTTGGAGTGATGCGCAAGCTATCAAACCTTCAATTAGACAACATACAAGACAGGTCAGATATCACAGAATTTTGATGAACAGCTCAGGCATGATGTTAGCAAAAACAGGTAAGAGTACTAAAGAAGATTCCTAAAGTTTATATACATTCAAAGATGAGCTTTTGTTTTCTTAGTTATGAAAATAGTTATAAAGAAAACCTTGATGTTATTTGGTACAGTAATTGTCACAGGTCAAACTTCCACTAAGATGTTTGTTGCATAGTGGCAGATCCAATAAGAAGATTTTCAAGGAGAATTATTATTGTTGCTAAAGACTTCAACAGTATTTGCTTTTCTTAATTACGAAGCAGAATTTTGACAAAAAATATTGCATGTGTATTACCTGGATGTGATTTGGTAAAGTATTTCCGACAGGTCGAGCTTCTGCTCAAATGTTTGCTGCATTGTGGCAAATCCAATAAGAAGAGGTTCGAGGAGTCCAACAAGACAGCTTCTAATTTCCACAGCCTTTTTTTGTCTTGGATTTATGTCCGTTGGGTTGGCAAGCAGCAATCGATCATTCAAAGCACCAATCAAAACTGCACAGAAACAGATCATTACATTACATAACACTAAATCATAGACTTGCAATTAATTATTAATGGCATATAAATCATAAAATAGCCACTGAATCACGAGGCTGACAAAATGCCTGGAGTGACATTAAAAGAGGCCAAATAATCACAAAGATAATAAAAAATTTACCTGCATAGGGCATGCTAATAGAAAGAATGGTCCTCACTATTCCGTCCCAGCCAAGCACACTGACAGCAGTGGCACTAGAAAAAAGAAGAGCAGGCCCAACCCATAAAAGGGATCTAAAGTGCACATAAGTTAAGTGTTCACACATATTCATAAATTGCAATTCTATCATCTAAGAAAAACTTAACAGCAGAAATAAGCTTGATGCCAAAATTTGTGTCAGGATATTGAAGGAAGTCCCTTGTCAAATTTCGTGGAACTGCTAGCCAGTATATCGAGATCTGCTGAAACCATAAGCACCCTCTGAGTTGTTAATACTCCTGCAACATAGCCTCGAAGAGTTTCTTGCCAGTGCACCTATACAAATTAAAAATACCAACCTTTTGAGCTAATGGATCTAAAACAACTGCAAATTCATCCACAAAGGCATAAACTGAGTTTTACGTAAACCGGATCCAATAAATGGTCAATGTAATATCTGTCATAATGGTCATGTTTAGAAAAAAAGTTTCAGTAATAAACTTCATATCACACTGTTTTAGGGCAACGTGATTTTACAGGTGATTTTACTAAGTCGCTTATCAGGGTCCTTTAACAAATCCACAACTAATGTTTGAGATTATGCATACGATGGGACCAGTCTCACAGTTCAAGACTCACAAGAAGCAGACAAATACACACCCCTCTGGTCTTGTTGAGGGATGGGATAAGAAATTACTCCAAAATGATTGCTCCTACATCTATTTCATCATCTCCTTTTGTTTGTCCTAATTTTTTTTGGACAGTGTATTATAATTTGCATGGAAAATTAGCTTATCACCTGGAGCACAATCTCATTTATTTTTAACTTGATTGATTTTCTGCCTTCAGTTTTTGTTGGTATGTAATGACCATCTGAAGTTGGAAGGCGATATCCCTGAACCAACTTTGCAAAACCAATCTGACTCCCGTTAATAGCAAACATCAAAGTTGACTCTGCAACCACACGAGTCCGGAATTAGCATGATATACCATTAACGGATGAAATATTAAGGATGATGAATTTCATTTCATCAAGCACCTAATGGAGTGGAAAAGATGCGATCAACTTCGCTTTCAAACATAAATTGAACTGGACCCCGAAGAGAGCCAGCATTTGTTTCAGCTGATTGGTTTTCCTCGACTAATAAATTTCTTTCACCGGCTTCTTTTGAAGCTCCTCCAGGCAGAATGTACAGAACAAGTGCAGTCTTGTCTTCATCAAGAATTGCAAACTGATTTTCGCTAGGGCCAATAAATGCTGCATCTCGACCTAAGCCAATAAATGGTAAAATAAGTAAATGAAATGTGCAAATCCCCTTACATGCACATATTAGCAGGAAAAATTCCCAATATAAAAAAAAAAAAAAATGCATACCAACCTTTAATTGTGCTTGCTTTACTGTTGGTCGGCTGTGAATCAGTATTTTCCCAATAAAGGACTACTTCATTTGTAGAGCCACTGAATTCATAAATGACAAGAAATAGATGCTGCTTTTTACTGTAAACAATGTGCTTTGGATGGAATTCCACATTTCCAGGAATCTGAAAGCAGACCCAAAGTTTATCAGGTCAAAATATGGAAAAATGGCCTTGCTAAAAACAAAACACTTATCACTTAATTGAAATTCTTTCTAAAATGCATTGCCCTACATTATTAAAAAGGGGAAAAGAAAAAACATCATTGTTAATATTACCGATGTATAAAGTTTCTTGTAAATATTATCCACTCCAGAACAAAGATTATATCCCATGAGGTTCATGCCATCAACATAGAAAGCTCTAACAGGATAATGAAGTACTCGGTTCTCTTTATTAAAGAAATTTAACTCCAAATGAAAGGGCTGCCAATGAAATCAACATGTCAGATGCAAACACAAGGAAAAATCAAATTCAATATAGATATTTGATTTTCTTACCAGGCAAGCAGGAATGTCCTTCAGATGATGCTTGGTATCACAAATAGTGATAAGAGGCAACCGAGATATTGGTGCACTTTTAGAATGGCCTTCCATGAAATGCTATAAAAATTATGTAAATTACATAAGCCAGTAGCACGATGTGTGCAAATATATGCAGAACTTTACACCAAAACAGGGGGATATTCCAAAAACTACACCTTGGTCATGCAACAAAAGTAACAGACAGAAAATGTTATCGAAACAAGTATATTCAATTGCATAAAGGAATGCTTGATTGTTTAACTCAAAATAAATTACTCATAATCTAGCTGGGAAAGATCTTCTATGTTAGTGCTCAAGTCAACAAGTTAAGCTCGTTCCAGTGATATCATCTGATCTTAAACCTTATTACACAATTCAGAGTCAATTTAGGTATTCTCTTCCTCTACAATTGATTTACTCTAAATGTTTGGCATATCAAAGTCTTGACTTATCAGTTGCCAGAAGTCATATTATGGCAAGTAAGAAAGGTGATTGCATAATGTGATACAGCAAATGCCTAGGTTGGAAGCAGTGAGTGAGCCTTTTTTTCCTATGAAATGAGGAACCGAAAATAATTCCAACCACTCGGCATTTTTGACATGCTCCGATAAGATGTATATGCAATATGGATAGTATAAAGAACTCTAAAAGTATAATATGAAAGTATCATACACTGTAAAGGAAGGCCTTCCTCGCTATATCCGAAATTGTAAGCTGACTTTGGCTGCTGAAAGGACAACAATTTTTGTCAGTCATACACAAGATGGAGAAAAATTGAAGATAGATACTAGCCTATTTACCAATGTAACTGTCACACAATGAAATTGAAGGCTGCAACACAATTGCTAGCCCTAAAGAAACTGTTAAGAATCCAGCCTTCAAACAGTGTATCATTCTGAAGTGACACCTATCACGTGATTTCTATAATGTGTGGAAGGTCCAATCACCTCTCTCCAAGCCCAAAGGCTGGAAAGGTGCAAAGTCTAATTACTCGTGACATCAATGTTGTCTAACCTACTCTTTTATTGGTTAGAACCAATAACTTTGCTGGTAATTATTCAGAACTCACCCCTTCAGATGATGCTCTTGCAGTTGTGCTTGAAGTTGATGGTCAGCCAATATTCCCGATGAGCCCAAGGATGAGAGCTTTTCCTTTAAAATAGAAGCTGAAAATCACATCTATCATTAGCATGCACAGAAATGAGCAAAGCACACAATATTTATGACAGATAAAATACCGGAGCCAAGATATGATAATAAGTTTTAAAAGATTTTCCAATGACAGTAGAGGTGTGCTAAATATAGAACAATGAAGCACGCACACAAAATTGTGTTTTTCTCCCTCTTCTATAGGGATATGTCTAGGATTACCAATCAAAACAGTCCATTATCAAAACACCTTCTAACAAGATTTTCCTTACTATCACACTATAGAGAGACTTACTAAAACATGCACAAAATGCAAGAAATATTTCAGCCTTGAATTAGGCAAAAGCCCCTTCTCATCTATCTTATACAATAGCTCCTCATGGACATGAGCCCTACGCTTATGCAAAAGCCAATAAACCCCTCACAAGAGCTTATGTTGATAGAGTTCAATAATTACTCCTCGGTCCCTATTAAGGAAAAAGTTTTCCTTGTTGATCGAGTCCAACCCTAGCTAAAAATATCTATAAGAAAGGAAGTCCAATCCAAAAAACAAAAAGGAACTTAAGACAAAACTAAAACAGTAATTTAATCAGAGTATCTTGCAAAGAATGTTATGGTCGTAATGATAGGAATACAAGGTCATTACCTATTATGGTTTTATTAAAGTAAGCACTTGAGCAGGATAATATTAATAAAGCTCCTTCAAAATTCATGTACAAAGTTGCCCACCAGAGAAAAATGAAAATAACAGTTATGCAATTGGTAATATGCAGTTCTTGTACAAATAAAAACAAATTCAGACATTTTTCTTCAACATTATCAACTCTTAGGTAATAATGATTGTGCAGGAAGAAAAAGGTAACAACTGTCATGCAATAGATTTTCAAGATGAAATCACATTAATCCTGACAGCCTAACATGGTTTCATAAATCACTAATGCATGTAGCAGACGTACACATTCAGCTACCAGTTCACATATATTTTTCTCATTTTGGGTTGTTTGAATTTTCTACAGCTCATGGTTGGAAACTCAAAATTTGCAAATTCAATTCAATTGAATTCTATTTTGCTAATTCTCTTGTTTGGAAAAAATATAATTAATAGAATTCAATTCTTTTAACGAAATCCGCAATTAGAAACCCACAATTAACTATCTCTTTATAAATAAGGGTAAAATAGGAAAACAAGTGTGTTCATCTTACTTTCCAATTATTCCAAACAATGAATTTTCTTACTTACAAATTTATTCCAGACACACACATTCTATCATTAAACTAATTGAATTCTTCCGCATGATTTGTTTCAAATGGAGCCAAGGAGGAAATGACTCACTATCTTTTGCCCAACAATTCTTTGACTAGAGCACTTTGTTAGATTCAAGCTTTTTGATACATCTATAGAAGCTATTTACAAAAATTAAGGTAAAATCAGAATTTCCTTTTTTTTTTTTTTTTTCTTTTGGTGAAAATTCTTTAGTTTTTGTGTTTTAGCTATGGAAATTTTAAAATTTAATTCAATCATGTTTAATACATTTTTACTTCAAAAAAACATGTTTCAACACTTGCAGAACAATGAGGACAGTACTTAAACATTAAGATACTATATATTTCAAATAAAAATTACATTGAATTTTTGAAGCGTTATTGTTATAATGTTGGGTTTGCACACTGAACTTTTTCGACATCAACAACTAAACCCTCAAACTTGATTAAAAAACAGGTTTATTTGTACCTTTGCATTAAGATTCCATTAAATTTGCATAGGAAGACACATGGAATGATAACAATACCTTACACAAATTTAATGAACCCCTAATGGAAAGGTACAAATTGACTTTTCCTTTTCAATTCAAGGCCCTAATTGTGAAAATTTTAAGCTCAGGAAGTCCATTGTCAATATGAGAAAATTTTCAAAGTGCAGATACATATTCCTATAGTGTAGTGAATTTGCACAAATGTGCACTAAATGTTATTTGTTGGTCTCGAGAAAAATTCATGTCTGCAATAATTGCACCGTTGCATAATATATGCAGCAGACATGCCTCAATACAATGGCACCATTAATGCACGTTTTATCTTTGGAGAGGGGAGGGATTAATTCAGAATATGACTACTTAAAGGTATTTAACCATTTCAATTAAGTAGGTTCTTGTCAGGCAGGCAGGTAAGCACAGGCCATAGGGGTCTTAAGCACTTTTTTTTTTTTTTTGCTTTCTACTTATCTTAAATCCTATTCCAACAAGCTCAAACCTTTTTTCCAAGCAACCACACAACCCAAGTATCCCAATTTTGCCATACAGCAATTAAAGCATACCTTAATTGCCGCTAAAATTCCCGGAAATGACCCCAGAATCCGAGCCACTGAAAGGCATTGTCTTAGTTCCAAACCACACTACATTCAATCCCAATTCTATTCAAAATTTCTATTCAAAAAAACAAACTCTTTCATTTCCAAACTTCAAAGCTAGAATCCTCAATTTTCCAAGGCCTAGCTCAATACAAAAGTACGTATAGACAGGTTTCTACAATATATACTACACTGGTGGCACTAAGTAATACCACTCACATACAATAAAAAACCAAAATGGATTGTGAAGCCAAAAAAAAAAAAAAAAGGCACTGCAAATCAATGGCAACATCAGATAAACAATCGCCCCAGATGTGCAAAGAAATCAGAAGTTGCATATATTGATATAATAGATTAAAGAAATGATGAAACAAAGCGTCCGTAATCCAGATTTAAATAATTGTTCACCTGAAGATCCCCTGGCACTTTGCAAAACTGCAAAAAGTTGTTTCCTCCCTTCCCTTGTATATGCAGCCCTATTTTTCGAATTGTCAACACCTATAACATTCTGTCATAAGGACAAAGGAAAACCCACTTTAATGCTTTTGACATCAACTGACAATTCATTTGTGAAATATTAAAATGGTTTATCTTAACTGCAAATAATAAAGCTGACAAATTCAATTTTGAGTGAACTTCTAAAGCTCTAATTCGTGGTAACGGATAAACCGCTTCTCCACCCTGCTGAGATAAAATCCGAGGGATGTCAATCAATTCAATTCCTGCATGAAAAATGCAGAAAAAAGTATCAAGTTATTGCACTCCCATTAACGTTATATAACAAGAAGAATGACAATATACAATTAAGAAACATCAATCAAAATTCATCAGAGAATCTGTCACTCTTGGTTGTTTTCTGATAACCTCCTAATATTGGGAGTTTTCCACTCTTCTATTACTTCTTCTAAGGCCCAGCACACTTGTTGGGTTACTCATCTCTTCTATAGCAATAGAACAGACAATTTTGTTTGATAACATAAATAATTGGCAGAAGGAAAATCCCAAATAGTCTATTATGTTTGAAGTCCAATTCTTAGTTTTTTATTAGGAATACCAGAAATTTCAATAAATTTCCCTGTCTTTCAATCATCAGATAATCAATATAATTACAAAATACTTCAAGCAATTGTGCCTCTTTTGGATGGTATACAATGTTAATGGGACCTCAAATGTCACTGATGCCCCAGAAATTCTAGGGGTGAAGTTTAAGATCTTCTATTTTCTATGATCTACAATATATATATATATATATATATATATATATATATATATATATATATATATATATATATATAATATGCGCTCAATGACTCCATCAAATCCTAACAACCTTCCATTCACCATGTATATGGACAACACTAAACCATTCCCAGTACCATTTTTCTGCCCTTGTACCTTGCAAATCAAACAAAAACAATCGCTACACCCTATTTTTCTTTCTTTCCTAAGTCAGAAGAGTCAATATTATATTAATATTGAAGCACAGATAGTTCTCAAAATAAATAAGAGCTAACCAGCAGACTCAAAAAAATTTGCTTGCATTGGAGGTCTATTAGGGTTAAGTATCACTCGTGTTTTCCACACTTGAAGAGTCCCATCCTTGGAAACTGTTACAAGTAACCGCAAAGTTGTAAGCCAAGCTATTGATGTGATCGGTTGAGAGCCCACTTGTGTGCTGCATTACAATAGAGTATATTGTTAGAAAAGAAGTCAAAGATTAAAGACTTAAATGCTTTTCAGCAAGTTGTGAGGCCTTCTTCCAGTTATGGTCCCACCAAAGTGGATTCTTGAGGTAGATAACATGTTAAGTCTGGCCCTTTCAACACAAGTGGCTGCTCTGAAAACTAAAAATCCAGACCCCCCCTGATATGATAAGCCCAAGAATTCTACTATTTCTCTAAACCATTGCCCAAGATTATCGTTTATTTACTAACATGCATTATAGTTCTTACACCTAGAAAACAAAAATGCGCTCTAAGTTGCCAAACTACGATCTAAGTTCCACCAGATTCAAGGATTCAGTAAGTCAAAAACGACTCATGAGACCTCAAAATGCAAAAACCCAACTTAAGATTAACCCCAATACCTTACCCACTCCAAAGTCCCAATGAGCCGATATATTGACCATTGCAACTATTTACATTATTCTTGTATAATCATCTAAATTATTTCATGCACTGATTTTCCACTTCAATTAAAATTAAATAAAAAAGTGCATCTGCATGTGCTTTTTTTTTTGGGGGGGGAGGGGGGGGGTCGGGGGGGCTGCAGGGGAAGAATGGGAAAGGTAAAGACTTTCACTTGTATATTCACTTTAGCATTCAGAAGGATCATATAATCACCAAGATTTAGAAAGTAGCAAGGCAGAAGTACAATATAAATAAGTTAACAATTAACATGGTATCAATTTTCCCCTCAATTACAATTTCTAGCAAATCTTTGAAGGAAGCATGCCAAATGTCCCCTCTTATTTGTTTTGAAGGATAAAAGCTTGTTATCTTCTCTCTCTTTCAATTCTACCAACATAAAGAAAATGATTGATTTGAAAAATAAGAAAAGATAATAAGTACGAAAAAATTTATTGAAATAGTATATTATGCCAAAGGGAAGAGCTGTATAACTGCAGACAACTTACATCCCAATCATACTCGGTCTCTCTGTTGAGACATCCCATGCCAAAAGTGTACCACGTCTATCACCAACAAAAATCCATTCTAATGTTGGATGAAAAGCAAATGCACCAGCACCAATAAGCTTAATTGTATTATCAACTGCAATGCAAACCAAAGAAAGAAAAAACTTATACAAATCTTCTTTTAAAAAGAAGATTCAAAATAAGAATCAGTACAGTTAATATCTTACGTTGGAGCGTGTATGCAACAGCATATGTGTGAATGTTGTAAGCTCGAATCAAACCATCTGCATAAGCCACATACTGTAGGAAATAATAAAAAATTAAACCAAAAGATTGCTAAAAGTATTCATGAAAATGAAGTGAAGAAGCCTGTCTTCAGCAGGCATGATACACAATGCCAATGGATCCAATCAGAGTCAAGTCTCAATCCAGTCTTATCTGATCAAATTAATAACAGTTCTTTTACTATCTGATATTATCTAGTTATATGCCAATCCATGATTATCCAATCCTGCCATCTTTTATTTGAAAAGATCCAAATGCAATAATGTCATTAACTTTGCCCTTTAGAATGAAGCCCTATAGTATCCACTGTGAATTTAAATATTATGCAGGCCTGTATATTATGTTCACCATCCACTAATAGAATACTACAAAACTGTGGGCAAATGGCTAATGAGTGCATAATAGCACAAGTGATGGTTTTGGATCTATGAAAAAATTATTCAAATTTGCAAACATCTAAAGCTTTCCACTGCACTGCATGTCTCAAAATAACATGCAATCAATAGCTATGCATGGCCATTGTTACTACTCCTACTCAATGCATGCTATCTCTACTTCCCTCATCCTAATTTCTCATGAAACCCCTTAATCAACAATTCCAACAAGTGCCCAGAAAACTTATTGACTTAACTTTTCACATTTGAAATTACATTCCTCAAATGAGAACGGCAACCAATTATCTCTACTTCCCTCATTTTAATTTCTCATGAAACCCCTTAACCAAAAGCAATTTGTACTGTAAAGCAAATAAACATGTACCAGGACAGGGAGGCGTGGATGGCAAGCAAGATTTACAATAGGTTTCTTCAAGTCTGTTTTTATTTTTGTTGGTGCCCTTCCCCCTTCAACAGTTCCAACAACTTCAACCAAAACATTTCAGAGTTAAAAACAAATATAATAAATAATAATAAAGCATAATCTATACAAAAAAAAAATAATAAAGCATATAGAAAATAATGGTATGCATTATAATGAATAATGCTGCTAAAGAAAGAAGCAAACCAACCAACCAGTTACACTCATCCTCCGATGGAAACCAAAGAAAACAACAGGCTGAAGAGGAGTCAAAGCAAGATGGACTTCTGTATCAGGAGATATATGTTCCATTCTCTTTTCAGGTGAATGCAAAACATAAGTTTGCTCAGTATCAAAATCACAGGACCTAATTGTACAATCCTACAAAATCAAACACATATATCTATTAAAGACAAACATTAAGTACCCAAAAATCGAATTTACAATATCTATTCATAGATGCAAAAAAAAAAAAAAAAAAATTTACATTAGTAGAAAAAAAAAAAAGCAAAATAAAAGTAAAATAACTAGACTTTATAATCAGAAAATTCTAACCTCTAGAATAGCAATCACTGAATGGCCACTTGTAGGGCTATAAGACATGCGTACAACAGCTGCTCCAATGTCAATAGTAGAGAGCTTGCTTCCTGTTAAAGCATCAAATTCTGCAAGCAAAAACACAAAATCAAGCTTACTTAAAATTAAAGATTTCAAAATCCAAATCAATATGAAAAATGAATAGAAAATCATACCTATTATATATGTGCCAATTGCAGAGGCAATGAGCGCCTGAGTTGGGTGAAATGCAGCAGCATGAGGCTGCAACGGTTTATTAACACCTCGACCTACATGCCGTAGATCCAGATGCTGCACCGTCGCCCACTCCATTTCTCTTCAGTTACCTTTCTGAGATTTAGTCAGATCGAAAGGTTAGATCTAATTCAATAGCTGTTTAAATTGATAGTAGTTAGTGGGTATTACCTCTTGATTAGTGTCTAAATTGAGAATTCATGTGATTTTAGAGAGAGAGAGAGAGAGCTGTATCGTTAATGCGAATTGCAGAGAGATCAAAACAAGGCGACCATGTAGACAAGACAGCAACAAAGACCAGAGTCCAGAGAGCAACATCAGTATTTTATTAAGGTTTGCCCCGGTTTAGAGCAACGAATTATGATGGGCTGAACTGTTTTGGCCCAACTATGAGAACAAAATGAGCTTTGAATGGTATTTACGGAGTCCATCTCAAAGCCCAAGACCAGTCTTTTTAATTAAAATAGGGTTTTTCTCTTAAATCTTGAAAATTCTTTCATCTTAATCAATCGGAAAAATTATATAATTGGTTTTTGAACTTTTTAAAATCTGCAATTCTAATGTTTTAGACAATTTTTTTTTTTTTTTGGTTCAACAAATTTCAGATGACCGTATAAATATTTTTACTCGTGTTTCATCGGACTGCTAATTTACAACTAGTACATTGCAGCAGTAGCTGAGAAGACACAGCCTACGAAGCGTAGAGTTGTAAGCTGTATAATTGGTTAATTAGGAAAGAAGCTGTTACAATTAGTTACAAATTAGTTAGTTTGTTAAATTCTTTTCTCTTCTCTGTCTATTCAGTTGATGAATTGTTGGTTTGTTATCCAGCTCATCATCTATATGCTTGTGTATAAAAGCATGTATTCAGCTTTTTCTTATAGAAATGAGGAAGCCTTATTTGCATTCCTAATCTATTTCTCAACGCTTTTCAAGAAGTCCTTCTCAGAAAGTTTCAACACCAAAGATAGAGGGACATCTTTCTCAATCAAACCTTTTAAATGGAAAAGTCTTACAACTGAACATCTAGGTATAATCCTTGTGTCCAAACTAAAATGTCTCCAAATTAGGGTTAATCATAATCCTTGTTAAACTTAGAGAGAGATTGAGCAGTTTATAGAAGTGAACCCACATGAATTTATGAGACATGAAACTGCAAATGACTGCTTATTATTCAAAATTTTGGTTGAAAAGTATCTAGTATTTTAGTAAACAGAGAAGTAGTTTTCTTGTTCATAGCAAATCTTGAAAAGTAAAATCCAAACATTATGAATTTTCCTTTGTCAAGAATTTTTTTTTTTTTTTTTTTTTGCCAAATCCTTCGTTAAAAAGAATCATTTACTAAATATAATGTTGATCAGGTAGGATATAGATTTATTTTATTTCATTACTACTAGTAAATATAATGTTGATTAAGAGAACATACCAATAGAAGAAGCAAGAGATCCCTGGATATTGATTCACTCAGCTTCCTTCATTTCTCTTTATTAGGGCTAGTTATTAGGGATTTTGAAGTGGGAGAGTTGAAAAGTTCTAACATTTCCATGTATCATCTGCCTATTTCTCATCTCTTCATTCAGTAATAGTTTTTCAATTCAGTATTAGTATTCAATCTGTCTTGACTCAGTATGACAAGCGCATGCATAATTTTTAAATTCAATATCTCAATATGAAAATTTCTTTTTGAACATCAGTAAAATTAAATTTTAATAACAGAGCCCAAATGGGTATTTAAAAAAAAACCAATTGTTCCAACAAAACAGGAGGATATCTAAGCCACTCCACAGGCAAAGAATCAGACAGGACATTTTAGCAATCCAACCAGCTGCATGGTTGCAATTGCCTCTTTAAGAAAAACATAGAGAGTAAGAAGAGAAGAGGTGCAATTGTTCTTTGACAGTATGGGCAATTGCTTCAATTTCCCAAAAGGGTTGATCTACCAAAGAAGAATTAGCCAAAATTAAATTATCCACTCCAAAGATCAAAGCCTCCGGCAAGTTTAACCACCAGCTGCAAAGCAAGTGCTTCTTACTATGGAGGGAGAATCCTGCCTTTGTTTGACAGGCACACTATCCCGCTAGTTTCCCTGCTGAATCACTACATACAGTAAACGGGTTAGCTATAATCCCAATTTCTCTGTGTAAGCAGCATCAGAGTTGCTTTTCATCCATCCATCTGGAGGCTTTTCGCCTTTTCTTATCTTCCTTTTGTTTCTCGTGATTGGATCTGCTTATTAGAGCAAGAAAAAAAATTAATAACAGGATAGATCCTGGATTCGTTACATGCATTTGTGCTCTTCATAGCAGTCAGTAATAATAGGATTAGGCAGGCAGCTTCTAAACACAGCATTATTCCTCTCTTTCCAGATAAAATTTTCAATAAAAACAATACCAAATTTCTTTATACCATATTGAATATATTGTTTTAACCCATTTGAAGAATAGCATGTATAATTTACGAAAAGTTCTAGAGTTGTATAGTCTATAGTTAAACAAAATAGAAAGTAAGAAAGGAAGGAACATTGTAAGTCCTACTAAATCTTCAATACAGGTGTCTCTAGAGGCAAGGATGTTGCAAAATAATCACAAGGGAAGGAGCCTGCTTACTTGGTCAAGTAGATGGCAGATGGTTTTCCAGGAGAAGGAAAATTTTGTTTCAGAACTAAGACCTGAGAATCTTTAGCAACTGCATCAGCATGGGTTGTAGACAAAATTTCCACCTCTTCAATAGCAAGTTTTCCCTTAATCAAGTCCACATTCTCCTGAAGCACCTCAATTTCCTTAAAAGGTAGCTTCAGATCCGGGGTCTGAACCCCAATTTTAATGACCTCATCCTTCTTTAACCTCAAGAAAAGCATACATTGTTTTTGTGTTTGTTTAAAATCTGTGGCATGACCAACAGAACTATTCTTTAGTGCTTCTATTACATACGCATCTGGGGCAAAAGTACGATTATTGCTGTCAAATTTGCTTTGAAGTATCCTCAAGCATTCTGCCTTCTATCCATCAAATTGCTCATTCACATATATCAAATTGAACATGGTGGTCTTTTGATTTAAATGGAAATACGGGCTGATCAAAAACAACATTTTTAGCTACATAGATCCTATCAGCCTCTAAATTCGAACAATTATATCCAGCAAGATTGCCAAACCTAAGTAAACACATTCTTTGCTACGAAAATTAAATTTGTGATTATTATACGGTTGCAAATATGGATAGACGGCACAACCAAAGATCTTCATTTTAGTGTATTTAGGACTGATGTTAAACAATTTTTCAAAAGGAGTGGGAAGATGTATTTTGGCATGAGCCATCAATGTTAAACCAGTATCTATAATATGACGAATTTTCCTTTTAGAAAGGCCATTTTGTTCATGTGTATGGGCATGAAATGTGATGAACAATGCCATGTTGTCTAGAATACTGACTCAATTTTTTATACTCCCCATCCCAATCTGAATGAAATGACTTAATGCAAGTATTAAACTGATGTTTAACTAGAGATTCAAATTCAAGAAAAACATTGAACAAATCACTTTTATTTTTCAAAAAATAAACCCATGTGAAATGGATAAAATCATCCACAAATAAAATAAAATAATTAAAACCAAGACTTGAAACAATTGGAGCTAGACCCCACACATTGGAATGAATAATCTCAAAAGGAAAACTAATTTTATGTTCAATAAAAGCAACAAGTAAATGAGACAATTTTCCTCAAAAGGAAAACTAATTTTACGTTCAATAGAAGCAACAGGTAAATGAGACAATTTTCCTAACCTACAAGAGGGACAACAATCAATATCTGAAAAACTAGAGGATCTGACGAAACCACTCGTTTATTCAGATGACCAAGGTGGGCATGCCAGTCAACATGCAAATTTACTTTAGCAACAAAGGCAGTTTTTCAGGTAGAAGCGGGCATCACATACAATCCCTCCTTATTTCGGTCGTGCAACAGGGTTGCCTTGCTCACCTAATCCTTAACAAAGAATTCAGTAGGCCAAAATTCAAAGAAACAGTGATTGTTAGTTGTAAATTTCTAAACAGAAAGCAATGGTTTTGTGATTTTTGGAACATAAAGCACATTATTAAGTCGAAAAAGCTTATGAGAATATAATGAATGGTAAAAGGCATTACCAAAATGAGTAATCAAAACTCCTTGTCCATTCCTCACAGTCACCTAATCCATATATCCTCACAGTCACCTAATCCATCCTAGTATATGGTGTAACATCATAGAGAACATTTGGATCTACAATCATATGATGAGTAGCAACCGTATCTGGATGCCAAGCGCCATAATTAGGAACCATAGAAGCGATAGGCGATATTGTAGAATTGAAGGGGAGTGTATTGGCTTGAGCATGTGACATGTAGGATTGTTGTACCATAACAACATTTGCTTGTGGCCAAAAATTCTGATTTTGCTACCTAGGAGTATATCAACACCTACACCGATCAGCAGTGTGATTTCAGTAGCCACAAATCTGACAAGGCCCACTTCTTCTTCGATTTCCACTTACAAACCGAGTATTACCACCAGGAAAGGAGTTTTTGTTTGGACTGACATAGGTAGTAGCTTGGGAGGTAGGCTAAAAAGGTCGAGGTTGGTAAGGGGCACTTCCTATATACTTTTTATGAGGATCTCGTGTGGTAGGAGCTGGTCATGGAGTTCTTAGAAAGAAATAGGTTCTGGCAACTAATTTAAAACTGTAATCAAGCCATGAAATTTAGGTCCAATGTTTCGGTAAATAATAGCATTAGAGAGGACTCGTCCAGTTGCTACAATTTAATCTACTAAGCTTTTAGCTTTTTGAAGATATTGAGAGACTGATAAATCATTATGCTTCAATTCTTGAAGCTCAATATTCAGTTGCAACTGACAGTTTTGAGATACAAAACCAAAAGCACTTTCTAGTGCTATCCAGGTAATGTATGATGTTAACATACCAATTACATAGGGAAAGACTTCTTTAAATAGAGAGGAGAGGAACCAAGAGAGTAGCAAATGATCTTTTGAGAACCATTCTACATAAGCTAGGTTAGGGATTGTTGTGTCGAGTCTAGTAGGGGAAGGAATCATGGTTGATGGAGTTGGTTGGGTACCATTAATAAAACCACTTAGTTTGTGGTAAAAGAGGCAAAAATTGTTTCTTCCAGGTAAGGTAATTTCGGGTGTATAATTTGATGAAGAGAGCATGGTTTGTGGTGGGTGTGGTGATGGATAATGGTTGAGTAGTTGTAGGAACTAGTTGCCTAGCCATGAGAACAAAAAAAAAAAAACAATTAAGAAAAAAAATTGAGTTTTAGAGAACAAAGAAAAACATTAAAAAAAAAAAAAAACAATATCAGTAGCAGAGAAAGAATAAGAAGGAAATTTTTAATGATAGGACTCTGATACCATGTTGATAAAGTATAGTAGAAGAAAAAATGTATTATTTCCCATACCATTTACATCAGAGTTGCGTACTCTATATATACAGTTTAGGTGCCGTGAGTTTACATATGAAGAAGTTTAATCCATAACAATTTATTCACTTATTATTATTATTATTAGAAGCTGACGTGGCTTTGAAAATTAAAAAAAAAATGCTTAGTTGGCATGCCACGTCATTGTTCTGTTAGGTTTTAACAGAAAATTGAATGGAATGACTTTAACGTTACAAACGGTGATAATTCAAGTATATTAGTATTACATTTTTTAATTGAATGACCATAATGTATGTTAGTCATATATTCAATAACCACGAGTGATATATTCAATGACCACGAGTGAAATTAACCCACTTGATCTTTACTGGTGAGCATGAAAGTCTAAGTGGCCCTAGTATAATCATCTACTATAGTAAGCATGTAATGAGCAGCTATAATTGATGGTTGTTTGTACGGACCCCATATATCAATGTGTAGAAGGTCAAAAGGGTGATCTGAATCAGTTTCATTGATTGGAAAATAAAGTTTGTATTGTTTGGCCTTATGACAAATGTCACAACTTTGAAAGTCTGGTAGAAAATTGAAGTAGCATAAAGAAAATCTAAATGTTTCATAGCTATGATAGATGGATGACCAAGTCTAGAATGCCACAATCTGGTAATGAGAAGAAGTTTTTTCAAAATAGAAGATTTATTACAATTAGAGACATATTGAGCTACAATAGGTTCTGAAAAATCAATTAATTGCTCAGTATTATGAAAAGAAGTAAAATCAAGAACATATAGATTTCTTAAAACTCTACCAATAGCTAGGTTTTCTTCACTCTGCAGGTCCTGTAAAATGCAATAAGCATGGAAAATTTTGAATTTTAACAAGGCAGATTTAAGAAGTTTATGAACAGAAAGCAAATTGAATTTGAAGGTTGATATGTGAAGTACATCTTTAAGACAAAGGTTATTGGATAAATGTATATGTCTAGTATGTGATACCAATTTAATAGATCCATCTGGTAGGTAAACAGGTGTTATTTGATTTACTGGTTTAGGTTTAGTAATTTGTTTAAGGTTTGTGCATATATGTGATGAAGCTCTTGTGTCTATAATCCAAGTTCCTGGTTTTATATAATCGAGCACATTTAAAGCAACTGGTGTAGATATGGATATCATACCTGCAAAATCTCAAAGATAAGCAAAGTTAACCTGGTTACTATCAACATGCAGCTTATCCTTTACTATCTTCATCAATTCTTGCTGAATTAAATCATTCAAAGCTGGTGATTGCAATGTAGTGTTCTCTACTAGAGTATCATTCCCAAATTCCAAAGGTGAATTAGCCATATTAACCACATTTTTTCCTGTGCCATGCATTCTTTCTTTATAATCTTTAAACCAATCCAGATAGCCATGAAGCCTAAAACATGCTTCCTTGGTATGTCCTCCCTTATTACAAAAGTCACAATATCTATTTTTCTTATCTATAGCATCCATTTTTCTGTAGTTACATCTATCAGCTCCTTTATAATACTGATTAGTTCTTGCCAACATTGCAGCATTATCACATGAATTAGCATTCATAACTCCTTGTTTTCTAAAATGCATAGCCATATTATCATTAATATCAGTATATGCAATCTGCACTTCCTTTTGTTTCTCTACTTGAAGCATCATAAAGTATGCTTTGTTTACAGAAGGTAAAGGCTCCATAACTAAGATTTGATTCCTAGTATGGTCATATACATCATTTAAACCCATAAGAAATTGCATCAACTTATTGAAAGATGCTATATCAAATGCTTCCTTTGCTACTCCACAATTACATTAAGGAATAGGCATAAGACAAGCTAATTCATCCCATAGTTTTTTAAGTTTAGTATAGTACTGCATAATGCCCGTATTGCCCTGAGTTATTAAACTTATTTCCCTCTAGATCTGGTAAAGCAATGGTCCATTCAATTCACCAAACCTCTCTTCTAATTCCTTCCACAACTCTCTAGCAAATGTAGTATACAGGAAAGCATCAACTATATCTTTAGAAATAGAATTCAGTAACCAAGATAACACCATACAGTCAACACAAATCCATTGTTCTAAATTTAGAGAATCATCATCCAGCATTTCGCACTTTTCATTAATAAAACCTAATTTCATTTTTGCTCCTATAGCTATTTTAACCGATCTACTCCAAGTAAGGAAATTCTTCTCAGTTAACGGTGAAGTGACCAAAGTCATACCTGGATGATCAGAATTCTATAGGAACAAAGGATCTCCATTGGCACCATAGTTTGATTCCTTAGTTGTAATTCCATGATTCGTCGCCTGTAATATCATGCCATTATTTTCACCAGTATTCTCAACCATGATTGAAAGGTAAAACAAAGGATTTTAACGAAAAGAAGAATTATGAAGGAAGAATCACAGATTATGGGAATACTCAGTATCAAATTGGATCAGGTTGCTCTAATACCATGAACAAACTAAAACCAAAGAAAACATTTGTATTGAAAATACTTCTTACTATGTAAAAAGAAACCAAAATCCAAGAGTATTTATATACGATGCTTGAAGAAGGAGAAAAAACAGAAAAAGGAAAAATATCTCCTAGTGCAACTCAGCTTCCCATAACAAATTCTTGATAGCTCAGCATTTGACCAATTGTGTATAAAACTAATTGACCTCTAATTCACATACTTATATATATATATATATATATATATATATATATATATATATATATATATATATATATATATATATATATATATATATGCTTTTGTGCAGTGAACATGTGAAATGATTCAAAAAATGATAATTTTAATGTTTCATTAATTAATAATTAATTCTCTCATTTTTTTATTATTAAATTTTGATGGAAGTTTAAATTCATAACTTTTAATTATACTTAAAAATGATTTCAATACTAATGCTAAACTAAAATTCATTGATAATTTAATATTCAATCAACTCTAACTTGTATGAATTTAGGGTAAATATATATAATAAAATAAGCACATAATTTTTGTTCGATTTTATATTATATATAGAGACACACACTAATATTATACATGCTAGACACGTAAGCGAAAAACTATTTTAACTTAATTTTTTGCGAGTTTCTGTAATTGGGTTTCTACTTGATTAATACTAATTGAGTTCTTAAACTAATCACTCCAATACCATAGATTATTAATTTGAGAAAATATAAGATGACATATATAGAATCTAATAGAGCATGTTTTATTTTATTAAAATGGAATTGGATATAGAAAAATTAGCAATTAGCTAGTGATCAAGAAAAAAATATCTAACTTCACATCTAGGTGTAATTTAATAGTAGATATATATATGATTTAAATAATAAAAAATTATTAAATAAAACAAAAGTATACTCTCCTTGCTCATATAAAAATGCAAAACTTACGTGATATTATTAGCTAACTTTAAAGTGAAAATGAATTCAATTATATGTGAGTAGGGAAATATGTTTATGTCTTATTTAATAATTTTTCGAAAAAATAGGCCTTAATTTAAATTTTTATTGAACATAAAAAAAAAAAAATATCCAACAAATTAGATAAGGGAAGAAGTGAAGAATCCAAATTTATGTACATATACTGTAAACGTGGGACACTTAAAAAGTTTGAGATTTGGACTTCCACATTATTCTGGTCCCATGCTTAATGATTGAATCTTTTCTTCTTCTTTTTTTAATTCAAATGAATTAAACATTTTTATAGTCTATATATTTATTTATCAGAAAACCTTTTTTTTTTTTCAGAGGAGGATAAGGATGCACATCAAAATCAATTATATATTCGAATATTATCTCATAGACGTTGATTTTAACAAGGAAATGTATGATCAAAGATACACATGCATGATAGTAGTATCTTCTCAGTTCTTGTCTAGCTAATCTATGAGGAATCAATATCATTACAGGAAAGCTGAAGTCCTTGTCGAATGTATTAAATTCTGTTTGATGAGGAAAAGAAAAAGAATAATAATAGATGGTGTAAGTTATATAAAAATAAATTAATATAAATCAATAAAATTTAAATATGTTATAAAATAAAAAATAAATAAATCATAATTATTTTTAAAGATAACATAAATTATATCAAAAAATCACATAATAACTTTTGTTATATCAAATATAATTACGTCATTTAAAATTATTTAAAAAAAACAAATTATGAGCTATCTTTGTAATTGCAAGAATCAAAGGAATTATGTTATAGCTATCATTTTAAGACTGTGGGGTTGTCGGCAAAGGAAGTGTCCAGAACAATACAAAGTTCAGTCGAAAAGGACATGGATCAACGAATAAATAAAGAAAACATATTTTTTGCTTGAATTGTACCATAACGGACATTTAAAAATTTAGTAAAATAAAACAGTGTTTGATAAAACTGAAAATGTAAGTGTTAAATAAAATAAATGATATAATTTTTAGTAATAAAAATATTTAAAAATTTAATCACTTATTATATTTAGTATAAATTTTAAGCTAAAAATTTTAATTTATTATTTTAAATAATTTTTGATCGAACACCACCTAAGATTGTGAAACATACTTAATATTTTTAAATAATAAAAAAATATTTAAATTAAAAAAAAAAAAAATTTAAGAGATGAAGCCCAGATCTAGGTTTCCGCATTTTGAAAACCAATATATAGAGTTTGCCTTTCTGTTTATGTTTTCCACTCACCCTCCTCTTGGAGGGCATTTTCTCCATTTAATGCATTTAAAAATTGTTATTCCAAATTTAGGTGTTTTTTATAATAATTCCCATTTTAAGATGAATTTTGAAGAAAAAGTCAAAAGAAAAGAAATGCTCTAAAATTTTTGACAGAAATTATCAAATCTCCAAATTTTTAGCAGAAAATACTTTTCACTTAAAAAAGTCACAGAAATACATTAAAAAAACCAATTTAAAAATTTTTAGTTACTAAAGAATAGCAACTTTTACTAAAAAATTTATAGTAATTTTTTAGTTATTAAAAAATAGCTATTAAAAAATTAAAAAAATGTTAATTTTAGTTAAATAATTGATTTTTTTATAATAATATTTACACTATGTTTAACAAATAATTAAAATATTTTTGAAAATAAAAATAATGGAGAAAAAAAAAACTTCTTTGTTGGTTAGGAATTTTATTTATAAGGAACTATAATTTGTAGCTATAATGTGGAATTAATTTCAATAGGTAAATAATTAATTTAATTACTTACTTACTTAATTAGTTATTTATTTATTACTTAATTAATTTAAAATATACATATCACAAAATTAAAGAATAGATAAGTATTAAGAGTTTTTGTTGCAATTGATTGATCGAGGTAGCTATGAATTATACTCATAGTAGGATATCACCATATATTAGAAGCATTGATTACTTTCTGAAGATTTGGTTGGTAAAAAGCGTCGGAATTTGGCTATTTGCTCAATTTTTTTTTTTATGAATTAGACTTTTTTTTTTAATTGCTTGAGCTTCTCTGTTTTTTCCAATTAATTTTTTAATTAATTATTTATGTTTATTTTTATTTTCATTTTGTATTTAATTATATTAAATGGAAGTAATTTTAAGATAGTAATCGTCTATACGAGTCAATCAGTATATTTTAATTTGTAAAATGAAAATAATATGTAAGGCACTTAATATAAATCATGCAGTATTATATGTAAAAATTAATAATCAATTGATTAATAAATATTGAAAATAATTGTATTATGAGAAAATGATATAAATACATTACAATAAATATGATTTAGATATAAATAATTTTAAATAATTAAAATATTAAAATTTATAACAAAATTGAATAAAATGAGTAGGAAAAATATTATTTGAGATTTTTATTAAAATAAAAAGTGTATAATATAATTAAATATATAAAATGAAAAATAAAAATAAAATAAATAGTTAATTGGTTTCTGCATTTTTTTTTAAGTGAAAAGTGAAATTACTTTTTAATTTTGGCCAAAATTTTAAGAGATTTTTTTTTTGAATTTTTCTTTAAAATTCACCTTAAAATAAAAATTATTATAAAAAATATCTAAATTTAGAATAACAATTTTCAAATGTATTAAACGGAGAAAATGCCCCCTCTTGTGTCCCCACCAAACAAGAAGAAAAGGGGCCATACCATAAAGCTCTGGTGCAAAACAAAAGCCCCCCAGAATCAAAGGCCCTCTTTCCCTCTTACAACTTGCCTTTGTCTTTATCCCTTCTCATTATCATATATCATTGGGTGAAAAAAATGCATTGGCCTGCAAGAAAAAATAAGCATTGGCCTGCAAGAAAAAGTAGTCAACAAACTAAAAATAATTCAGTCTTCCATTAATTGATAAGACCCTTCATTATGATTGCTTAATCATTTTTCATGATTATATAAAACCCACATTCCTTTTCTCTTAACAATGAAGTCAAAAAAATTTTAAGTACAAAAGTTTTTTAGTTGCATAGTATAGCAGTATTTAGTAAAATTAGAAAATTTTAAATATTAATTTTTAAGTGTTAAATAAAATAAGTGATATAATTTTTAAATTATAAAAAAATTTAAAAATTTAATTATTTATTATAATTAATATAAATTTTAAATTAAAAATTTTAATTAATTATTTTAAGTGATTTTTTATTTAATTAAGATTTTTAAAATGTAGTTATCAAATAAATTTAAATTGAATAAATACTGAAAATTTTAGTTTTAAGTGTTGAATGATATTATCAAATATATATTTTATCTCTTGAATTTTGACAGTTTATTTTTTTAATTTTTAATACTTTTTTTTGAAAGTATTAAAAACCCCTTAAAATTATAGTTGAAATCACACATTCTTATTAATTTATTGTTTATTTTTTAGGATGGATTAGAAAATTTTTAAAATTAAAATTAAATTATTAATAATTTATATATAAGATAAATATAAATAATTATACTATATTGTCAACCTAATTGACATGACATGCTTTTTGAAGGAATATATTTTTCCCTTTGGAATTATATCTAACGTTTGCTTTGGATGAGAATTTTAGAATTTTAAAATTTGTTCAAACATAATATATTAAAAGCTTAAAAAGTGAAAAATATTATACTTGAAAGATTTCATTGTTTTATCATTTATATATGCATGACGAATTCTTGGAATTGAGAGACAATTTTAGAATTAGTGATTGTCAATATGAAATATAAATCTTAATAAAATAATAATTCTCAAAATTATTCAATAAGATTTCATTTTTTCAATTATTTTCAGTTTTTTTAATATACGAATAACTTATATTTAAATGACATATATTTAAAATTTTTGAGTATTTAGATTTATATTTCAAGTATAGAGTTATAAAAAATAACATGATTTCATCCTTTAATTATTTGAAAAATAAATCTAGAAAAAAATTTGAATTTATTGGATATTATCATTTCAATTTTAATGCCAATCAAAGGAAAAATTTTCAACCCTGCAAAAACACCATAAGAGAGCCTCTTGCACATGTGATGTTGCAGGCACATTAAAATACATGTTTGGAGACGTGTAAACATTTAATTTAAATATCAACCCGGAAAATGTGTTTTTTTTTTAATATATATTTATTATTTAAAAAAGTGTATATGATTGTCACCCGTAATTTTATAGTTACGAGTTTTGGAAATAATTTTAATATCATTCTACTTAAAAAAAAAAATCTATATATATGATACACTGGGCACTAATTTTTTAGGTTAATTTTCATTAACAATCCTGAATTATTGACTGAATAACACTATAATCTATAAACTTTAATTTATAATAATAAATTGCTTAAATTTCAATTTTAGTAACACTATGATCCATAAATTTCAATTGATAACTGTAAATCTCATGAACTTCAATTTCAGTAATTTCGAAATTAAAGTTCAATGATCATATTATTACTAAAATTCAAGTTTAGCGATTTATTATTACAAATAGAAGTTCATAGACCATTGTGTTATTAAAATTGAAGTTCATGAATTATAGTGTTACTCAATCAATAGTTCAAGGACAGTCAATGAAAATTAGCCTTTTTTTTTACATATAATGAATGGTGAAATTATAATTATCCTTTTAATTAATATATAGCTTCAAATAGACGAATATTTTAATTTATAAATAAGCTTCAATAGATTATGAGACTAAGAACTGAAGGCCAAGTCAGTCTGAATGAAAGCTGAAACTTAAGATGGATAGACCGGGCAAAAAATTGGCCAGGTAATCAGTCAGCCCGACCAATTTTTTGTGGGTGAGTCGAGTCGATAAAAAAAAAAAAATCTTTTTTCTGTCAAATAAAAATAAATAAATTTAAAACTAAGCTAGCTTATTTTAGTCTAGCATTCGTCACACACTCGTACATTGAACGTGTGGCACGAACCATGGATTTGCATTGGCGTGCGTGATAGAGCCTCCTTAGCTACTTTCTTAACATTGAAAGGAGAAAACTTTCAATACATATCACATTCCAACTTTGTATTTTTCAATATTAGATAATTCAATTTTTTCCCTCACTCCTTTTAATATAAAACTTATTTTAAATTTCAAATTATCCTTTACCCATTCACTATTTCGATTAAATGAATATTCAAATTCATATTTTTTTATATAAGAGAATGCAAATTCAAGTAAATCTTCTAGTACTAAGTAATGGGATCCATCTAAATTTAAATCTCAAAATAGCTACTTAATATTTAATTTGCCATAATTTTCTTTAGTTAATGGTCTCAAAATAGTTTCAAATTCATATTTCTCATAAATAATATTCATTAATTATTCAAGTAATATTTGTTAATTTTAATTATATATATATTATATTTATTTTTAACATATAAATCTAATATATTAACATATAAATATATTATATTATATTTTTATATGTGTCTTATATTTTTTGATATAAAATAATAAATATATAATATTATTTAAAATTTTAATTTGACTCCAGTTTGACTTTTGATCTGTGACCCTTTACCTTCACTCGTTCTAAAATCGGATCGAATTTGAAAACATCAGTTTTTTTAAGCCCTCTAACTTAATTATTTTAATTTTTTAGTTATTGAAATTTGAAACACTCATTAATTCTATTGGCATGGTATTGGTTTCTTGTAGTGAATGAACATTATTAAAATGGGATGCCCTCTATTTTCTCCTATATATGATGTAAAGTTTACATAATTAAAAGTTTAACTCAAATTTAAATTTAATATCCCTTTCTAATACTTAAAAAATTGTTATAAAATGCGTTTTATAACGCTAACAAAATTAGTTTAATTAGTAAAATAAATTTGTTCATATATGACGTTGGAGACTATTTCAGAAATATTTTTGATTCGTTTGGACAAGCAACAATATAAAAAATGAATTGGAATTTGTTGTAGCTGGGATTTGGACTTTGCAAGTACTTGATCAAAAGAAAATAAACCAACAATTCAAAATCATTGTCTTTGGCCCCTAAATAGCAGTTTTTCTATTTAAGAAAATTTTTTATTTTTGTCCTAACTTTTAGTCTGTAACTCTGATTTAGGCACCGTTTATAGTGCTCTTCTTATTTTATTTTTTATTTTCTTTTGATGTAAGTTTACTTTGCCATTTTAGACAGGTTTAGTGAGTTTTCAAAACTCATATTTAAACTTCTGTTTAATCATTTTTGGGACATCGAATAATACAAAAAACTTTGAAACTCCTTGCATCAGTATCACAATTTATTAATAAAATATGATTTTTAATGCTAATATTTGAGAAAATTTTGAGAGCACAAATTGAGTTTGAGAAAATATCCTTAAAAATATGATTTAATTTTGATAAATTTATAAATTAACATGAACATTTATATATCTGACTAAACTATTTGATAGTAAAAAATGCTGAAAGCTGAGAGTAGCTCAAGGAAAAAATGCCTCTTGCAAAGGAGGCAACGACTTAGACAGCCTCGAAGGAGATTGTAGAGAGTCGTCCCCTCTCATTTATTTCTTTCCTTTTATTTTCTCTCTCTTTTTTAACTATAAATTCAAGATTCAAGAGTACCAAGATTCAAGGTTCAAGAACTGGGTTAACTCTTCATTTAGACTAGAAGCTCACATTTCATTTCAATTATTTATTTTCTTGACTCCAAGATGCGGAGCATGGCCAGCTCCTCCACCACTAAAGGCATCGCCGCCATTGTAGGCGTCGGTCCAAAGCTCGGCCGATCCATTGCTCGCAAGTTCGCCCATGAAGGTTACACTGTTGCCATCCTTGCTCGCGACTTAGGTAACAATTTTCTCTCTCCTGTTACCTTATTTTCTACAATTAATATAGTTGAATTTCGACTGGAATTAAAATTATAATGAATCAATCTCAGTGTTCTGCGTTAAAATTGATTGATAATTTAAAGCTAATTAATTATGAATTAGCATTAAGTGAGATTTGGAAATAATTATGGGATTTTGTATAGGGAGATTATCAAGATTTGCAGATGAAATAGCAAGAGAAGAGAAAGCTCAAGTATTTGCTATAAGAATAGACTGTTCAGACTCAAGAAGTGTAAGAGAAGCATTTGAAGGAGTTCTTTCACTTGGGTTTGTTGAAGTTCTTGTTTACAATGCTTATCAACCAGTTTCTTGCATTCCAACGAATTTTACTGATATTAGAATTGACTCTTTCGAAAAATCCCTCACTGTTTCCTCTATCGGAGCTCTCCTTTGTGCCCAGAAGGTAAATTTTTTGGAATATATAGCTAGAATTTTCACATTATTAACTAATTAATTAATAGAGTTTTTATTGTTTGTTTCTTGGGAAAATATTTTGTATTTAATGTTTGTGGTTTGTGTGAAAATGAAATTATTATACAATCAGGTTCTTCCAGGCATGGTGGAAAGAGGAAAAGGGACAATATTATTCACTGGATGTTCAGCTTCTTTAAATGGAATTGCTGGTTTCTCTGAACTATGTAAATTTTTTTTTTTTTAACTCAATATACATATATAAAGATCCAATAAACTGAATCTTGAAAAAGATTCATCATAATTAGCATAATAATGGTAATATTAATTTAATTAAAAAGTAGTATTTTCTTTTTCTTGATTTCAAGAACAGGCTGTGGAAAGTTTGCCTTGAGAGCTCTATCACAATGCTTAGCCAGGGAGTTCCAGCGTCATGGAGTACACATTGCCCATGTAATCATAGATGGTGTGGTTGGCCCACCCAGGTTAGTTCCCTCTTGTTCATCTATATATGTTATTATATATATCTATTATCTATATATCTTCCTTGCTTTCTCTTAATAGAAACTATTTGTTAACTTGATCCAAAAAAAGAAAGAGAATCTCATTAGGAGCATATATATATATATATATATATATGTTTGTGATATTTACTGACATAGCATATACTTCTTCTTTTCACAAATTATAGTCAATATTTTTTTTGATATGTCCAAAATAAATAATTTTTTTTCAAGTTAAATTTATTATTATATTTTTAAATATGTCATTAAGTATAGTCATAATCAATCACATTATTTTAGAATAATTAATGTAATTCGTGGTCATAATAAAGATAAAATAGTAAAATAAATATAAATTGTTAATTTTTATGTTCAAATAAAAATAAACTATAATTTGTGAATAAAGAGAATAATATATGTTTAAAAATTGCGATAAAATTCAAAATTTTCAACCAATTGGATCATAAAGATAAAATTATGACAAATGAGAATTGGATCATAAAATTTCTATATTGTTAGATAGAAAAAAAAAAAAAAAAAAAAAAAAAAAAAAGGGAAATAGTGATTAAAACTTTAGTATTGTACTTGTATTATTTTATCATAACCGCTTTAAAAATAACAATAGACCTACGATATCCATATATATTTGACTGGCAATTATATCGACAATAAACCATATCAGTTTAAGATGTTTACTTTTAAACTTAGAAAATTATTATATTTTAACTTAAAAATATTATAATCAACATGAATGTTTTAATAATTTTCATTATAGAAAGTAAAAGAAACAAACATTAATTTTGATCTTGTATATTAATTAGTAGTAGTAGTAGTTGTTAATTGAAAAAGAAAAAAGGAAATGAGAAAAGAAAACAATGATAATGATGAAGAGTGATTGGTGATGAATGATGAGCAATTAATAAAAGAGAAGGCAAATTGGCAAATTGCAGGGGACCCTCGAGCTCTCAAAGAATGTCAGTTGGGGAACAACAGCAACAGAGTATAGGTGGAGGTGGAGAAGTAATGGACCCAGACTCGCTGGCTCTAACCTACTGGCACTTGCATGTTCAAGACCGGACCGCCTGGACCCAAGAGATTGACCTTCGCCCTTCTAATTCCATTCCTAGATTCTGTTAACTTAAATAGTCTACTTCTATTCCTTTCCTTTCACAATCTCTCATTATTTTCATCTCCTATATATTAATTGTTTGGCTAATGTTATCTTCGTTTGTTGCCCAAACTGTTTTGTTTTATTCTTTGGCAATGGCCCATAGCGTAGGCTTATGGTCTTTTTTAAATCCACTTGAAGTGTGAACTCATTTGTGTCCTATACTTAAAATTCAAGTGGTCAGAGTTCAAAGATTTTTACTACCTCTACAAGTGGTCAGAGTTCAAACAATTTCTTTTCTTTTCTGAATTTTCATTATATCCTTTTGAATTTGGAGTTATTTATATAATTGGTATTCTTGGAATGAATTGATATTTGTTATAGAATTTATGATCCTTTTTGAAGTGTGAATAAAGACTTGGGTTTTGTGATTATTACGTACTAGTAGTCTACTATTCACAGATCTGTCTGCTAGCTTTGTTGTGATATGAATCTGTTTAGATTGGATACATCAAGTGACGAGTGGTGAAGAAGGGTCCACGATGGTAATCTTGAACAAAGGGTTAGAAAGGGTACAGGCCTTTGCATGGATAATCGGAGGACTTCGTGTTCTTATTTAGGACACACAATCATGAATCACCTTTTTTTCCTAATTTTTTTTTTCTTTTTTCTGTTTCTTTTCTTTTATTGAGGGGATTTATAGCCCTACATCCACTCAAGGAGTGGTAACAAAATTGTAAAATAATAGATTTTGTTAAATTGAAATTTAATCTATATATATATATATATAGCTTTTCTTTTTAATCATTGATTCTTTTCACCAGAACTAAAAAAAATTAAGAATAATTATTTTAAATAAATTGTTATTTTTAACAAAAAATTAAATTATTTTAAAAATGAATTGACTATAAAGTAAAATTTTAATAAAAATTATATTTGGCTATAATTACTGTCATCTTAAATGCATTAAAATCTCCACTTTTTACTTATTTAATTTATTTATTTAGTTTTCTCTAAGTTTTCAATAATATTGGAATCAAGCCAATCAAGTTCTCAAATTATAAATCTACACTTCGATTCGAAACTGAGCAATTCAAGCCTTTAAATTCCATTTTCTTCAAAAAGAAAAAAAAAATCAGATATTTTAAAGAAATATCAAATTAATAAAATTTGACATTTGTTATCTTTTTCTTGTCTTTAATTTCAGAATACGGAATTTGTATATAATTACCCTATATAATTAGTCTAATTTTTTAATTAATCATTCTAAATTTTTAATTATTCTCCATAAAATTAAATTTTTATAAATAATTTCAAGTTTTAAATTTATTTAATTAATATTCATTCTATGAATATGGAAGATCAATAAAAAATATTTTTTAGCTAAAAATATAATTCTATGAAAATTTATAATTAGTTATTATTATTTGATATAAAAATTATCAGAAATTAGGGAAAAATTAACTTTTCATTTTATTGTTTAAAAAATAAAAAATATATACATATATAAAAAAAAAAAAAAAAAAAAAGTACAAACAGGCCGCAGAGTGAGAAGAGAGGAGGTGGGGCTTAGATAGTTGCAGTATGTATTTATCTGGAGAGCCGTCATTTAGTATGGGGCCACTTTCATTACTTGCATGACGCAGACGTTGCTCAAAATTTGTCTGCCATTCTCATTTCATTTAAAAAATAAAAATAAATTCCTTATTATGAATTTTTTTCATCTCTAATAAACATTATTTATGGGTAGATTTTCTCACAAACCATATAGAATAATCACATTTATTCAATGAAAATAACGTATTTAATATATATATATATATATATATATATAGTGACCGCCCACCGAACATCTCAATATCTTCAAATCAATTCTTGTTTTAATCATTGTATTTAATAAAAATATAAACACCCAGACTCAACTTAATGGTTGAAAACTATTAACAAAATTATTATTTTTATTTCTTTCATATTTATTCACAAATATTTTAGAACAGAAAACAAAAAACCAATAAATTTTAGTTTTCAAAATCTTATTTTTTGTTTTTGAAAAACAAAAAACCATGACAAAATGCTAGCTACTAATGATTTATTCAAAACAACTATTAAAAAATATTTTTTATATAAATAAAGAGTATTTTAGTCAATTTTTAAATATGAAAAGTTATTTTTCAATTAAATAGGTAAAAAATTAATAAATTACAAAATTTACTATTTAAATTTAAAATATGTAACTTTTTAAATATGAAAAGTCAAATTCACTTTTCAAATTTAAATAATAAAAAATTTATTGGACTCTTATTTCTCTGTTTTATTATAAAAAAAGTTTAAAATATATAAAGTCCTTCATAAATGCTTCCTCGTCCAAAAAAAATAAATTTAATAGATTCCTCATTTTAAATATAAAATAAAAAGTGAGTTTTACTTTGTATAGAGTAAAATTTCACTATTTATTTTAATTTTAATTGACAAAGTACAAAATCCAATGCATCATTTATTAAAAATATAGTGAAGATAAAAGGAAAAGAAGGAAAAAAAATTAAAATCAATGATGTTTACATAAAAGGGAAAATAAAGAATTACTTCCTCCATTCCCTTGCAATTGATGTTTTTTGAATTTTCTTTTTTGTAAATTATCCGTCATTTTATGAAACCAATAAGATGTTTATTTTTTTTTTTAAATTTTATCTTCATCCTTATTAGTATCCATCAAATAAGGAATAACTAGAGTAAGACATAATTAATACATTTAATTTAAGTATTACCAAAAAAGGGTAATTCATTTTCTTTCTAAAACTTAAGTCTAACGTTAGACTAAGTTTTAGGGTCAAACAACAAAACACATCCATTATAAAGAAACGAAGAGGGTAAAATTTAGAGAGTGCATTGAATGCATTTAACTTAATAAAATTTTTCATTCTTTATAATTACAAATTGATAAAACTGCCCTTTAAAATATTAAAATAAAAAGCACCATTAGAATTGCTTCTGCACTGCATATTTGTAATAAACCGAAAAGGGGAAAATCAATAAATTAATGCATTCATTAATACTGTAACCACAAGGACGACTAAATACTTCGGAAAATAGAAAACAGTTAGATGGCCTAACAATGCACCAATTCTTAAAGGTTAGAACTGAAAGCTTATAAAGGACATGTTGATGGTGGATATGCAACAATAAGACAGAGCACGTCTAGGATGCAAGGATTGGTGTAAAAGGAATAAGCTAACAATTTCAGTGAAAAGATTATATACAATATGCTTTTGCCCAAAACATGGCACAAACCATCAATGCAAGCTCTAGGCCATAGATGTTTTTCATGTGATTGTTCTATGAATCTCCAATTTGGTAGTCTACAGTATCATGTATCCTCCCAAACTGAATCCTAAATCAATAACAGTTGAACACAACTCTAGTATCATATTAAGAATTTGTGTGATTGAGGTTTATTGTCCAAAGAGCAGGAATTACCAATTGGAGCTTTCCCTTTGAGACATATTCCATCAAATCATTGCAGGAAACCGTTATAAGGCATCTCTTCGCTTTTTGTCCACATCATTCTTTTAATGAGAGGGAATAGTTCAGCTTCCAAATCTCAGGTCATGACATTTCAATGATGAAAACTTCTAAAACCTTTCGTCCTCTTTCCATATTTCTCCATTCCATAAGGAAATTGGTGAAATGGCCTATCAGCATCAATCAACTCAGAAAAGTGGTTCAAATTTCTCCTTTCAAAGTTAAACCCCTGATGTTGCAAAGCAGGCATCACAACTGTATCAGCATAAGGCCTTAAAGGAGGCAACTTCATCATAGTTGAGGTGGAGCCCATGTCATGACCAAATAAGTGATATGGTACAGTTTGTTGATGAAATTTTATGTTTGATGGGCAAGGACCTTGGCGAGAGTAAGCATGTGAATGCAGCACTGGGTCCATGTCCATGTTGAGGCACCCACGTTTTAGATGCCTCCAAGTAGTTACAGAATCAACATCTGATCTATTGGTTCCCTTCAAGTTCAGTGGTCTAGATTGTGGGACCTCTTGGTGAGGATTATTAACTTTTGCATGCTGTTGCAACGTGTCTTTTTTGCACCCATAAACAAACTTCTTTTTTCCTGGTTCAGCTGTCTTTCTCGTTTGAGATGGTCTTGCATGATGGGAACATTTCTCATGCTCCATGCCTGTTAAAACACAACAGGTATCATATGATGAATAAAAATTTAAAGCTTTGGAAGAACAAGTTCAAAACACAACCTCCATTTGCAGACAATCTTTTCTTCGATTTCTTCATTGCTCTCACAAATCTTGCAGCTCTACCTCGTTTGTGCTTCTCATCAAGGACTTTTGATCTTTCTACTTCATTATTCCAACGCTAAGAGGTAGTTATGAAAACAAATAACCCAGCTTATTAGTATGATAACACCAAAGAAACTTATCTTAGCAGCCACTAACCTGTCTGAATGTTTTTAATTTGTAGAGGTTACGGCCCTTCACAAGCAAAGGGAAAAGCGGAGGCAATTTCTTAATCCCCTTGTTCCACAGTACTTCAACCTTGTACATCACAATCACCAATCAAGTAGATGAATCACCAGAAGCTCAACCATACACTTTGTTTTAAACAAAAAACCAATAAACATCAAGCAAACTCAAAAGTATTAAATATTTGCAACATTTCAATAAAGTCTTGGGTCCACAATTCCAGTGACAATAGTTATCTTGGGTATCCATCATATGGATCAACTAAAAGTCTAAAAATTTTCACCATAAGGTTTAGTCTTACTGTAAATGTATGTTGTTGTTTTGCTGAACCATAGCTTTCCTTTACAACCCTGCCCGCTACAGTTCTCTTCCCAAGAAGATTCCCATGTCTTGTCAATTTATCAAACCTATTTGAATTCAAATCCTCACTTTATAAACCTTAACGCAAGTAGAGTTAAAAGACCCAAATTGAAACCAGAATAATACAAGACAGTGATAAAACAATAAAATGAGACGACAAAGTACTTCTCATAAACTTTCTGGGTGAACAGAACTATGTCTCCCTTGCAGACATCACCTGCTTCAAATTACAGAACTTCATATCATGTTCAATGCTACAAAGAAAAAATAGACATACACAAAAAGCCTTTACCTGTACAATTGATGACAAAGGCTGATCTTGGATAAAGCGATTCACCATTTCCATCCTTTATCCTGTGATGAAAACATATCAAGGGTTTTATCCAAAAAGTACTTCAGAGCTACCAAACAACAAGGAGAGAAGCACGTATTACTATCAAATACATATGTACGTGCACACACGGAACATTAATTCATATGCATATTCAGTCACAATTATCAGCTAATATAAAAATTTACAGACTATTCAACATAAAAATAAAAAAATAAAAAAAAATACTAGGCCCAAGTTCCATAGAACTCAAGTCAACAGTACATCTGAAACACATTGCATCTGAATTTACATGAGTCCTGTGAAAAATAACAATAGAAAATAGAAACTGGAAACATAGGGCTTTAAAATCCATCTGCCATGATAAATAGCTTCTTGTTAGTAAGAAGCAAACCTGACAAACTCAACCAGTACTACAGTACTGTAGTTTGAGGCCAAATTGGATTTAAACACAAAAACCACATAACCTAATTGACAAACCACCCCAATGGGATTGCCATGGATCCAACCTGAAATCAAAGCCTGTTAAATCAGTGATAAGATTTGTAATAGACTTGTGCACATTCTGGTTTTGAAAAAATACCTTCAATTTATCGTCCTTCTATCATCTTATTTCAGAAATAAAAATAAATCCATGACCATTTAACTCAGCTGACATGTATGTAGTTTCAAAAAGTGGAGGAGGTTTCAAATCGTAATCAAATCCAACACTTGTAGCACAAAGAATACACTTCAGGATACAACTTTACATCAGTTTTTGTTCCAAAATAAATTGCTATCCAGACAAGAGTGTCAAAAAAGACAAGTAACAAAGCAAGCATGCACAACTGTGCAACTAAACAAAGTCAAGTAACCAGGGGCGAATCCAGAAGCTAACTTCAATGGGGGCAAACTTTTATTTATGTAATAATTCTTTAATAATAAAATATATATTTCTAGTAAATTCAACAAGAAAAATCATCATAATTACAAAAAGCAAAAATAGTTTATCTAGTTACTCAAGTGGATGAAAGAAAAAATATAACATACCTCAAAACACCCAAGAGCTTGTATAGATCCAATAAATTAGTGATTGCTGATTTGTCAAACTTAATTAATTGAATAAAATGTTTGATATATTAAATAGGTGGGGGCAAAAATAAATTTCAACATGGGGGCAAGAAGTATATATAATATACTATCACTTTCAAATTTTGATTGGGCAATGGGGGCACTTAATGTAAATCCGCCCCTACAAGTAACGCCTTATTTCCAAAAGAATGATTCACAAGCCACTTGAAGAAAAACAGAGATTCAGAATCAAAGTGCACTTGCTTTCTGAAATTACAGTATTTGTATTATTTACACATACTTTAGCAGCTTTATAGCAAGAACATTCATTATACCATAGCAGAAGTATCTGAGCTAGTAGCAGTATTTTATTTAGGAATTTAATTAACCTCAAGTCTTTTTTCTATTATATTATATGGAAAATTACGATTAGGCTAATATTAGTGGTTACAATTTTAGCTTCATTGAGTGTTTGGAGGTTTTATTTCCCTACTGATGAAACATTTTTTCAATGCTAAACGGGGTTATTCATAATATTAAGCCACTTGTCTTCAAGTTCAATTGAAAACTTCATGGTTTGCATGATTTATCATACTGAAAAGGGTTTTTCCTTTACTTCCCTCTAAGAAATTAAGTTCGCAATGGAAGATTGGAGTTTCACCCACTTCATTGCATCCTCAACTGAGTCAATAAAATAAAGGAAAAATTGCACCACTAGTGTATGAATGTTTTTGCTATTTTTTTGTCTGGACAAATTTTTTTTTTTATCTCTTAACTTTTTTGAAAAATAATCTCATATAAGTGTTTTTAGCCATTTTTCAGTCACCAGAATGTTGAATGCAAATGATCAGCCAAGCAACATGGGCTACAGAAATTATCAATGCAGAAACCCCTAAAAACAACGTCAAAGAAACAAATATGCAGAAATATTTTACTGCTAGAGACAAGTCACCTCCAATGTTCCTTAATTCTCTGCACGCAAACCGCTTTGGTCCCAGATAGCCGGAGGCTGTACTTTCGTAAATATGCTTTGCATGCTTTTAGACTTAAAGCTTCTAAATTTTTGCCCCCTAAGCATCACAGAGAAAGAAAATCACAGTACTGAATTAAACATTTTATAACAAATTGTATGATCATGAAATTATGATTTTGAGTTATAAACTGATTGTGACATGTAATTATGATTCGTTTCTAACTTAAACAAATTGTATGATCATGAAAAACAGTTCTCAATTAAACATCGTATAACAAAATTAATACCCCTATCAATCATATTGCTAAACGCAATTAATAAAAGAAAAGGAAATGACTAGAAGTATTATCAATTAGGTCAATGCAGGTGAATATTAAGATCATGATAAACGTTAACCTCTGAGAAAAGAAATGACTCTTGTGCAAAGAGCCTCTTCGTTGGCGTCATCGTTCTCATTATCCGATTCATTATCCGCTTCCTCCTCTTCGCTGTTATCAATCGAATTTCTTCTGATTTTAACGGAAAAACTAATCGAAAAGCAAATGAGATGAAAACACAGGCTATGATTTTGTGTGGTTGATTTATAAAATATAGAACCTGACTCCTTCTTCTTCTTCTTCTTCTTCTTCTTCGTAATCGTCATCATCATCATCATCGTTTTCTTCTTCTTCTTCTTCACTTGAAGAAGAGGAAGAGATAGAAATAATGGTGCGTTTCCGCTTCCTGTCAGTCATGTCCTCTAAGCAAAGACGACGGTTTGGGCGAATTTTTTTCTCCTTCAGCATAAATAGGAATAGGAATGTTTATATCGCAAGCCATGTAAAATAATTTGAGTATTTCCTTTTTTTTTTAATATCAAAAAGGTTCGTTCAATACAGTGAGATAACATTCTAGACTGTACAGTAGAGATAGCCCATCCGTTTTAACATCTCCTGGCACTGAGGCTATCCACTTCCCACATGATAATTTATAAAATTTATGATCCGTTTATTTTTTATAATTATACATTTGAAATTTAAATTTATAATAATTTTAAATAAATTTTAAAATTCAACTATGCAAATAATAATAATTGTATTTAAAAACTTATATCGATATAGTATTGAAAATATTCATTGATAATTTTGTATTCTCTTAATCATGTGAAGTACATATAAGAGTTTAACATTATCCTTTCCAATTCATTAACCATTATAGTACATTTTAATAACTATACAATAGATTACTATATAGCATAGATTACAATATGCTGTTAATTTGTTATTCACATTACAAGTGGTATTTCATTATTGTAAAATTCTTTCATCAATTTCAAATACAAAAGAAATTGTTATAATATAATTATAATCTGTTTATAACTGTTTATGCATCATTAGATACTAATGTTTATATGCGATATGGACAAAAGACCCCAATTTAATTCACTCCTAAAAATACGCACACCTAGCAAATTGCCTCTCTCGACCAGCACAGGTGATTATCAGTGACTTATCAATCTCCTCAAAGGAAAAAAAAAGGGGTAGGGGGCGGGGGAGAGAAATGTAAGAAATTGAGTCCACACTAGCAGCTACAGATAAGAAAACAAATCCTCTCTGAGATTTTATTTTTCTTTTCAGGTTAGATTAATTCCTTGTGCAGTGGTTGAAAAATCTAATAATTTTTTCCAGTTTCTCATTTCTCAGCATATTTCTCGTTAGTCGCCAAATCTTTGCAGTGAACTCTTGGATGGGCACTGTAGTCTGTAGACCAATTGGTATTCGACAAGAATGTATAAACCCAGAAAATGATACAATTTTCAATGATGGACTGTTCAGCCCAGTCAATCATGTAAGAACATCAAGCGTCCGCCAACCAGTTTGAGAAAAAATCTCACCTGCATCTACACACACTTAACTACACAACTTTACAGTGAAAACTATAAATGGCAAAGCTTTCATTGCCAGAAGTAGCACGAAGGTCAACACTTTTTTATATCGTTAGCGCATACAAGGTTGTGCCACAGATGAAACTTGTCCCAAACTCAATTTACTGCACCATGATTACGGCAGCAGCAAATATGCCTCCTCATTTTCAGGCCAGATAATCGTCTTTAAGTGTCTCTCTCTCTTTTTATTGGCCAATTCACAACTTAAGGACATTCACCACATCTCGGAGCTTCTGCATCATCTTAAAGCTTCTACTGAGCTTTTGCAATGGTTCGGCTAGACACTCCATGCAACAACTTGACAAATCCAAGAAAGCTCAATTTGCCATCTGTATGTCTGATCCAATCATGGAGAACGGCATGTACAGGAACGGAAGGACCAAGGCCAAGTTCCTGAAACAAAAGCCACAGATCAGTCCATGTTTTCTGAATTAATTCAAGCTTTAAAGTGCAGCCTAATAAGTTGAGCACACAGACAGAGGCACAAGTAACATGCATGAAATCAAGAGATTGTCGGAAACTAGAAAATGTTTATAGATTTGCATTTACAACAAATTAAACAGAACAGTCAGCAGACTAAGCATAGCAGATCACAAAACAAGACTCAGAAAATTCTTACTAGGCAAGTTAATAATCACATAGATAATGAACCAGCATTCACAGTTCAAAGAAATGGAAGGCATAATTGAATTATTTCTGGATTTGGCATGTCTTACACCTTTGCTATTGACTTTAGACAATAATTAGTAATTTTGCATAATTAGGCACTAGCACTCTAATTGTTAAATTCAGATGCAGTCTAAAAGGGTATTAATACATACAGGTGTCAAACAAAGGGTTGAAACCCAAAAGCCACAATTTAATGCCCATGTTACTAGCTGAATCTTAAATCTTGACCACTAGTTCTTCCTGTTGAACAGCTAGAACATCTAAACACTCAAAATTGTTGAACATAAATAACTATCCACATGTCAACACAATGCAGATCTCCCCTTATTTTCAAAGGAAAGAAAGACCATCATACCGATGCCAGTTCCTCGATCATAATGGCCCTGTTTCCATCCTTATCGAAAAGTTCATAGGCACAACGAGCATGTTGCTCCCATCTATCAAGAGCCTCTAATTGATGGACACTTAATGCAGCTGCACAAAATTCCTCAAAATCCATTCTTCTGTACTGAAGTGCATTAAGCTGCCACAACAAGAACATGTACCAGTTACCACAATTCAAAATTTTCAAACCAACACACAGATTACTATTAAAAAAAAAAATTCACAATCAAAGCACCCACAGAAGCTAGAAAATCGGGGATGCGTGATTCCTTCATAGCTTCAGTTGCATTTTTCATCAAAGCCTAAACATAGGGAAAGAATAAGCATAACCATAATTACAGCAAAAACAGTAAGAAAACTTCCAACATTCTGATAGCAACCAACCACTTTGATATTATCTAAGCTTATAGTGCCATTTTTGTTAGGTTCCAACAGCGCAAACTGCTCCTTCAAATAAAATAGCTCATCAACTGTCAATGTTTTAGATAGAGCCTGCAACAATCCCAACAAAGAGAAGGAATAAAATTTTAGGATAAATCACCACAAATAAAGAACTTGAAAAAGAGGAATTCAAGAAATAGGTTTTAATCCAGGAAACACAGGTCCTAAAAGAAAAATCTGTGAACAGCAAGAGATTCATGCACTGACAACCTTCACAGTAATTACAAAGAACCACATATCCTAATGCAGGCACTTCAATCCTTGAAATACTATTTTTTTTATTTAGACACTAGCGTAACCAGTCTATTGTTTTTTAACAATATATTGTTTGGATACGTAATATTTAAGATGCATTTCTTGAGCCTCTTGAGACTCATTAAACAGCCAGTATCAATGTAGGGATCTAGTTACCTCCACAATCCATATCCTAAAATCAATCAACATTGAATATAGGAAGAGGGAAAAGTCAGAAGTTTGGGTGGTTGTGATTCTAAAACTTAAATTTGAGGCCTGTCAAACAAATGGAGATATGAATTAAATATGCTACACAAGTGATCCAGCTCCAGCAGAGATGATATTGCTTGCAAAACACTGTTAACAGTTTCTCAACAAAATGATAGAGAAGAAATAATATAACAAAGAATTTGCAAAAAGCTCTAAAACAAATGGTGTACTACAGAGTCATATTGACAGCAGCAGAACACATAAAAGATAATCTCATAGGTGAACAGCATTGGATACAAACCCTTAAAGCAGCTTTCCGAAGAGATGATGAACGCATATAAGCCTTCATGAGTTTAAATACTAGAATATCCAAAGGCACTTTAACATCATTAGAACTCTTAATCCAAGGATGGCCTGTCACCCCCACCACCCCAAAAAAAAAAAAAAAAAAAAAAAAAAAAAAAAAAAAAAAGACTATCAATTCAGAAACACACACACACACACACACACATATATATATATATATATTCTTAATCCAGGGATAGCCAGTAACCCCCAAAAAAAAAAAAAATGACTATTAATTCAGAAACAAATATATTTATATATATAATATTATTCTGATGGGGAACTTCACTGTGGTGAAAAGCACTCACATAAGGCTTGGGCAGCAGTTAATCTTTTTCTTTGATCTTTATTTAACAGGCGCGTGACAAAGTCTTTTGCCTCAGAAGATAGAGAAGGCCAAGGTGTCTCATCAAAATTTGGATCAGCTTTTAGAACAGCCCGAAAGATTCCAGATTCGGTCCGGGCCCAAAAAGGACGGCTGCCACACAAAAGAATGTATGCAATCACTCCTACGCTCCAGATATCAGCCTCTGTACCATAAGATCTATGTAGAACCTCAGGTGCTACATAATATGCACTACCAACTATGTCATTCAGTCTTTCATCTGCAAATTAATTGAAAACATTGGAAATCATTAAGCAATGTGCAGAACTACAAAAAAAAAAAAAAAAAAAAAAGTCTACTGAATAACCAAGTACATGGGGGTAAACCTGGCCTAACAAAATCTGACAAGCCAAAATCTATGGCCTTCAATTGCGAGTTCTCATCCTTTGACGTAAAGAGGAAATTCTGATCCAGCAATTAGCTACACTTAGATCAGAATACATGAATGATAAAAGAAATTGCAACACCATGCAGTGAGAAAACAAGTAGTCAGATTTCTAGCAAAATGTACTGAGAAATAAATTAGCAGTGAGTTAGGTCATTCATCAATCTCTTTTGAACATTTACATCCAGGTAACTCTAACAAAGATAAACTCTATCAAAACACCAGGGATGGCATCAGATGTGCTGCTTCCTCTGATCCTACACTTTAAATTAAGCCCAACTCCAACTAGCAGTATCACAAGATGGAAGATGAACAAAAACTGAACAAAACTTTTATCATGATAGAGGAAATGCCAGCCTTTATCATGCAACCAGATATAGATGCTCAGCTTTCAGTAATAGGAACCTAACCACATGCTCATGAAAAAACAGTCGAAGACCTTGGCAGGAAAGATCCCATTACACGCCAATCAAAAAAAAAAACCTCTGAACGTTGGCAGAAAGGTCCTTCAAATGCCTGGCCATGATGCCTCCAAAAATAACAACAATACCCACCTACAATGACTCCCTCAATAGAACATGCATGGACATAGTACAATCTACTAGACATACTAGTAAAATAAGATAAGAATATATTTCACCTCGGGTTTAAGATCCCGATGCACCACCCCCTGAAGGTGGCAAAATGCAACAACATTTAATATCTGTATTAAGACAGCTTTCGCATCGTCCTCTGTATATTTTCCACCCCTGCAACATCAATCAACTAGCAATTAGCAGTTGACCAACTTTCTTGATTTTTTTTTCTGTCCTTAATCCATCAGCAACTTCCTAAATGAAGAGTCTTCAGGAGGGAAAAAAAGGAAATAACAACTGAAAAATAATGCAGCTATTGATGAGAAAACATGCCTTGAAAGTATTCTATCTAAAAGCTCTCCTCCTTCACATAACCTGAAAGATGGTTGAGAATTTATAATAAACCATTAAAATCGATGCCAGGTAATAGCCAGGAAAAAGGATAAATTAAAATTGTAATACAATCCTATAACAGTGGTATCAAATTTACAAAAGGTTCGCAAGCAGAACTCACTCCATCACTATATAGACATTATCATGGTCTTCATATGAGTCATAAAATTGTACTAGATTGTTATGTCCAGTTAATGCTCGTAAAATCTTGACCTCCCTTCTGACATCTTCAATGGCGATAGCTGTGGTCATCTAAAAACAGATATGAAAATTATAAGCAAAGCGAACACAGTAGCACAATCTGAAAACAATAGCATCTAGGAATGGCTCGCAGACCAACTAAAAATCAGTTCTAGTTCTAGTTCAACCAAAGCTTAAACCAAAAAGGGTACATTTGTCGAATGTCTATCAAGAAATAATTATCAGGTTGGCACTTGGCGCAGTGAAAAAAGAAACATTAGGAACACCAACAAAATAAGTAGCAACAACACTGAAACAAAAGTTGGTTTGCCCAAAAGAAGACTAGCTGATTCAGAAAATGGAACCCAAAAAGTCAAAAGATCTAACAACACTAAAGGGCATTCCAAGTATACATGGCTTCCTGCTCAGTGAGGATTGGGAAAGGGTCATCCATTACACACAGCCTTCCTCTTATCATCTCAAATCCATGACCTTTCAGTTACAAAGGAAAGGAACAACATGTGACCTTCCCATCACAAAGATGTAACACCAACGACTACCCAAAAAGAAAAATGGCTACACAAGCAGTCTAGTTAGCCTAAAGAAATAACACCGAAGACAAATTCTTGTTCATGCAACGAAAACTTAAACAGGGGAAACCAACCACACATATTATACAAATCTACTGCTACAACGTTCTACCAAATTTAACAACAAAATATTCTAGCCACTAATCCATCGAGTCGTTCACACACAGTGATTTCACTTTTCTTATGCAGTCCCTCACTTTCATAAAGCTTAAAATTAAAACAGAAACTAGATCATGCACCGATATTCTTTTCCGTCACCTTTTTCAATCAGCAACATATATGAAGCAAAACACGATCATTTTGGCATAGAACCAGTCAACTGGACGAGCATATTCACATAAACTTCCAATCCTAATGGGTTCCAGAATAAGCATCATACATAAAAACCGGCTCCACACTAATAAGTACATTGAAAAAAAAAGAATGCCAACAGATCCAACCCCAAAAATGCCAGAGTCAGAAGCAAACAATAACTCAGTGGGATGAGATCACTCATCGTTGACCAGCAGACCCAAGAGATTTGAGGTCAATTCTCCAACAAAATCAAAAACCTACAATACATACCTTCACTTTAGGGATGACTTTGACCGCAACCTGCTGCCCTTTAAGCTCGCCCTTCTTAAACTTGGCTTGACGAGTATACCCAAAATGCCCTCTCCCAACCTCATCTCCGAGCTCATACTTGTTCCCGAAATGCTTAGAAAACCCAAAGCTCTTATCAAGCCCGGCCAACTCAGCCTCGCTTCCTTCCGGAATGGCCGCCTCATTAGGCTTAACAGACCCATGCCGCCGCGCTAAAACCGCACGTATATGCTTAGCCGGAGAAGGCGGTGGAAACGGACGTTTGAAGAACCGTTTAGGCGTAGAATTCGCACTGGCCGCATTATTTGTAGCCGGAGATCTCCCCGGCGACGACTTCTTAGAGAAGAAATAATGCGCAGGGCTAGGACTATAAAAAGAGAAAAATGGTGACTTCTTAACGGACTCTAAAGCCGTTTTTTCATCCTTTCCACTTTTCTCCTTCTCTTTGTCATCATTCTCGCTCTGATCCTCGTTGCTAGGGTTGTCATCTACATTTCCGGTACTCGAATCTGGTCTAGGCAAATCCTTAACCGGAATAGAGTTATCATTAGGTCGAAAACCAGAATTTCTACTAACAGAAACTGGAGAAGAAGATGTATTAGGGTTTGGGGAGGGTTTGGAGCTACAGAGACCCATTCTTAAGCCTCCTCCCCAAACACACCAACACCAAATCAAATCTGTTAGAAGAAATATTTTGATTTCCCCAGATTCCTGAAACAATGTCAAATCATTTCTATATAGATAATGGAATCGAATCAAATCAAATTACTGGCTTCGAACCTGTAGGGTTTAATTATTATTATATTATTTTAAATTTTGGAAAAATTAATAACCCGAAAATAGAAGATTTTGGGTTTATGGGAATGGAGGTTTGTCTCTGTCCTGGCTCGAACAGAGAAAGATCGAGAAAAAAGATAGGGATCTACAGATGGCGATAAAAAGAAAACGGTCTGATAGCTTTTTTTTGTTTATTAGTAGTATTTTTTTTTTTTTTTACCAAAGTTATTGAAGAAATAAAAATTAATAATAATCATTAAAAAATCAATTTTTCTAATTAATTAACAACTAAAAATTAAAAAAAATACTACGAAATAAAATTTTATTAAATTTTTTTCATTTATTCAACTTATTTTTAATTTAATTATATTTATCGTAAATAATTATTTTATAATGATATTTTTTATAAAAAAATTTTAATTTTATGAAATATTTAATAGATTATAATATAATATAAATAAAGATATTTTTAATATAAATAATATATTAAAAATGTGTATATTGTATTCCGTTTCGTCAATCAAATTTAACTTTTTTTTTTTCAAAAATCCAACTTAACCTTACTTAATTGTTAGAAAAAATTTTAGAAAATAAGTTATTATGTGGGGTCTCAATGAATAGGTTTCTAGTTTTTATATATATTTTTTATCTGAAAATGATTATTTAATTTTTTTTAATATTATTTAATAAAATATTATTAATTATTCAAATTTAACTTTTTTTTTTCAAAAATCCAACTTAACTTTACTTAATTGTTAGAAAAAATTTTAGAAAATAAGTTATTATGTGGGGTCCCAATAAATAGTTTTCTAGTTTTTATATATTTTTTTATCTGAAAATGATTATTTAATTTTTTTTAATGTTATTTAATAAAATATTATTAATTATTTGTTAATTTATAACTTTTATTATATTTTTTCTTTTATATTTTTATATATATTCATTTATTATTATTTTATTATTATTTTAAGAAAATATATATTTTAATTAATAAATATAAAATAAATAAATATTTGTATTTATTTTTAAAATAAATAAATATTTTAAAAAAATTAATAAAGAACAATTTTTTTAAAATAAAGAATAATTATTAATCAGTAAAATTAGTGAAAGAAGATAAGCTGAAGCTTTTTGTCAGCAGGTGATTATGTGGGGCCCCCATATTAGTACGAGCATATTTTTGCACGTGGCAAGATTTTATGGTTAGGTTGTTATTATTATTATTATTAAATTAAATTAATGAGGTTTCGTGATTGCTGAAGTTAAGAGGATGGAAATTTCCTTAGTTTGTTAGTTATTTTTTAAGTTTGCATTATTTGGATAATGCAGATTTTGTTGAAATACATTAGAGCATATAGATACAAAAAGATTTGGCAATATATATATATATATATATATATAAAAGTCAAACCGGGGCGCCGTTTTAACTTTGTTTACTTCTTCCAGGACAACTTAAGTATAGTAATTGATAGCATTAATTACTTTTTTCAGACTTTTGCATATTTTTTTGCCGAATATTTATAAAAAATTTATAATCATTTATTTGCAGTAATAATTCATCTTCATCCTCCTTATTTGATAACTTGGATGTTCTACTCTTACTGATTTCAGAAAGTTAATTTACCCTTATTTCTTCTTAAAATACCATGTTTGTCTCTTATGAATTGTTAAAAAAAAAAAATTTATATGGTAAAATTTTTGAAGCTAAAAAAAGTAATATATCGTCAAACTAAAGACTTATCCATATTCTAAACCATAGTGTTAACACCAAAACTGAAGCCTAAGAGTGATGACCCAAACTAAATAGGTCTAGGAGGTCACTCTCTCAATCTAAGTTAACAAAACATTTAAAGGACTTTTTTCTTATTTTTGTCTCAAGTCACTTATTTAGCAAGTTATTTTATGTGACTAAGAGCTCATCGTCCAAACATCATATCAACTATTAAAAGGATATCTTCCAAGCAACATACTCTTAAGTTATAACATAACAATTTGCTTAACACATCCCTAAAAATAAGATAGCTGCTTAGGTGCTCGTGTGCTAGCTATATCTGTATCAACCACACCAATCAGAAATATACTTTTTTATAAGACATTCTCTCTCCTCTAAAAATTATATCGAGTTTTGGCTCATGCACAAGCATATAAAAGATAATAACCAACATATAATTTAAGTATATTGAACTCTGCACTTTTTCATCTCATTTCTCTTACTAAAAAACTTTATGATAAGAGAAAAGAAACCATATTTTCTGGTCATCGACGAAGTTCATTACTAACTTAAATGTTGGAAGCTCTTCGCCAAGTATAAAGCCTTATCCTCCTAATCGTCTTCTAATTTTCTTTACAGGTTATATTTTCTAAAGCTCAATACGAAAGATCAAGAAAATTAAATCTTATTTGATCAAATTTCAATCAAGATATATTCATGAAGATGCATACTATTTGTATCTGGATAGAAAGACCTATGAAGTTTCAATATGTTATAATAAAAAAACCTTATATCATGAAATTAATTTATCATGTTGATAATAAAATATATAGATGTTTCAATGAATATTATGCACTTATTACACAATAACCCCTTAGAGGAAGGACCAAGCAAGGGGAACAACGGGTAGGATTGCTATTTCTACCAACAACAATTTTTTTCGCATATTTTATTTAATTATATTAAATATAAAATTTACATTTTTTAGTTTCATTTGGTAGTTTTTTCGTTGTTATAGAATTTATATTTCTTAATTTTATTAAGTGGTTTTTTTCATTGTTATTAATAGTAACCCTCACATTTTTAAAAATTTTCAAAATTAAAATATTTATCTTATCGAAATATAAGTTTTTAAATATTTTCACATAATTCTTCATTAATTATTGGATTTTCAAATGATTCAACACTTATTACAATTATATATATATATATATATATATATATATATATATATATATATATATATGATGAAAGTATATTTAAAATATTAAAATATACATTTTTTTATTTTAACAAAATTGAAATAATAATAGGTATTTTTTTCTTTTGAGGGAATTTTTTTTTTAAATTAATAAAAGGTAAGATTTGTAATTTAAGGAAAATAAAGATGAATAAATTTTTTTAAAAATTAATAAAAATAGTATATTTAAATTAAGTGATAAAATAGAGAGGATGGGTGTCAGAAACAATTTAAAAATTATTAATATCGCCTCCTTATTATATTATTATAATAATAAGTAAATAAATGATTGTCAGATAATTGAAGAGCTGTCATCTTGAATTTACACGTCATAATTGTAAATAATTAGCCACTTCCCTGAAAAAAGGGTAAAATAGTAGTAACAGTAATAATTAATTTTTTACCAACTAAGCACTCATTTATTTTAGAAAGTCGAAATCATTAGATTAAAATATCTAATTATATTTTTTAATTGTATTGTTTTATAAATTTGACTTTAATTGTAATTCAAATTCGATAATTTTTTAATTTTAAAATAATTTTAATACTACTAAATCAAATAATCACTTGAATAAAATTAATGTTTATGGTTAAAAAAAATTCAACAATCGAGTTTGTTAGTGAAAAAAAAAAAGTAAATTTTATATTTTCTTTTCTTAAAAATTTTGTTTCAGTTATAAATATTATACTCAATTACTTAAAGGCCAATTTTAGGGTGTCTCAAAAATAATTTATTATACTATTTTTAACTTATTATAATAAATTATTGATATTAAAATATAACTTATTATTTAAGTTGTATTAGTATTAAGTGGGACCTATATTTAATGTAATTATAATAGATTTCAAGTTGAACCCTTAACATTATTAATTTTATAGGTTTATATTACTATTTGGTAGGGTTGAGCATAATCGAACTGAAATTATCTGTTTAATTCGATTCAGTTTGGTTATGGCAAAAAAAAATTCCGTTATAACCGAAGTGACCAAAGTTTTTATATATATATATATATATATATATATATATATATATATATATATATATATATATATATTATAATTAGTTTAAATACTCTATTATAATTATTATAGAAAATTGAGTTTTTTTTGAAAAAATAAATTAGTATTAATTATATATTATAATTAGTTTAAATGCTCTGTTATAATTATTATAGAAAATTGAGTTTTTTATTAAAAAAATAAATTACTATTAATTATTTTTTGGACATATATATATATATATATATATATATATATATATATATATATATATATATATACAATTTAAACAAATAACCAGTTACTAAATCCAATTACTATAATTAAATTTACATGAACTAATAATTTTAAATTAATTAGGATAAATTATCTCTGTGACACTTTAGAAACCTTCTTACTTAGATTATATATTTAGTATTAAGTTATGTTAAAAGTACTATTCTTTGAATATTGAGAAATTATCTTTTAATATTTTATAAAAAATGAAGTTTTTTTTTTTGAAACAAAAAAAAAATGAAGCTATTATTGAGAAGTTGTCATTGAATACTATTGCAGTAACATTTCATAATTAATCCCCTTAAAAAAAAAACGATAACTAATATCATGTTTATATTAGGAATTATTATTGTAAGCATTTTTCAATTTCAAGTATCATTTTATGTTAAAGATAAAGTGTGCAAACGATCGGTTCAGTTTTAAAAAATCAAATAACTGAACAGTATATTTTTGTAAATCAAACCAAAATTAGGATAGAAATCTAACTGACTCAAAAAAATTCAGTTTTGTTGATTGGTTTGATATTTTATTGGGCTTTCTTTTGCTTTTTCTAAATTTACACTAAAATTTCATTAATTATATATAGTTAATAAATTTGAGTATTACACATTTTTAAAAATATATATTATTATATTTAATGCCTAACTAATTTCATATTTTTAATAAACATACACGACATAAATATATTTTAATACATAATTTTAATATATATATATATATATATATATATATATAAAGTTTAATCAGTTCGATTTAATTAATTTTTTAAATAAGAATCGAATTGACTAAAATTTTAATTTAGTTTTAAAAAAATTCAAACTAAACCAAATTGAAGTTTTGGTTTCAGTTCGATTTTGCTTATTTCTCATCGAAGGTGGTGAGAAGTTTTATAATATAATAGATAATTGCTTTATTTTTTATTTGTTCTTATTATGACCATTGACCAATATACTGAAGTCTGAAATTTTATATTTTAAGTTTTTAAGACATTTAATTTCTTAAAGAAAAAAAATTTGAAATTATGAAAAATCAAAGTATGTTATTGATTTGGTCCTCAGCAATAAAGCCAATAGCAATCAACTTGCTTGAATATTGAAGATGTAATTAATAGCTTGGAGCGGACCCAATTCACAGGAAATTGGGGGCAATTCAAGAGCAAAGAGACAATAGGGCTCTAAGAGTTTTTAATTTTCAAAACTTAAAAAAAAAAATTGCCCTTTCCCTGTGATGGGAGGATCCTGCAATTGTTTTCAAAATTTAATGAATGTATTGAATTGGTCTAATTAAATAAATGACCAATTTAATATGTTTAGGTTTATAGTATTTTTTTTTTAAACTCGATTAATTACATCTATTTGATTTCAAAAGTTTTCAAATTATATTATTTTGATAAAAATAATTAATCAATAATTTAAATATTTAAATTCTTGATATTATAATTAAAAAAAGTAATTTCTTATATCATAGTTAGAATAAATTAGCATGCTGTTAAGCATATATGAAAAGATAATTTAGTTTTGATAAATATGTAAATTAGTCTAAAAATATTCGGATAAAAATAATCTATAAAAACCATTTAAGTATGAGTAAATGAGAAATACAATATTCTATATGTTCCAAAATATTTATTATTTCAAAATTTTTTTATTAAAAAATATCTATTATTTTAAGATTTCAAGTAAGTATTTGTGTTTTTTTTTTCAATTTTATTCTCGCTATTTTTTTTACTAAACTTTATTAATTTTTTTATCCATGTCAAAATAAAAAAAATGATATTTTAATATTTTAATATTATAATTATGATAATTTAATAATTTTCATAATGTATTTATCAAAATCTTAAACCATATATATGTATATATATTAGAATGAAGAAATATACTTGAATTTAAAGTTTTTTAAAAGTTTGCTTATTTTGACCATTAATGATTTATTTTTTTTCGAAGTTTGGAAGACTTTTAGTAATTTTGTTATATTGCAAATAATAAGTAAAAGGATATTTGAATTTTATTATAAAATAAAATTAAACACACTTGACTTAATAATTAAACAAATTTTACAAATGAGTTTGAATATTCTATAGTTTCTATATTACTATTATTTAAAAGAAAATTTGTCCACTATCTATCATTCATTGACTGAATATCAAATTCAACAAAGTGTATTTCCGTGAGAAGACTAAAGAATTAATAGAAAAGCAACTTCAATTTGAAAAAAAAAAAAAAAGAAAAAGAAAAAGAAGTCCAATGGTGATTTTTTTTCTTTTTCAGAACGAAAAAAATTAAAGTAAAATTCCATAGCTAGGCTCTTTTTTTCCCTTTTTTTATGGAAATTGAATTGATAATGAGATATAAATGGCCATATATTTTACTATTATTATTATTTTAATTTAAACACAACTAATACTTAAATTGAAGACATTTCAATTTCAAAAATTATTTTAACATTATTAAATTAAAAGCTCATAAATACACTTATTTATGAGTCAAGTTTGAGTTTGAAAAATATTCAATTTTTTAAATATTCAACTCGCTTAGCTCTTAATTTTTTTTTACTAATTGGTGTTGAAAGTCCGATTCGCGAATACATCTATTGGTAAGTAATGACCAATATTTTAATTGCAATGAAAGTGCATATATAAAATGTGTGTATATTTTTATATGAATGTAAAATATTAACAAATTAAAAAAAAAAAAAAAAAAAAAAAAAAAGGAAAAGGTCAACGAAGAACAGTTGTCATAAAATGAAAATTGATATGAATTGGTACGTAATGATGTGTGAAATCTAAATGAGACCCATGTGCCTCCTTCCTTCAGTTGGTTAGCAATACGACCCACCTTTATTATTAGTATTATTTTCTTAAAAAAAATAAAATAAAATAAAATAAATTACTATTATTTTATTCAATTAATATCTCAACGCCATTAATTATTCAATTTTTAACAATGTAAAAGAATAATAAAAAAAACAAAAGTCATTAACTATAAACGAACAAAAGGCTTTGACTTTTCAGATACAGGATGTAAACTATACGTATGAAACATAAGAGTTAGTTTATATTTTTAAAGTGTATATATATATATATATATATTTTATTTTATTTTTCTGTCCTTATGTATATACATGTTAAAAGAAAATATTAATTAACAGATGAATCATCATTGATATTTCAAATAACTAGTGTTTTGTTTGATTTAATTATTTATTGTGTGTTTAATATTTAATTTAAAACATTTTTACTAAATTATATTTAAACCTAAAGGTTTTGTAATGGTGATTTTGAAAAACTGAATTAATATAAATATTTTTTTTAATTATAAATTGATATAATGAGTTAATTACTCATTTTGCACAAATTTAATTTGATCAAGGATGAATCCATAATAATTTTATTGAGGGATCAATTTTAAATAAAAAGTATAATAACTATTTTCAATTTAAAATTAAACTAAAATACAAAAAAAATCATTCGCTTGATTTATTAAAAATATATTATAAAATTAAAATAAAGATATCAAAATTTTAAAATTGATAGATTGTTTATTTATTTCAATTGTAAAGCTTTATATGATTTTTTGAATAATAAAAATATTTTAATAATTTTTATTTTTTAAATAAAAAATCTTAAAATTTCTACCCATATACCTTTTAAAAGGTTAATAATACTACAAATCGTAAAAAAAAAATTTAATAATATATTCATACATTTTTATATAACCTAAAAGATAATATAAAGTTCAAAATTTTCAATTACATTTTCTATAACGTGAGAAATTCAAATTTATATTGCATTTTCTATAATTTAATACAATACTTTGACAAATTAATTATTTTGGAGATTAATTTTATTTTTTAACTATATATATATATATTAGAAATATAAAAAAAATAATTGGGAGGGCCCAAAAATAAAAATTATTTTTTACACTAGATATATATTATTTATACCCAAAATAAAAAATAAAAATTATTCATATCAGTATATAGAGAATCTAAAATTAAAGATTTTTTTTTTTATTTATAATGTGATGACTAAAAAGTCGAATCTTAATTAATATATGATTAAAAACATGTATTATATCAAAGTAGAGTGTATTGTTTTTTCTTTTTTCTTTTTTTAATTCCTTGACTTTTGAATAAATTTGTGGTTTGTTGAATTTCAATTAGCATGAAGATGAAGGTATGGTTACGTCTTGTAGTTCATTCTACCAACTCTTTGGTAGCAAAAACAAGCATCTTCATGCCATGACGTGTGGTTTATTTCGTTGACCTTTTTTTTTTCACTTGTTATATTATATTTTATTTTCTTTGGCCTCTTTATAAATTAAGCAATTAGAGGAGGGATTAGACTTTAGGCCTCCAAAAGTCCACCATTAATTATATATCTCACGAAGCATTAATTTAAGGTTTAGCATTTTAATTACAATGTAAAAAGCATTAAGAATTGAATTAGATGATAGCTAGAGCTGATAAATAATATTATTTGATAAAATGTTGTTAGTTGTTACTGTTGAAATATTAAATGACGGTTAATGTATAGTTTATTTTTTATATTATTATATATCTTATTTTTTTTTTATGTGTGATACAAAAATTATAAGAATAATGAAATTAATAATTAAAAAATTACAACTAGTTATTTTATTATATATAATTATATTTTTTATTCTAAGCATGAATATGAAAATTTTTACAAATATTATCTTATTATATATAATTAGTATTAGTGTATAGCTTGAATCTTCCTTTTGAACTAAAATTGCATTCACTATAATATATTTCTTTCTACCCACTGAAAAATGTTATGATCTTAAATTCATAATTGAGCTCCCCACCAATATATATATATATATATATATATGCCGTTTGCATGCGTTTGACTTTTCACCTATATTAAATAAGTGGCGAAGTGCATTAGAGATTTAATCTAAATTTCACAGCCTCATTTTTCTTTTTTAAGATTTTTTATGTATTTTAATTTAAAAAATTATAATATATAAAAAAAATACATTGGCTAAAACAAAATTAATTTTGAATTAAAAAAAATATTTAAAATTTCTCATATAAAAGAACGTTATTAATAATGATCAGTTTAACTTGTATTGTAATTATAGTATCGACATGTAATATAATTATTGGTAGTTCATGATATGACAAGGTGAACTTTATTCATTTAAGAATTTATCAAATTTTAAATAATAAGAGCATTACTAAAAGCCTTCCTAATTGCCTATTTACTTAACAATGAGGAGCTATGTCATACTATTTTTCTTCAACAAGCTCTTTATTTATCATTCTTTCTTAATTTTTTAAAAGTTCATTTCTCTTTGTTTTGGAAAAAAAAAAAAAAAAGACCTCATTTCTATCTTTTTCAATTTGAGGAGAAAGATTAGCTCTCCAACCAATATTTTAATATTTTCTTTTTCTTTTTTCATTTCATTCATTTTTTAAATTATTATTGTTATTATCAATAAAAAATTTATCATTATTAAATTACTATATTGTTATTAAAATATTATTTTATAATATTTTAAATTAAATTATTCTTTTTTAGTAGTAAAAATTTTATATAAAATAGAAGAAATTAAATTATAGTATAACAATAACAATAGTTTGTTAAAATATTTTATATCAGGTTATATTTTTTTAGCAGTAAAGATTTTATATATGGTAAAAAAGAAATGATATGCCAATAATAATAATAATAATAATAATAATATTTTGTTTTAATAAAAATATTATATTTTTTAGTCACAAAAATTTTATATAGAGTAAATGAAATGAAATTATAAATTTATGTATAGATAAATGCAATTGTAGATTTATTAATAAAAAATAAAATAAGAAATGAAATAGAGAGTGTTGTTGAAGTATGAATATTTTTCAAGATAAATTAAAATAAATAGTTGAATTATTTAGAAGAGTATCCCCAATATACTATTAAGATATATTAAACTTTTTATTATAAAAAGTTATCTCAAAAAATAAAACTTTAATAGATTTTTTTATTTTTAAAAATAAAGAAAAGAATTAGTTTGATTATATATATTTACAAAATCAGATATTACTTTTTATTCTAATTTAAATTGATGTAATACAAGTTTCTATGTATTTTACTATATATAATTTTAATAGTAATATTTTTTTTTCTACTAGACAAATTTTAAAAAATTAAAAAATAAAAAAATAAAATAATTAATATTTATGCGATAAAGTAAAATCAGTAAAATATGAAAAATTTATTGGAATTAAGTAAAATTTTATGTTTTTTATAAAATAAAATATTTTTTATTCGATAAAATATATTTTTTAAAATAAAGAGCACTATTAAAGAGTAAAATAGGATCATTGCTGGGGATGTTGATAGTTTCATTAGAATGATAGAGTTATATGAATTGAAATTTAATTGAAATTAAGAAGAAGATAACATTTCGTAGGAAAGGGTGTAAATAATTTCACGTGTTATGCGCGGGAAAGAATTAATAAAGTACTGTGTGTGGATAGTACTGTTTTGGATAAAGTCGACGGAAGGCTTCCAATTCAGATTACCGAAGTTTTCAATCGGGCCCCATCTTCAAATCCATTTTCAGCTAGAATTAAACTAAAGTTAAAAAAAAAAATAATTAAATTAATATCAAAAAATATTCTTAATATATAAAACATAAATTTAATAAAAAAAAATATGAAATAATTTTTGGATACAAAAAATTAATCTTTAACAAATAATATGTAAAAATAATTTTAAAATTTAAGGCAGTCGTATAATAAAAAGGTAATAAGAACTTTAAATTAATAAATTTTTTTGTGTAAATAAAAATGAGATATTTCATTCTTTTGTATTAAAAAATTTAATAGTATAATTAAATTTTAGTGTTAATTTATATAAAAATTTTAAATTTATTTCATAAAATATTTAAAATTTACTGTTAATTTATTTCAGAAACTTAAATTTATTTTATAATATATTTAAAATTTACTATTAATTTAAATTTTAAAAGTGGTTATTAATATTATTTTTTATCCTAATAGTATAAATAGTTTTGCAGGGAAAATTAGAAGTAATTGATATTTGGTTCAAATGGTTGAGACTGTAACGTTTATATCAAAGGCCGTGGGTTATAATTTTTGTGTCAAGCAAATTTTCTTTTTAATTGAGGTGTGATTTTATCAATTCAACCGACTCTAAAACTAAGTTTATTTAAGAGGTATGAAAAGTGAAATAATGTGAATTTTATAAATGATATTATTTAAATATAAAATAAAAAAAAATATTTAGATAATATTTTTATAAAATTTACATCTTCTTACTTTTTCATCTATTCAATCAAACATAGCCTAAATCAATTGATTTGGAAGCTAATTGGTTTTTTTTTTTTTATTTATTTATTTTTCGCCAATGGTGGTTAACCGGGTTAGATCATACCAATTTAAATTGATTCAATGTGCATCTAGTTAATATAATAGAACCGAACCAGAAATCATATCAATTCCCAATTAAATCAATTCGGGCAGTAAGTCCTATTCTAACAACTAATTACTTTATGATATTATTAACTTGTCTATGAATCCAAGAAGTGACAATTAATTTTGAACATGACACAATTAATTATTCAATTTGAAAGAGCAAGTTAAATACTTTTATTATTGACACAAATAATATTTTTCAATCAAATTGTGACTTCACGTTATTAACCAGATTATTTATCTATTAAAATTATATTTTTTCGGAAATTAAACAGTATATTTTTATACTATTACGTGCATTCAAAAATTATATTATGTGTTTAATAATATAAAATGAGTAATAAATTTATTTTATATATCAATTTGATCATAAATAACTTTGATTCGTTTATATTAGGTTTTTTTTTTCTTTAAAAATTAATTATCTTGTAAAAACAAATTATAAAATCTTGGGTGGATAATGCCCGGCATTTCCCCGCTTGACACAATTTGTATGCAGTAGGGCGGGTCAATGGCTTGGATTATTATGTCTGCAAGTATGGAAATATATTATTATGCTTATAAAAGTTTGTCTAATATGATTATAAGGTTTTACCACACTTGAAGATTGTTGTTTATAGATTACAAGTGCGTTCTATATGATGATAATGACTTTGCTTATGAGTCTCTTTCTTTACTCTTTATAGCCAAAATCAAAATGAATAAATCATTTACAAAGAAAAAAAACACTAAACTTGTAATAAAACCAATGAAAGCTTAGAAAATGAATCAAACTCAAAACATGCAATTGATATGTCAACCACCTGAACTTGTAATAATTTCACTAATGATGACATCACAAGTGCTCTTCCGACTTCATATATATATATATATATATAAAATTTAAATTTTTAAATATTTTGTACAATAAAATATATATTTAATTATTAATCTACTAGTCTAACAACACAAATTAATACTTCCGTTAAAAAAAAGCAAAAATTAATACATGATATTATTATTATTATGATTATGATTATTTTGACTTTGGAAGTAAGATGGTATACTTACTATTGGTTTAAGTAATATTTTAAGTTTAGAAATCAAATTTTATGCTAATCACAAAATTAGAAATTAGAAATTGCAAGAAAGATAATTTTATGGGTGATATTTTCATTTGATCACCTAAACATGATCACTTTCGAAGATGAGCAAATCAAATACGTATTATATACATGGACAAGTCAAAAAGTAAAAAAGAAATTGAGGAACAAGAAGTAGATGAAAAGGAAAGCGTAACAGAAGCTGAACATCACTAGCAACAAAAAGTAAAGTTGTCGATTTCTTTTGATAACTACAATTCCATGTAATAAAGTGCAAAGTCCCACCTATGATGCGCATGCTTACCTTACCTAGAGATAAATTTGGGCCACTCTGGTCCATTTCTTTCCTAGCGCAATTGGCTATTACTACTCTATTTAAAGTTTTGTACCTTCGCTTGGCTGCCTTCTAAGGTCATTAGGGCTGTGCTGTTTGGTTTAAGTCACTGCAAATTGTTGCATTTCAAGGAAATTACTATGACTAACCAAAATAAAGGCTAAATATATTTTTTATTTTTCATTTCCATTTGGTTTTAAAACACACAGTCGTTAGGCAGAAAAACTTAAGAGCTCTTTAGAATAGAATTTTAACATATAAAAATTTTCTTAAAAGAGTAAAAATTGTTAAGATTTGAATAATTAATTTATTATTATATCATATGAGACATTATATATCTTTTAAAAGATATATTATTCCAACTAAACTCTCCACCTGATAATATTATCCATCGGATCAACCGCTGAAATGGTCTTTGGTCCAAAAAAAAGTTAGCAAAATGAATATATAATCTTTAAAAAGGATTGACATATGAATACATTAATGAGATTTTGATGTCAAAAATATTTTATAAGGGAAAAATATTAATATTTAAATTGTTAATGTTCATGCAACCAGATAAGCAGTCGACCCTCAATAATTGAGAATTATATGTATTACGGTCATGTTAGTAATGACTGATCGCTTAGTAATTAATTATATACATTAACCATACTATTAATATAATAATCCAAGTGTCATTAGGATTGTAAGTTAGTTGTAGGTACATGCCATGAAAATCTCTCGACCAATATTGGGAATCTTTGTTCAACATGATGTAGGCAGACGATGAATGAGACATCTTATTGACGGTTCCCTTGCATCAACTTTATAGACTAATGAATCAACTCATAAAACGAAACAAACTGAAAAATCACTCACCTCATTTATTTAGAGCCATATATTATGCTTGGAACATTGCCATCCATAGCTGCCTTGAGGTGCAGGCAATCAGTCTCTGTCATTTCACACTAGGCTAACTAGCGATCCTTATCAATCTCTTTGCCCTTCAATCTGATAAACTATTAGCAATCACTTTCCACCTGTATTCTATGAATGAACTAAGTTTCCTTTGGCCGAAAAAAAAAAAAAAACAATTGGCAATCACAGTAAAATAAAATGTATATATCAGAAAAATCAGTATACTGGAAACTGTCAATTCTCTTCGAGTCATTCTTCAACTTCTTCAATGAGATGCAAAACAGAAGAAGAATAATAATTAATAATCAAGTTTAAACAAACTATTTAAATTCAGATTAATAATACTATCATCATACAATGAAGTAATTCATTCACATTGTAACAAGGCCTTAGGAAGTATTGCAGTTCAACTGTCACAAAGAATAAAGCCCCATTAGAGGTCATATAAGATGAAAGATTCATGATAAAAAAATCCCTTCCATAATGACAAAAATTTTACTCTCCCCTTCTAATTCCAGCATTCCATTTGTTCGAAGAATTGAATTAATGGCGAACTATCCCATGCACACCGCAAAGAAATTAACCGGAAGTTCTGTCACCACCAAAACCAGACTCCAGATATTCTGATTGGTTAAGATGACTAACATCACCCCAGGTTTTTATGGCCCACTTTTTATCATCAGGTATGAGAAAAATATTAATAGATGTGTTCAATATTTTTCTTGCAGGCTGGTCATTGGGGGAAGCCCGTTTGTACAAAGCCCGAATGACACCCCCATGAGTAACCACAACCACTCGCTCTCCTGCAATGGGAACATGCATCAATGAAGAATTTTGCCTGTAACTTAATATGATAATTTATGCATTGAGAATTTAAATCTATGAGACATGGTCACTGACTTACCTCTGTGCTTCCTTGCAATTCTTTGCAAAAAAGATGTACAACGATGATAAAGTTTATCAAGACTCTCTCCACCACCCTGCACGTGCAGTGAATTTGAGCAAGTGATAATTCATTTAATAAATATTTTGGATATACACTCAAACCATGCATTTCTACTAGTCAATTTAGTTAAGTAGCCAGCCACTTTTCTCCAGCATAGCAAATGCCTTGCAAGCACAGATACATACAACTGTAAAAAATAATTAAAATCAGCAAACAACTGAATCTTATAAATGAAACAAAATACAGAGAAACAATCAGTAACACTATTGCAATACCATCCAGAGGCCAGATCGTGTTGACCTATACCCATAACACGATAAGGGTCAATACGAACACAATACGATTAATTTATTATGTCAAAAATCTAAACACGAACATAATCCATTTAATTAATGGGTAACACAATAAGACATGAATAATGTGTTTAAAATTTTAAATTAATTAATTTTTTATTTTAATATTTAAAAATTATCAAATTGCAAAACTAACTCCTATTAGTTTATATTATTACATAAAATATAATTAAATATAAATTTATAAAGAAGATTAAAAACAATTTTGATCTAAAAATATTTCATAAGTCATAAATATATTAGGTTAAATGGGTGACATGTAAATATTATTGGGTTAAACGTGTCATTTTCGAGTTAATGAGTTAATATGCAACACGACATGATTATTATCGCGTCATAATCAGGTCGACACGAACATGATACCCCCTAACCCAAATCCATTAATTTCATATTGACTTCATATGGTGTTTGATTTTGCCACCCATAATATCATCTAAGCAAGTTTCATAACTAGGTTGCAAATATTTGCATATTAACTAGCAAAGGAGCAAGGATATTTGCAGACATTCTTTTTATGGGATGCAAAGATTATAACTTAAATCAATACAACAAATATTTCTAATAAAATCCCATCAATAGAATTAACAGTGAAATGCAACTGCCCTATTGATAATTGATAACAAATAGGTGAAAGTGAATGTCTCCAAACTCATTATATTTCTTCCTTTTTTTATTGTTTAATTTTCTTGATTAAAAGATAGGATTAGAATATACTACCAACCAGAGCGCATACTATGATTCAAAATCCTGATATATTACTATATAATCAGATAAATGAACGGGCTTTAGAAAAAATTAATACTAAAACCTACTCGTGCCTAGTTTGATAACTTCACTAGAGGTTTACAAAAATTTCCTACTTAAAAGACAAAGGAAAAAGAAAACAAAAACCTTATTGTGCTGTTGAAAAGACATAAGGATTTTGAGACCTCAACAAATCATACAAAGCATATCTTGGGTTAATAAAAAAGCCAAAACAGTCTTAAAAATGTAGCAAATACAACTTTATCAGAAAGAATAGCCCCATACCTACGACTGTATGCTATTGATCAATTATCCAACAGTAGTAGCCAGAAGAGAAGATAATGTTCTGATGTACTTATCTACTACTTCAGTAGGCAAAACAAATATTTGGGCTCCAATTGTGGACCAGTTGTGAGCTAAATCCCAGAAGTCCAACCATAAGGTTTTCCAATAATGAACTACTACAGAAAAAAAAATCACAAATCATATGCATAGTGACTCACTGGGATATCTTGATTGGTTTCGCGGGATAAAAAAGCCTGGTAAGCCTCAGGATTAACTTTGGCAGCTTCACGCAGTACAAGGCCTTGAAGCTTTCCTAAATGTCTTTCTCGTAGATCTGCATCCTTAATGACCTGAAATTTTATCCTGAACTTAATAAGTGGGAAAAATTGAAAATCTCCAGGCATAAGGTTCAATATTTTCAAAATTATGGACCAAATCTGGGGTTAAAAAAAAAAAATCGAAGACAATAAGGTAACTCTTCTGTAATACTGTGTGTTTGTGTTTATCTATAAAATGAAGGTGAAAAACTTAATTCTAATAAATTATCAAAAATCATTTTTGCTTTTTATGTATGTTCAAAAGCAGGTATCTACAAGATTTGCTTTATACATTTATTATGATGAAAAAATAAAATAAACAATATAAAAGCAAGTTTAAAGAGGGAAAAGAATGACGTATAGACAGGGAGGTGGAGAAGGACATAGAGCAAGCATTGAATGATTGGCAAAAATACCTAGTTGATTCCATTATCAAAACAATGGCTCCATAATTCTTTGTAGAGTTGATTAAAAAAATATGACAAAAATATTTGTGGTAACTGGTAAGCTACAAGTTGTCAAATAGATAGGCTAATGTACATAAATAAGCAATGATCATGAATGCGATCACTATGTATAGGCATTGTTCATAAGTCCAGAATTTTATTTCATAACATAATAGTGACTGATCCTATACAAAATTTTATATAGTAGCATCTAGGTTCACACCTCTAGACCACCACAGCTGGCAGCGATAATCTGGGCTGTCTCGGAAGCTCGCTTCAAGTCAGAAGAATATACAGCAGAGATTTTAGGCTCCTTGGAAAGTCGATCAGCCACCTTGATGAAGAACAAGAAAAGGACTACGTAAGAACAAAAAACGACACATAAGTTCAAGTCATAAAACATACCGAAGCTGCTTGCTGTCTCCCAACTTCATTCAATTCAACATCAAGATGTCCCTAGGAAAACACAATAACAGATAAATACAAGTAATGATGTTAACAAGGAACAAAGAAAAAACTAGAGCCACGCAGATTAAGGAGAAAATCAGAAGCAAATCGACTGTAAAAAACCTTAATTCCATTGCAAAATATATTGGATTGAATTGCATGACAGAAAACAATCACAACAAATGTAATTCAATTTTTTACAAGTTCATTCCATTGTTTTTTTCTATTTCAAATTAAACAATGAAACTAAAAGCATCATTCACTTAATAATATGCTCAATCCATAATCAATTCACGCAGTTTCACTAACTAACCTAGAAATCCAAAACACATACATGGACACAATAATATACAGCTAAATCATCGTTTTTAAACTCGATCGATTCAATTTGCGTAAAAAAAAGAAGAAAGAAACAGAAACCATCGAAATACCTGGAGTCTTCCATCAACATTCCACAGCGTTTCACCGTGACGCACAACAATAATTTCAGCAAAAGCTGGACGGCCGGAGCTACATCAAAATTGAAAACCACTCATCATCAATTTTGATAACAAAACTCGAGTTCAAAAAAAGAAATATATGAAATGGAAAATTTCAAAGCAAATAATCAGAGAGAATCGGGAAAGTGAATCGTACCTAGTATTCGACTCGGCCATTTTGACAAGGTGAGTTAACCGACGAGTCGAGTAGGAGCAATATGTTGTTTCTCCAATTTTGAGAATTATGGAGTTTGTATCACAGAAAAATTTTAAGCGTAAATGAGGCTTAATTGAATGAGAACAAGTAGAAATTGAAGAAAGGCGCGATCCTTTTAAAGGGCGCCAAGTGCGTAGTACGCTCATAGAATCTCTTTTCTGGGGCAAATCTTCTGCTACAATCGGATACACCAAATAATATTATATACACTTCGTCTTTGCTTAACGTGATGGGCCTCAGTGTCAAAAAAAGCCCATGAGAAATAATTTGTCGTGGCCCATTGATAAAAACTATCCGGCCTTTATTGTTAACCTGTTTGGTTACTGCGAAAACAGGAGAGGGGAAAGGAAGAAAATTAATTAATTTAAAAAAGAGAGAGATTTTTTTCTTTTTCCTTTTCTCGGCAACCAAACATTGTTATGGGTACCTGAAGGAGAAGCAAACAGTGTGTCTTTTAGGAGAGAAGAGCCTGAATAAGGCTTCTAGGTTTTGCAGATCAGAGAGAAACCCTCGAGTCTGGAGATCAAGATGGATTAAGAGAATGGAATGAAGGATGAGGATCGCTTGGTGTTTCCACGTGAACGGTTGAGAAAAGTGTGATTTGGGCCATCGATATGCATTGGAAGCCTAGCCCATTTCTGGTTTTGGGCAAATTTTGCAAAAAAGCCCAAACCTCCTTTTATTTTATTTTATTTTTATATCACAGATATGCTGATATTTCAATCTTTAATAAAAGAAAATGTTCTAATAAAGCGCATTTAACCATCTAATTATATATATATATATATATATATGGTGTTTTCTATGGTCACTTTACTTGAGAAAAAAATAATTTTTTTACGAAAAATTATAATTTTATTTATATTTTTTCTTAAATTAAACTTTTATTTCATAATTATTTTTATTTGCAAAAAACCTTTAATTTTACAAAAATATTGACTTTTTTTTACAAAACAATTTTATGAAAAGAAAAATAATTTTGTAATTATGAAAAATGGCTCTATTACAAAAAATCACAATATTTTTATATTTTTTTCATAAATTTAATTATTTTTTCATAAAGTTTATAGGTATATAAATTTAAAATGCTACCTCAATAATTTTAATATTTTTTATTTTTAATTAGTGAAATATAATAGCAGGTTAATTTAATTATAATATATTAAATATTTTAATTATATTTATTATTTATTATTATTTTATTGGTCATAAAAAATAAATTTTGTGCTTTATTTTAAAATAAAATAATTTAAGTATTTGCCTATCGAATACTATTTATAAGAAAATTGTGATTTTTTTAAAAGAATATCTTTTTTTGTAATTACAAAATTATTTTCTCATAAAATTATCAATTTATATAAGATGAATTATATTCTCGTAAAATTAAAATTTTTTTCGCAATTAAGTAAAATTTCAAAAAATAATTCACATTACAAAAAAATATAAATAAAATTATAATTTTTCCTAAAAAAATTATTTTTTTCTTAAATAAAATAGATTATTTTGTTTTAAAACAAAATAACCATATAAAATACCATATATATATATATATATATATATATATATATATATATATATATATGAAATAAAAATAAAATTATTAATGAGTTTTATTTAGTGATATTAGAGTTGCCTTTAAAGTTAAAATGTGTCAAATTTGATTCTAATTATAGCCAATTTTATCAAAAATAAATAAATAAAAATAAAATTCTGTTTGCAATTTGATCATAATAAGTGCAAAAATATAAGAAGCAAAAACACTAGCAAACCAGTTTCTGGTAATGTGTTAAGAAAATAGATAAAAAATAACAATTTTTTACAATAATTTATGAAAAATAAATAAAAATGATTTTATCTTGAAAGTAAATGACATGTCTATTTTAATTTGTTAAATGATTTTAACATAAGTACTTAAATTGTTATTTTTAAAATTTATTCAGTCTAATTGTTTCAAATTAAACTATTTGCGTTAATATTTGATTATATTATAATTTTATAAATGAAATAAATAGCATTAGGGATAAAGAATATGATTGTTATTACATCTAAAAATAGTCTTGGGTGGCAAAATTAATAGGGGTGTGTAGGATTGTTATATCTGTGTAGGATTGCTGTGTCCTAGTCCGGAGTGCACAACGTATGGTGCACAGGAGCCAGGATTACGTGCGCGACTGCTTTAAAGTTTTAAGTGAAGACTAGGCTGCACTTTGACATTCCTCCGCCTTTTTTTTTCTCTCCCCCTTTCCTTTCCTTTTTTTTTTTTTTTGTTTAATTTTTTTCAAAATTATTTAATTTATTATTCATTATTTAAAATAAACATTATTCAATTAGAAATATTTATTTATTCCTTTAAAATTATTTGTTTAATTTTTTTTGTTTATGATGAATTTAACAATTTGACAAAACTAATATATTTATTAAATATCATTTTATATTTATTTAGATAAATTATCTAATGCATCAAATAAAATTCACTCTAAAAATTTATATAATTTAATATTTTAATATATATATGAAACAACCCGAATTTTTAATTATTTTATAAAATTCTATTTTCGTACGAAAATATCTTATTTTATTATTTTCCTTATTAAAATAAGATTGGAGTTATATTTTATTAAATTATAAATATTCATATTATTTGAATATGTATTATTAATGACAATTTTGATATAATATTACAATATTATATTATTATGATAATGTTAATGTGGATTTTTGGAGAATTGTATTTTGGATTATATTTTGATATTTGAGTATTAATAAAGGTATTAATTATATTATAAGTTGATTATAGTATTTTATCGGATATTTGGATTTCCGTATAATTACTATAATTATAGTTAATAATGTTATTGATATATATATTCATGAGTATATGTTGTAAATTATTATTAATATGTAAATTATGAATTATTATTATTATTATTATTATTATTACTATCATTTGCATTTTTATGATTATTGGTGGTATTATTATTATTATTATTGTTATTTTGTATATATATAGGATATATATATAGTATTATATGTATATATTATACGGTTTGGAGTATATATATATATATAAGCATAATTAGTTTTAAGTAAAAAGAAGAAGAAATGGAGGGCTGGGATTGGTTGGCCAAAGAAGCCAAACGGGGCGTTTTGGTTGAAACAAAAACGAGCAGAATAGAAGCAGGAGAGAGGAGAGAGAAAGGGAGAGGCTGAGAGAGAGAGGGTGGTGGCTAGTGGCTTTCCGGCGGGCGGTGGTGAGCACCGCCACCACCGCTGGGTAGAAGGAGGACCGGCGACCTCGAGGGAGGTGGTAGCTCGGTGATCTACGGCGGCACGGCGGCGTACGCGAGGAGAGAAGTACCGCCGGCCACTGCAACTTCAACTCCATTTTTCGGTCGATTCCGGCAGCGAAATCCGACGATCTTGGTGCCGTTTTACTCCTGGAGATGAGAGCTTCACTTTGGTACCTGCCTTGCCCCATGAGGACCACCGGAGGAGGAGATCGGAAAATACCAAACCGTGGCTTTGGAGGCGTTTTCCGGTGGCTAGAGGGCGAGTGCCAGCGAGTGGTGACTATTTTTGGGCTCCTGGGGTTGAGGTGAATCTGCTAGTGTGGAGTTTCCTCTGATCCGCCACCACCAGCGGCGGCGCGTGGAGAGGTCCAGTGATTCTGTTTCGACATTCTGGCACGATCCTCGATGTCTGTATGTTCAGAATTTGTGAAAGTTAACCCGAAATCCTTGTATTTCTGTTGGTATATGAGTTAATTTATGTTTAGTGATTTTTAGAGTATTTGTTAGGTTATCAGGTCTGTTCTGGGGTTGAGTATAATTCTTATTGTGTTCATGTTCTCTGTTGTGAGGTGTCGGTGTCTGACGTCTTCCTGGTTCCAAGGCTGCTCTTCTGAGGGAAGCCGGTCGGAAGCGTCGACAGTTAGGTGAGTGATACTCACTGATATATTATCCTATTTCCATTTCATATGCATTGCTGTGTGTATATATATACGTATATTATGCACTACTATTGCATCTATAAGCATGTGACATTTGACTGTGAGTGATGAATTGATATTCTGTATTCTGTGCCATGTTATGGTTGTGTTTGATGGATGGAGGTCAGGAGGATACAGTACCACCTAGGATTATGGGATTGTTATGGATTATGATGAGATTCAGAAGATGAGCTATGACTGATGGATGCCGGCCGGGCCTGCTCATCGCCAGGGCTACTGTCAGTCGGGTCAGGGCTGCGTGGTACAGACCAGTGACGGCCGGACCCCTTGGATATAAGAGACAGAGTATTTGGATTCAGAGAGCCAGAATAGGGGGATCGGCTCCCCATATTGAGTACTGAGTATCAGTGTGGTACTGTGGACCATACCCCATCCTTGCTTGATTTGATGATTTGTCTGTCTCTATGACACGGTGCATATCATGTGCATTAGATTCTATCTGTAGGATACCAGTTTAATATATTAGCTGGTATCATTCACTGAGTCGAACGCTCATTCCTGTTCATCTCGTTGCTTTCAGGTCAGGGAATGAGCCGGTGAAGGGATTGTAATTGAGTAGACTGCCAACTTCTCTTCGGCAGTGATTGTATTATTGGGATATTAAGAATACATGTAATAGATGTACATTTGTAATTGTAACTCTAGAACTCCGCAATGTTACACTTTGTAATTGAGCTTTTTGTATTATTTTCAGTTATGTAATCTTTGAGGTTAAGCAGAACCTTTCTGTAATTTATGATTTTCTGGCAATTATGGAATAAATGATGTTGGGCCAATTTGATATTGGGTTATGTTGTGATTTCATTTGGTTCTGCTTATCTTGTTTGGGCCTATAGCCCTTTTCAGTTGGGCTTTTTGTCTTGTGGTTTGGGTTAGGCTTACTACGGGCACTGGTAGCCATATGCATTTTCCGTGTCCTAGTGCCGGTCACGTGCCCTCGGGTTCGGGGCATGACAAAGTGGTATCAGAGCAAAGATTTTGTGGCCTTTTATATTTTCAGTGTTGTGGGTCTTTGTTTCGGTAACATGCGGAGTATAGAATTCCCAATTGTCGTCTTGAGTTTCCTTTGCTTCCAATTCAGCGTTAACGTGGTGTTATGATAAATTTTTTTTTATGATTTTCTTAACCTTGTGATGTTAGTAGAATGTTGTGGAGATAAAGGTTCTTGGGTGAGTAGAATATGATTAGAGGGTATGATTTGGAATCTTAAAAGGGATAGAATATTAAGTCAATATGATTTGGGAATTCGAGGATCTCCGAGAACTTAATCCAGAAGAGTATAAAATGACTTTATTCAAAATTGTAAATGATTTGGAAATGGAATGTTTTAAATGAATTTAAAGATGATAATTGATTTTAAAGTATGATTTTAATACTAGTTTTGAGAATTTATTATTTTAGAACTCTGTACTTGTGTCCAGTGTATATGTCTGTCTGCATTCATTGAGTCAGGCATCATAAAGTTCTAAGTCATTATTCATTCATCATCTCCTTCATGGATCATTGCATTAAGGTTGCATATTGTGTAGCATCCCTGGACACAGTACCTTGAGCTCTAAAATAAAAGTGAAAAATGTTTTAATTTTTATGAATGATTTTAAATAGTTTTGCACATCTAAATAAATTTGGATATACCTGCAGTGGATTGAAGTTCTCGGAATAAGATAATATTTGAGGTACTAGATTCTATATTATATTGTGGAAAGAATTAACGATTAAGTATTGAGTTCACTAAGGAAAAGAATTTTATTATAGCATATAATAGAGTTATTATTTGGGCATACTCATGAGGTGTATAGGTTAAGTTGAGATCAAAATGGAATGGCATAGATTAAGACAGATATATATCCTGTATGGAGATTTTTATTAAGTGTCTGTAAGAGTACTGAATTTATTGATTTTATGTGGATAAATAGAAAGATTAGGAATATGAAAAATCATAAGATGCTGATGGAAAATTTCAGAAATACGATAATGATATGGGTTAAATGTGCATGGTTGTGAGACAACAGTTGTCTAAGCGATGATATTAAAATATTTTATAAAGAATAAGTCTAAAATAAATTGTGAATTATTGGTTAGTATCCTACTTATGGTGTAAAATATGTGTGGAGTTAATAGAATTTTTTTGATGACTCTGTTATTATAAGGAATGCTAAGATAAAGGGTAAAATTTCTGGTTTTGTATATCAATTGGTGTGTAGGCATATATGCTGATTTCAAATTGATGAAATAAATTTTTTTATAAATATATATATTGAGGAAATTAGTTAAAGCAGGTAAGAGTGGAAAGTAAATTATCTAGTATTAATGTGTTTTATTCGATGAAATGATTATGGAAATTCCTATGGGACTTATTCTTACAATGAAATTTAATGGAAATTACAAGTTTGATGAGATATTAGACATAAGACTATTTATCGAGGTTATTAGAGATTAAATCATAATTATTAATTTGGAAATAAATTATGGCATATTAAGAGTGTTATTAGCTTAGAATTATTTGTTGGAGTTTTATCTGGTTGATGTAATGAATAATACATGGAAGTAAGAAGTTAGGCATTAATATTAGCTTTAGTATTCATAAGTGCTTAAAGATAAGATATGTTTAAGGTTATAATTAATTGATGTGAAATCAAGGGTTGTGTTAGTGTGAGCTGTGATTAAATCAAAGGTATAGGAATATGGAATAATTAGTTAATTGCTATGAGATTTAAGAGAATAGATTGGATATGGGTATTAGAAGAATTTTATTGGAGGTTTAAGTGTGTAAGTTTATATCTTGTTGAAGTTGTTTTGTTTTGTTTCCTTGCCTTTGGGTTTGGCTGTGTATCATAGTGCGCAGTGGAAGTGTGGTGGAGAAGTGTAGTTGTAAACTGTTGTGTTTGAAAATTCGAGGACGAATTTTCTGAAGGAGAGAAGATTGAAACAACCTGAATTTTCAATTATTTTATAAAATTCTATTTTCGTACGGAAATATCTTATTTTATTATTTTCCTTATTAAAATAAGATTGGAGTTATATTTTATTAAATTATAAATATTCATATTATTTGAATATGTATTATTAATGACAATTTTGATATAATATTATAATATTATATTATTATGATAATGTTAATGTGGATTTTTGGAGAATTGTATTTTGGATTATATTTTGATATTTGAGTATTAATAAAGGTATTAATCATATTATAAGTTGATTATAGTATTTTATCGGATATTTGGATTTCCGTATAATTACTATAATTATCGTTAATAATGTTATTGATATATATATTCATGAGTATATGTTGTAAATTATTATTAATATGTAAATTATGAATTATTATTATTATTATTATTATTACTATCATTTGCATTTTTATGATTATTGGTGGTATTATTATTATTATTATTATTATTATTATTATTATTATTGTTATTATTTTGTATATATATAGGATATATATATAGTATTATATGTATATATTATATGGTTTGGAGTATATATATATATATAAGCATAATCAGTTTTAAGTAAAAAGAAGAAGAAATAGAGGGCTGGGATTGGTTGGCCAAAGAAGCCAAACGGGGCATTTTGGTTGAAACAAAAACTGGCAGAACAGAAGCAGGAGAGAGGAGAGAGAAAGGGAGAGGCCGAGAGAGAGAGGGTGGTGGCTGGTGGCTTTCCGGCGGGCGATGGTGAGCACCGCCACCACCGCTGGGTAGAAGGAGGACCGACGACCTCGAGGGAGGTGGCAGCTCGGTGATCGGCGACGGCACAGCGGCGTACGCGAGGAGAGAAGTACCGCCGGCCACCGCAACTTCAACTCCATTTTTTGGCCGATTCCGACAGCGAAATCCAGCGATCTTGGTGCCGTTTTACTCCTGGAGATGAGAGCTTCACTTTGGTACCTGTCTTGCCCCATGAGGACCACCGGAGGAGGAGATCAGAAAATACCAAACCGTGGCTTTGGAGGCGTTTTTCGGTGGCTGGAGGGCGAGTGCCGGTGAGTGGTGATTGTTTTTGGGCTCCTGGGGTTGAGGTGAATCTGCGAGTGGTGCCGGCGCGTGGAGAGGTCCAGTGATTCTGTTTTGACGTTCTGGCACGATCCTCGACGTATGTATGTTCAGAATTTGTGAAGGTTAACCCGAAACCCTTGTATTTCTGTTGGTATATGAGTTAATCTATGTTTAGTGATTTTTAGAGTATTTGTTAGGTTATCGGGTCTGTTCTGGGGTTGAGTATAATTCTTATTGTATTCATGTTCTCTGTTGCGAGGTGTCGGTGTCTGGCGTCTTCCTGGTTCCAAGGCTACTCTTCTGAGGGAAGCCAGTCAGAAGCGTCGACAGTTAGGTGAGTGATATTCACTGATATATTATCCTATTTCCATTTCATATGCATTGCTATGTGTATATATATACGTATATTATACACTACTATTGCATCTATAAGCATGTGACATTTGACTGTGAGTGATGAATTGATATTCTGTATTCTGTGCCATGTTATGGTTGTGTTTGATGGATGGAGGTCAGGAGGATACAATACCACCTAGGATTATGGGATTGTTATGGATTATGATGAGATTCAGAAGATGAGCTATGACTGATGGATGCTGGCCGAGCCTGCTCATCGCCATGGCTGCTGTCAGTCGGGTTAGGGTTGCATGGTACAGACCAGTGACGGCCGGACCCCTTGGATATAAGAGACAGAGTATTTGGATTCAGAGAGCCAGAATAGGGGGATCAGCTCCCCATATTGAGTACTGAGTATCAGTGTGGACCATACCTCATCCTTACTTGATTTGATGATTTGTCTGTCTCTATGACATAGTGCATATCATGTGCATTAGATTCTATCTGTAGGATACCAGTTTAATATATTAGCTGGTATCATTCACTGAGTCGAACGCTCATTCCTGTTCATCTCGTTGCTTTCAGGTGAGGGAATGAGCCGGTGAAGGAATTGTAATTGAGTAGATTGCCAACTTCTCTTCGACAGTGATTGTATTATTGGGATATTAAGAATACATGTAATAGACGTACATTTGTAATTGTAACTCTAGAACTCCGCAATGTTACACTTTGTAATTGAGCTTTTTGTATTATTTTCAGTTATGTAATCTTTGAGGTTAAGTAGAACCTTTCTGTAATTTATGATTTTCTGACAATTATGGAATAAATGATGTTGGACCAATTTGATATTGGGTTATGTTGTGATTTCATTTGGTTATGCTTACCTTGTTTGGGCTCATAGCCCTTTTCAGTTGGGCTTTTTGTCTTGTGGTTTGGGTTAGGCTTACTACGGGCACTGGTAGCCACATGCATTTCCCGTGTCCTAGTGCCGGTCACGTGCCCTAGTGCCGGTCACGTACCTTCGGGTTCGGGGCGTGACAATATATATATAATTATTTTTTTAAATTGATTATAAAATAATATTTTTAAGTTTTTATGATATGGAAATTTTATTATAATATTTATATATATTAAAATTTATTTTCATCAGTTATAAAACATATGTTTATAAAATATAAAGTATAAATTCATTACTCATAAAGAATATCTTCTATTTTCTTATTGATATAACTGATAAATGTATAGTTCACAAATAATGAATTTACATTGTATATTTGATGAATTTATAAATAGTACATAATGAACTAAATGTTTATAAGTAGTGAACATGATTATTATAATTTAATAATAAATTTTCAATGAATCTATGCTCTATTATTGATAAATCTACATTTTATATTTAATAAACCTAAAACTTATCATATATGAATATGTATGCTAGTGAATCACAATATTAGTATAACTCATGAATTTATAATTTATAAATGATTAACTTATACCATAAATTTAATGAATTTATAAGTAATATTTGATGAATTTGTTGCTTATAAGTGGTGAATTTGATTATTATACAAACTATAGTTAATGCTAAATTTTCAGTTAACCTACACTCTATCATTGATAAATTTTCAATGAACATGATTATTATAAATTATAAGTTCATTACACATATACCTGATGTTTATATATTATAGTCTATAAATTCATAAAAAAAAAAAAAGAAAAACATAAAATAACTAAAAAAAAAAACTCAGTGTGTTTTTGCTGGGATTTGAACCTATAATCTGAAAGTTGTAAGGCAAACATGTTAACCATTCACAAAAGCTTGTCACTTTGATTTTTTTTACTACATATATAATACTTAACATATACCCTGGAACATAATACTATATAGTCTCGGGTTTATATTATAATTTACTGAAGTGTGTATATACTAAAATATAATTTATTTATTTTATGTCATTTTAAAGATTTTAATTTTCATTCTAAAAAAAATAATTTTGGATATATATATATATATATATATATATATATATATATATATATATATATATATATATATATATATATATTAAAATTCATATGCTCATATATATGTGGGCTTATAAATGGAAAATTATTGAAATCCATCTGTATAGAACCAATTGACTTGTATTAAGTTTAACATCCACTCATTTATAAGTCATTTATATAATTTATTATTATTTAATGTGGGATCTATTTTCTAACACACTCCTTCAAGTACAATTAGGCTTAGCCAGTGATTAACATCAACAGGCCGGTTGATACTTACTCACAAATGTACTGGCAGACATCTCTTTTTTAGTTTCGATTTGGACTAGTATCATCATCAGTTCAACAATGCGGCTTAAACATGGGTTCTAAGATCCAACCATTTTACGCATGAAGTTATGATACATTATTAAAATTTATAAGCCTGTATATATGTATGTTTAAAAATGGATAAATATTGAAACTCATTTACACAAAATTAATTAGTTTATGTTAGGTCCAACACCAATTCATTTATAAGTATTTTATATAATTTGTTATTATTCGTCATTCGATATAGGATCTATTCCAACAATATATATTTCTTGTATATATTTTAGATCCTACACATACAATAACAAAAATTCAAGAGCTTTATATATATATATATACAAGTTGCAGGTCTGTCCATGATACTAAAGTCCATGCCAGTCTTTTTTTTTTTTAATTTTCTGTTATTTAAATATAATGCGGTTTATATATACTACAAAAAAATTCAAATACATTATAAAATGTATTTAAATTACAAAAATATAATATTGAATGTACTTTTTAAACTTTTTTTTTCTCACCTAATTTTTTATTTTAGTGTTCTGTTTCTCTATATTTAAATTTTTGCTTATAACTTGCTGAAAAGTAAATTTTTTTATTTAACTTAATAATAAAAAAGACAATAATGCTCTGTCTCATTTATTTAATCATATTTAATAAAAAATAGATATGTTAATTTATATATTTTTTAATTAAAAAAATTCAATTTCCTTAGCTCCCATAAGAAATTATACTTTTTCTAAACTCAGAAAGTAGACGTCCTACTTTCTGAAAACTTTTTTCAATAATGGCTACTAAATAAACTAAAATTTTCCAAATTTTAAGAAATTGTACTTCTTTAATTTACTTTTTCTATATCTGATAATACCTTATTTTTAATAAAAAAAATCATATATAAGGCAAATTATAAATATCAGTCCAAAAAATACCTCTTAAACATAAAAATAATTAATTTTAACTTGGAATATAACCAATACCCAATTTCCAAAAATTAAAACATATAACAAATCGAAAATTCTTATTTAAAAAAATTATTAGTGTCATTGAAAAAAAAAAATACAAGTCATATTTATTAAAATCGCTTATCGCTCATTAATTTGATAAATGAGTTTTTATGTGTTATTATTTTATTAAATTAGTATATATACATAGTATATGTAAAAATTTCAATAACGAATATTCAATTAAATAGCAAGTTGCTAAAAAAAATAAATTAAATGCCGAGTAGAGTAAATCCACTTTTATCAACAGGACACATCTTTAGAGTCTATTCAACGAAAGGAATTATTTTCTCAATGATAATTGATCAACTCAACCATTTCTCCAACTGACAAATCTCTTGCCACTCGATTTTAACTAGTTTTTGGTCTTTTTTTTTTTTTTTTTTTTTTTTTGTAAAACCTGGTTCTGGCAACAAACAAACTGATTTTCCACTGTACATACTCTCATTTCAAGTTACCCAAACAACTTCGCAATGCTTCGAACAAGAAAACTCCGAATACGCACGAAAACAGATAATTTCTTTTTCTTGCCTTTTCTAGCTGATTTTCCCATCTCTTTTCTTGGCTTCCTTCGATTTCCTTTACCAATTTCTTCAGCTCGAGCTTTAGGAAAAGTAATTCCACTATCATTCTCTTCATCTTCAATTCTGAAAGAAGTTTCTTCTTCTTGTTTTTCTTGTTCTTCTTTACTTTTTCTTCTTTCTAATTCCTTCAATCTTGATAAAGCAAAATTCTTGCTTTCCTCTGCAGCAAGCCTCTGTTCCACGGATACAGAAACCCTCCACTTAGCAAGTGCTGTTTCTTCTTTAGCTCTTCTCTTTAATGCAATATAATCTTCTAGACTAACTCGAACAATTGTATTACTCTTATCTCTTTCTAACGAACTCTTAATTTCTCCTGTTTCTGCTTCTGATGCTGCAAAAGCTTCTGATTCAATCTTGATAGCTCGAAGCATGAGTTGTAATGTCCTCAGACTCTGCTTTTTAATCCGTAAATCTTGTTTCAGCTTCGATCTTGTTCTTCGCTCTTTAGCTGATTCAATCTTCATTAAGTCTGATTCTTGGTATTTTTGTTGTAGAGTCTCTGTTATTTCATTGATAATCTTATTAGACTTCGCTTCGTCCTCCATTTTGGATTTGATTTCTTTATCAGTAGCTTCAAGTTGCGATTCGAGATCTGATATTATAATATTAGACATTGATGTTCTGTTTTTAGCACTTGCAACATTTGCTTGTAATTTCTCTAGTTCGTCAATTAAAGGCTTGGAGTCTAACCAAGATTGCATAGCATTGTCTTTAGCTTTATACAACTGTTCTCTGATTTCAGTTAACTCTGCCTTTTTTTCTTCATGAAGTTTAGAATCAGAATTGTCCGGTTGCCTCTCTAGTTCTCTTCTTTCTTGGCTATATGCCTCCATTAATTTTTTTTTCTGTGTTCGACAGTTTTCTTGAATGATAAATGATACTAAATCCCACTAATTTATTGATGTTCTTGATGGATGTCCCTATCAGTATTCAATATAAAACACTTCTTTTGAAATTCTTAATAATGTTTTCTTTGATTTCATCGTCAATTGCGAGAGGAAGATGTCCTATCTGTTGGTTTTCTTGCACATTCTGCAGCAGTACAGCAGATGCTGCAGTGAATTAATTATTCATTATTGGCCATTTTCTATATTCCTTATTTAATTCCCTTGTTTTAGGAGTCGTCACTAAATTATCAGTTTGATGCACCCGACCTCGGCAATATATAGGTTCAACTTCAATTCTTCTCCTCCATGCTAAAACATATATTAAAAAAAACAAAAAAATTATCAGTTTGACAAGAAATTTTTTGGTGGATTGATCTACTGTGTTCAATTAAAAAACATGTGGAGGATGGGAAAATTTTTGTCTAGCATAAATTTATTTTATACAACAAACCAATGAGTAATAAGATATTTTAATTAATATCTCTTTTCTTTTTTTACCTAGTGAAATCCATTTCTTCTGTGTATTTTTATATCATTGGATTAATATATATACTCTGTGTAAATAACACTTAGCGGTGGAGGCTATATATATTCAAATTGAATTTCATTCCATATATATTTGCAATTCACTCCACATCAATACTTAAAGAAAAGGGTTACTTGATTACATTAACGCTGAAGATATTGGTTGTATAAATGCATTTAATAGAATGAAAAAAAATCTATCAATACAAAATTACACTTATGTAATTGTATCATACACCAAATCAATAGATAAAGAATAACAGTGTAATTAATGAGGCATATAACAAGGATATGCCATTTTAAAAACTTAATTACCCATATATGTTGGTTTTAAAAAAATTTACATATCTATGCTACTTTTAGGCAATGGAAGGAGTGAAACTATAAAACTGGAAGTCAAATTTTGAATTTTTTGAAAAAAAACCACGTGTATACAAAATTGGATTATCTCTCCTTTGCTATATTCTCTGATTGTTGACTACTTTTAGTCACTTTTCCAAGAGAAAACTGGAACTTGAAGGCCATATTTATGACTTTTAATCCCAGCTATTATATAGCAAAAGATCTAATGACTGGGAATGTTGGCTGATTTAATTAAAAAGCAACCACCCCCCACCCCCCTTAACCCACACACCGCCCCACCTATTCCCACTCCCTCAAAACTCTCTGCCTTCTTCAAAACACAAGCTTGATTGAATTTTTTTTTTTTATTTGCTACCCTTCATTTATGTTTATTTTAATATTGTGATCTGAAGTTATTTTTTTTTAAAGGTAATAATTTTCTTAAAATTTATGAATTCAATATAGTTATAATTAATTATGATAAATAATTATATATTATGATAAATAATTATAATGTTTATTGATAATTTGTTATTTTCATATAAAAGTAAGATTATTAGAAGATAGTTTTAAATAAATTTGTTCTTAACAGGTAAGTGATTTAATTTTAATTTGTTTAGTTAAATTAGTGTACTAAATTTAATTTTTTATACTTAATTAATTTGTTTGTTTTGTAAAATTTGAGATACTATTGAGTGAAAACAATTATGTTTGTCAATAATAATAGTTGTACATTATTATATTTTTTGTTTGTGGATATATTAAGTTTAATAATATTTAGTTTGTGTTTGAAGATGTAATTTGTAAGAATTAATTTTAAAAATTTGTTTAACTAATTTTTACATTGTTAGGAAATAAAAAAAAAATTGGAATAATATAATAAAATAAAAATTTGGTTAATTAAATTATATAAAATATAAGTAAAATTTATTACATTTAAATAATATAATAAATAATATAATGTAAATTAATTTACAATATATTTGTTAAATATATTCGATATTTAGTATATAATATAGTTCATTAATTTAATTAAAGTATATTGGATTTACTTAATTAGGTTAATTATAGTTAAAAATTTAATGATATTGTTTAAGTTTTCAATAAATATTATTACATTTATTATGATTAAATCCAATTAAATTTGTTTTATTTTAAATTATTAGTATGGTGATTAAAAGTATTTAATTTAATTACTAAATCTAATTATAGTTAATAATTTGATAGATTCTTCCTAAAATTAAGTTAATAATTTAGCAAACTCAAATAAAACATAATAAAAATGAGAACAGTATGAGAATTATTACTTAGATATCAACTATAATAAATTTAAATAAAAAATTAGGTAAATTAATTATATAGAATTTGTTATTATGTTATTTAAATTAATATAATGAACTTAATATAATATGAGGTAAATTAATTTAGAATAATTAATAGTCTCCTTTCTGTAAATTGAATATAGTAATTTTATTAATTGGATTAAAATTTATTGAATATAATTAATGCTGTTAATTATAACTTAAAATTTATAATATTCTTTAATATGATAAATTTAATATGATTCAATATTATATGATTAATATATTAATTAAGGTAATTCATTACAATAAGTATGATTATATCAGTTAATTATTTTTTTAATATTATTAGTATTTAATTAAAACCATGTAAAAAATACAATAAAAATAAGAAACATATGAAAATTATTATTTAAATATCAACTTTGATAAATTTAAATAAAAATTTAGTTAAATTAATTATTTTATTAATATTGAAAAAATGGAGACATAGTATGAATATAAACTAATTACCATACTGAAAAAAATATTATTACAAAATAATAATAATAATAATAATAATAATAATAATAAACCCTAAACTTTATTGCTAAAATCTAATCCCTAAATCACAAACCATAAATCCTAAACTCTAATTTATAATCCTTATACCCTAAATCTAAACCAATAAACACTAATAGGTGAAGTGATACACAATAACTTTGTGAATGATTGTGTTATTTAAATAAAATTTGTTAATTTTATTATAATGTATTATTTAATTAATAAATATTGATTTTTTTTTCAAATAAATTATATATAATATGTATAGTTATGGCTAGGTCAACATCAATTTACTTTTATTGATCCGGCAAAGTGATACAAAATATGAACTATGGAGTTGATTATAGAAGCGAGCAATCCAATATGCTCCAAATTCCTCCTGTTGCAAAAATTACATAGTTGCTTCGGGTAATTTACATCGCCACACAAATTGATTGATTCTAAAAATTATTTTATCAAATCAATACTATTTAGAAATCCTGTAAGAGGAGCATATGAGTTTATGTTTGAAGTAGTGAATATATGTGATGATGATGATGTAGAACGAATGTTATAGAGTCTTTGAAAGGGTATTTCAATTTTTTTGAGGTATATGTTATGATTGTTGCGAGGCAATCAGCTGATGACGTGAATGAGGAAAATGCAGATGGTCCCCTTAATAGGGATGGGGATGAACAAAATAAAGGTGTGTGTGAGTCTGCTGAGGGTGTAAAGGCTATCGCTCAATATGATTTTGGGGAAAGATATGCTATTGATGAAGATGATGGTGAAGATGCACTATTAAGGTTTGATGAAAGTGATGAAAATATGTTAAATGATTCTGACGATTCTGACTTTGATCACCATGCTTTTAACATATGTGAGGGGGAGACACCTAGTGTAAGTCATCGTGCACTAATCAATGTACCATCATAATGTTTTTAGTACAATCCCAATGAGAATGTAGATTTCGCAACAATGTGAGTACAAGTAGATGCAGATGAAAATATGGTAGATTTTGAAGATGGCTTATATAAAGGAATGCTATTTAGTAGCAAAGATGAATGTAGGCTTGCAATCCAAAACAACTATGAGTTTAGTGTAAAAGAATCGAGGATTGATACTTTTGTTTAGTATTGTAAGAAAAAATCAAATGGTTATAATTGGTGAGTGCGTGCTAGGCAGTTGCGGGATGGCAATTAGTGGAAGATAACACAATATGATGCACCATATACCTGCCTCAATCCAAGTGTTACACAAGATCACAAACATTTAACTGCAGAGCTAATTGCTAATCATGTGAAAATCTTAGTTAAAGAGCAGCCATCAATCAAGATCAAAGTTTTATAAGTGCATTTACAAGACCTTTAGGACATGAACCAAGCTACAGGAAGACATGGTTGGACAAGCAGCTTGTAATTGAATAATTATTTAGAGATTGGGATGAGTCATTTAGTCATCTTCAGCATTGGATATGGAGCAGGCACAAGCATCCGATCCTAGTTCAAAATATATTCTTTATGTTAAACCATTCAGTGGCCTATTTGAATGCATATTTTGGTGCTATAAGCCATATGTCGAAGGAATGAAACGTTGCATGCCTACTCTTATAGTTGATGGTACTTTTCTATATGGAAAGTACAAAGCTATTTTGATATGTGCATCGCTATTAGATGGTGACAATCATATTTTTCCTATAGCATTTGTTATTTTTCAATCAGAGAATAACTACAACTGGAATTGATTCATGATGTGTATCTAGGCATTTGTCACTGATAGCCAAGAGTTGTGTGCGATATTTGATTGGCATAAAAGAACAATCAATGCAATGGAAAGTGACTTGTGAAAAATGTGTTTGTATCGTTATTGTATCGGCCACGTGGTCAGTAACTACAACATAACTTTCAAAAATTCAAAACTGAAAAAATGATATAAGATGTTGGTATGTCACATTCCTCCAGTCATTAACTACTTTTGAATTGTATGTCAATTATATTCATTATATATTTTTTTATTCATAAGCTTACGAGGGACAAAAGAGAAAATTTGCCATAATGCAAAAGAAGATTACAACATTGGATAAGGAATTATCAAAATGGCTATTGAAAATCCCAAAAGAATAATGAACCCATTCCCACGATGGTGGCTTTAGATATGACAGCACGACGTCTAATATTGTTGAATCTGTTAACAGTTTTTTGAAAGATGTACGATGCTTGCCAATAATTGCTATGGTTAAAATTTTTTTTAATAAGCTTATTAATGCATTTGATCATTGGAGCAGAGAGTACAAGAAGGACATATGTACACCCCCTTTTTGTCAGGGAGACATTGGCTAGATGGACCCGATGGCAAGTGGTCATATAGTACAACACTTTAATAGATGAACATACTTATGTGAAGTGATCACAGGTCACTAGAATTAGAGAGGAAAGATTAAGGGAGGCAATGCATAAGTGGTGGAACTGGTAAAACTTGAATGCACATGCGGTAAATTTCAGCAATATAAGATTTTTTGCTCGCATGCTATTGCATATTGTTTGAAGAATAGCATGGACTTCAAGCAATTCATTTTCACATTTTACAAGTTGGAACGTTCCTTAAGATGCTGGGAATCCAACTTTCATCTCCTAGGTCATCCAGCTTATTGGCCTGATTGTCAAGGATTAAGTGTTAAACCTAATCTGGAATGGTTATGCGGTACTGGTGGACCAAAGTCATCAAGGATAAAAAATGAGATGGACTGGTAGGTTAAGGAAAAAGTAGGTTATTCATGTAGATTATGTGGTCAATCTGGCCATAACATTAAGACATGTCCCATTGTAAATAGTAGAAAAATGCAATGAAATGCTTATTGTGTGATTCTACACCATTGTTGTCATAATATGTATTATTATAGTTATACACTTATTTTAACTTTCATGCCTTAGATACAAGCAATGTTTAATTATACAATATTATTTAATTATATGTCATGTAAAATATTTCAGGTGATAATATCATTTTACACTCCTAGTGACATATTTAGATCATATGGCCGACATTGGTCACTTGATGATGATTTCAACTATCCCATTGACCCCAATCAATAGTACAATGAGCAGGTTATTGCAATAATGCATGATGAATGGTTTTATCGCACCCACTAATCGTCAATACTTCAGGAAGAAGCAAATGCTTTTCGTATCCCATTACCTCATACTAAGGTAATCCATATGTCAAGAGCAACTGCTGATGAAATTCATCATGCATTATTTCACATAAAGGAAGAAAATAATCCCATCATGATAAGAATAAATAGATTTTACTTTAATCGTTATGCTAGAAATTTTTTTGAGGATGACAACATCAATCAAGCACGTATTTTTAGAGCACTTGTAGAATCGACAGAGTATTCATATGATATTGAACTTTCAGATGAAGAAACAAATGTATGATAAGTCAAAGAAATAATAAGAGCATGTTCTTGTACGAATGCCAAAGAAACAAATGTCATCGATAACATTATATAAATTTTAATATGAAATTATGTAATTTCTAGTGATATTGAATTTGTAATGTTACAGATAGAAGCAGATATATGATAATATTGTGTGTTATTTTATTATTAAGTTGTGTAATTTCTTTTGATTTTGAATTTGTGATAAAATATATAGAAACATTCAAAGAATACTACATTTTTTGGGTTATATATAAATTTTTACATTCACGTGCTTTTGTAATACACTATCCTTATTTCCTATGAACTTTTATATTTAATATCATTTTGATTAATGTCCATTCAGGTATGGAGGGTGGACATGTTGTAGATCACATATATCCCGGACCATACGATGTTATATTGTTGGACATATAGGATATCATATATTGAGAGATGTATGGGAGGATGAGGGAGCCACCATGCTACTGAGATGTAGGCATAACGCGTCAGTATTAAGTGATTTTAAGATTGATGATCGTGTACTCTTGTGATTACGCTGCATTGGATTTTATGGCATTTTTATGCTAGACTTTTTTCAATTGGACTATCATCTTATCACTGTGTTTGTAGAGAGATGGAGACCAAAGAAACATACATTTTATTTTTCTTATGGAGAGATGACCATCACCTTGCAAGATATTTGCATACAAACAGGTCTACCTATAGATGGTCATGCAGTGATGGCGTACTACACACATAAATGGACGTGAACAATGTATGAGACTTCTTGGTCAAATCCTAGAGACTTCACATATTAGAGGCAACAGAGTGTCGGTTATTTGGTTAAATACACGATTTAGCACTCTTCACAATGATCCGACTGATTTTCAGATGGATGTGTATGTATGTGTGTATATACTCTGTCTTATTGGTGGAGTTTTGTTCACTATTGATGATGAGAATCGAGTCTATTTGATGTGATTGCCTCTTTTAGAAGACTTCAACTGTACTGGCCAATACGGCTGGGGAGTTGCATGTATTCCATATTTGTATAGTGAGTTATATTCCACAACTCATCGAGATGCAGTTGAAATTGCAGGGCCAATATTCTTATTATAAATTTGGGCATGAGATAGACTTTCCATTATTTCTTCCATTCTGCATTAGAGGATGCTAGCTGCTGATACCCCTCTCGAGCAACGGTGAGTACGAATAATACATTTATATTAGATTAATTTATTTAATGTTCATGGTTAATTACATTTATTTTACATATAGATAAAGCATCTCAAGACGAGTTATTGAGGTCATTACCTACATCTTGCTAGTTATTCAATACAAATTTGATATCATGCATGATCGACATGTATGTAATTGGGATTACACAAATGGCATAATTATTGATATAATATTTTTTCATTTATTATTCTAATGAATATTGAAATTTCTCTCATGCAGATGATATGGCAGCCCTATGACCAGGAGATAATGGAAGCGCTCCTTGATTATTGCCATAATGGGTGAGATATATGGCAAACAGTTGTCCCACTTAGATGCTTCCACATTATCTAGTGACACCAGCCTGATAGAGTTTTGAGATAGTTTGGATAAAGGCAACATATTCCAAGGCAAGCTCCTCAACCTAGAGGGCTTAAGGGCATTGACTTACATTTTAGAATAGGTGACTGGCGTGTGCACCATCAGCAATGAATTGCAATATGGAATAATAGATATCAGCAAATCTGTGTAGATGGGCCATGAGACACACGTCCACAATACCATTCTCAATATATGGAATAGTATAGAAGAGTCATCATAAGATATTTATCTAACATTGGTAGTTTGTTTAGTTTAATGGTTAGTTGTTATTACAGTAATATAAAACTCACATTATGAAAATTTTTCCATATCGTATCTAATTAATAATGTATTACTTGCAAAAAAAATGCTGTGGAAAGAATCCGTATAACAGATGATGTTAGGAAAATTCATCAAACTTTGTTTGATGTATTAGCCAAGAAGGAACGTATTGTGACGGGCCAATCTCCAAAGCCAAAGGAAGTTCTAGAACATCATTAGCTGGATGTAGGTCCTAATGAACGACGAGCTAGATGGTGTTCTAGTTGGAGTGCAAACCAAAGGTGTTTGACGAGTACATTTGATTTTTCTAATATATTACGACCAGTAGAATTCTACCAATCTGGTCAGCAGGATGCCATAGTTGATGATGATAGGTTCCTATCCAACATATCAATCAGATTTGAGTTTGGTAGTTTATCAGAGGCTCAACCACTTGATGTTACATATGATTTGTACGGACGCTCCCAGTTCTCCACCTAATTCTCATAGTTTGGTTCACATGTGCAACCTCCTTATGGCCTTTTTGCGACTGCACTGTTTCCATCAAACCCATATGTAGCAGCACCATCTTTTGCATTCACATCTTGGATGGGAGAACAATGGGGTGGAAGTCCCATACAGTAAATAGAATATTCTGGCCGGTTCTTCACTCCAACTAATATGATTGCACCGGTTTTTATCTAGTTTCCTATTTTAAGACCTACTTTTACTCATTGTCCCATTCCATATAGGTGGATGGACAAGAGTAGGATGCTATTGCAGAAGAAGAGCCTCCAGAAGTACAACCTACAAGGATTCAGTTAAGACGTGCTCCACTAGGCAATGATTGGCCTTCGCCTTGTGGGATTGGAAGAGGTCGATGTCATGTTTAAGGGGAACACAGAGGTCATGGCCATTAGTTTTTTTTTTTTTTTTTTATGTTGAACAATTATTATAATATTCATTTGAATGGTTATATTTGTATATTTTATATCATTTTCTTAAGTTTTCTTAAACACCCTGAATTTCTAATTATTTTATAAAATCTTATTTTGTACGGAATGATAATATTTTATTATTTTATTTATTTAATTAAGTAAATATTAAAGTTATATTTTATTAAATGTATATTTTTATAGATCATTTGAAATTGTGTTAGTAATAGAAATTATATTACAATATTATATATGTATATTATTATGATAATGTTAATGTGAATTTTTAGAGAATTATATTTTAGACTGTATTTTGATATTTGAGTATTAATAAAGGTATTAATTAATATCATAAGTTTGATTATAGTATTTTATCGGATGTTTGGATTTCCGTTATAATTATTATTATTATTATTATTATTATTATTATTGTTACTACCATTATTATTATCGATACTATTATTATTATTATTATTATTATTATTATTATTATTATTATCACTATTATTACTATTCTTACTGTTATTATCATTATTATTATTAGTATTATTATTATTATTATTATTATTGTATATATACATACGGGTAGTATTATGTTTTTATGATATGGTTTAGTATATATATATATATATATATATATATATATAAACATAACTGTGTTTTAAGTTAATTAAAAGAAGAAGAAAGGAATGAGCTGATTGGTCTAAGAGGCAAAACGGGGCGTTTTGGATGGTGCAGAAACGGGACAGCAGAGAGGAGGAGGAGAGAGAAAGGGAGAGGCTGAGAGAGAGAGAGAGAGGAGTTGGTGGCGTTCCGGAGGGCGGTGGCAAGCACCGCCACCACCAAATGTATATTTTTATAGATCATTTGAAATTGTGTTAGTAATAGAAATTATATTACAATATTATATATGTATATTATTATGATAATGTTAATGTGGATTTTTAGAGAATTGTATTTTGGACTGTATTTTGATATTTGAGTATTAATAAAGGTATTAATTAATATCATAAGTTTGATTATAGTATTTTATCGGATGTTTGGATTTCCGTTATAATTATTATTATTATTATTATTATTATTGTTACTACCATTATTATTATCGATACTATTATTATTATTATTATTATTATCACTATTATTACTATTCTTACTGTTATTATCATTATTATTATTAGTATTATTATTATTATTATTATTATTGTATATATACATACGGGTAGTATTATGTTTATATGATATGGTTTAGTATATATATATATATATATATAAACATAACTGTGTTTTAAGTTAATTAAAAAAAGAAGAAAGGAATGAGCTGATTGGTCTAAGAGGCAAAACGGGGCGTTTTGGATGGTGCAGAAACGGGACAGCAGAGAGGAGGAGGAGAGAGAAAGGGAGAGGCCGAGAGAGAGAGAGAGAGGAGTTGGTAGCGCTCCAGAGGGCGGTGGCAAGCACCGCCACCACCGCTGGGTAGAAGAAGGTCCGGCGACCTCGAGGGAGGTGGCAGCGCGATGATCGACGGCGGCACGGCGGCGTACGCAAGGAGAGAAGGACCGCCGGCCACCGAGACTTCAACTGCAAATTTCGGCCGACTCCGGCAGCCAAATCAAGCAAGGTTGGTCTCGTTCAACTCCTGAGGATGAGAGCTTCATTTTGGTACCTACCTTGCCCCCTGAGGACCACCGAAGGAGGAGATCAAAAAATGCAAAACCGTAACTTTGGAGACATTTTCCGGTGATCGGAGGGCGAGTGACGGCGAGTGGTGACCATTTTTGTGATCCTGGCATCGAGGTAAACCTGATGGTGTGGAGTTTCCCCGGATCCACCACCAGCAGCGGCGGCGCGTGGCCGGCCCGCGGCGGCTCGTGGAGTAGACCAGCAGTTCCGTTTTGATGTTTCGGCGCGATCCTCGACATTCGTATGATCGGAATTTGTGAAGGTTAATCCAGAACTCTTGTGTTTCAGTTAGTAGATAAACCATTTTATGATTAGTTGTGTTTAGAGTGATTGTTAGGTTGTTGAGTTCAGAAATCTATAGATTTTGTCTAGTTAAGTGTGATTCTTATTCTTGATATCCGTTGTTGTGAGGTATTGGTGTCTGACGTCTTCCTGGTTCCAAAGGTTGCATTCTCGAGGAAAACCAGACAGAAACGTCGTCAGTTGGGTGAGTGATACTCACTGATATATTATCCTGTTTCCACTTCATATGCATTGATGTGTGTATATATATGTATATTATGCATTACTACTGCATATATAAGCATATAACATTTGACTATGAATGATGAATTGATATTCTGTATTCTATGCCATATTATGGTTGTGATTGATGGATGGAGATCGGGAGGATACAGTACCACCTAGGATTGTGAATTTATTATGGTTATGATTGGATTATGATGAGATTCAGAAGATGAGCTATGACTGATGGATGCCGGCCGGGCCTGCTCATCGCCAGGATTGCGTGGTACAGACTAGTGACTGCCGAACCCCTTGGATATAAGAGACAGATTATTGGATTCAGAGAGTCAGGACAGGGGGATCGGCTCCCCATATTGAGATTAGTGTGGTACTGTGGACCATACCCCATCCTTGTTTGATTGGATGATCTGTTTGTTTCTGTGACATAGTGCATATCATGTGAGTTACAGTCTATTTGAGGGATACCAGTTTAATATGTTAGCTGGTATCATTCACTGAGTCGAACGCTCATTCCTGTTCATCTTGTTGCTTTCAGGTCGGGGAATGAGCCGGTGAAAGAATTGTAATTGAGTAGACTGCCAATTTTCCTTCGGCAGTAATTTGTATTAATGGGATATTAAGAATATATGTAAGAGATGTACATTTGTAATTGTAACTCTAAAACTCCGCAATGTTACACTTTGTATTTGTGCTTTGTGTATTATTTCAGTTATGTATTTTAAAAAGCTGTAATCATTGGGTTAAGCAGAACTTTTCTGTAATTTATTATTTTCTGAGATATATGGAATAAACAAGTTGTTGGCCCAAGAGTATTTATATTGTGTTGATATTATCTTGGTTCTGCTTACCTCATTTGGGCCCATAGCCCTTTCCAGTTGGGCTTTCAGTTGTGTGTTTTGGGTCAGACTTACTACGGGCACTGGTAGCCACGTACATATCCTGTGTCCTAGTGCCAGTCACGTGCCCTCGGATTTGGGGCGTGACATTTTCATTATAATATTTCTTCATTAAATGATACTGTCATTTGTTGAATCAATGATACCATATCGATCCAGACAATACATTTATGATAATTTGTATATATATGACAATTTAATATTATTACAATTAATTTAAAACAATTAAATCAATATATTAGTACAATTAATTTAATACAATCTATAACACCTACCAAATAACCTTATAATATTCACATTAAACATCATATCTTGTGCCTCTTCATCATACATTTCATCATCAAAAGCATACTTGTGGTACCTAAGCATAGTATTAACCTCTATATCAAATAATATTCTGCCGTTGATAGTAGCTTGTTCTTTTGCAAGTTTTAACATATAATAGCTTGATTTGCAACGAAGTATCCGTATATTCTCCTTTCGTGTTTGAATAATAGTAGTTTTGTATGTAGACTTATTTTTTCTTATCAAACTCAATGATCGACGATGTACAATCGGAGCTCCTAAAGCATGCAAGTCTTCTACCAATCTATTTGATTCTTCGACTCAAAAAAATTATTTGCACTTCAAACTGGCATAGTATTTTATCGGATTTGTAAATTTTTCACACTCACAGTCATCATTGAGACATGACATTATTAAGGGTGTATTTTTTTTTTATTGATGCTTCAACCTGTCAATTAAAAGTTCATTGCATGTATTAAAATTAAATATTGCAATTAACATTTAGTATGCACATTATATATGAAATTTCAATTTTCGCATATTAAATAATGTAAACTAGACATTTTATATGCATTTTAAATAAATTCAAATAAGTTGAAATAAATATAAATTAATGATGTTAATTTATGCTATTAAATTATATTTTTAACTTAACTTAAATTAGTATATTATACTAATTCAATAATATTATACATTATTAATATTATACAATTAAACATTATTTATTATCTTATTTTATAAATAACAATTTAATTATATATATAATATTTCTTAAAATTTATTATTGAAAAAATTGTATTTGTTAAGATTTTCCGAAATCCAAACAAAAATTTTAAAAAAATTATACACTATTATGATTTAAATAAATATAAAACTAATTAAATTATTATTTCACTTATTTCTTAATAATTGTTATTTAATAATAACAAATTTTTTTTCAAATTTTACGAAAATCATCAAATCTATTAAAAATAAAAATTCATCATAAATGATTTACATATATTATTATTTATAAAATAATATTATTTCACCTAAATAATTAGTTCACATCTTTGTAATTTTAAAAAATTATTAATTAAAAAATATTGTAGAGAAAAAACTTTTCAATTAAAATTAGAAACAACCACTTTTTAATATGAGAAAAAAACTTATAATAAATATTTGCTTCAAAAAAAATTTATAATAACTATTAAAAAAATTACTTATCATAAATATTTGCTTCAAAAACTTATAATAAATATTAAAAAAAAATTACTTACCTCTTTTTATGCAAATTTCGTCAAAATTTCAGCTAATATTCTTACCTTAATATGCAGATATCTTATTGAAAATGAAGTATTTCATTTGGTTCGGTTTAGGGGTATTTAAAGGCAGAGAGACACATAGAAATAGAATTTTAGAGTTCCAATTTTGTGTCATGCAGTTGTCAATTCGTGTTTGACAGGAACAAAAAAAGCTGGATGTTAAACATTTGGTTTTTCCACCTGTATTAAAGAAACAAGATGTCAAACATCCAGTTTTCTGCATATTACCCATCTCTTGTCAGTGTTTCTTGTTCCTCACAAAACAAGAAATTTGATTTCCAATTTTGTGGTTCTCACTTATTCCACAGCCTAAAAATAGTATATATGTATAAAATTTTTTAAAACTGACATATATGGATAATTAATTTTTTAAAATGGCATACTCTTGTTATATCCCCTAATTAATGCAGCCATGTCGAAATTGTTAAGATCACCTTAAATGAAAGTGAAATAAGCTAACGACGAGTACTGATTATGATTTCCCTCAACTCAACAACCAACCATAAGAATTGGCATAAGATAAGATTTTGACAGGTCAAAAACGGGTGCAAGAATAATAAAGTCTCCTAAACAAACAGAAATGAAAGAAGAAAATTCATTAAAAAACAAATTCATTGGCTGCTCCTGTGGCTTTGACCAAGATTCTTTCACCCTTTTTAACCTTATATATAGTACGTAGAAACCCAAGTTCTTTGGGCTCAGAGTTTGGTACTTACTATTCATTAATTTGCTCTATACACGTATATATATTATATTTCAATCTCAAGAATTAATCTTTCTTGAAAAAACAACAATGGTTAGAAAGATGATAACAGTGTTAAGCATTGACGGAGGTGGTATTAGAGGCTTAATTCCTGCTGTCCTTCTTGCCTTTCTTGAATCCAAGCTTCAGGTATATATATATTGCTAATCAGCTTTAGTTTAGTCGTATTTGAAATTGTTTACATATTACAAATTCGAATACTGCATGCTAGTCGGAAACCTAAGTATAACACTAAAAAAAGGTCATTTATTAATTATGTTTTCAGACCTTCTCTTCATGTTAATTATAATTAAGTTTTAGTTTAATCCATGCATGGTTTTGTGTTTTGTCAGGAATTGGATGGACCAGATGCGAGAATAGCAGATTATTTTGACGTAATTGCAGGGACAAGCACTGGTGGGCTGATGACCACCATGCTTACAGCTCCAAACAAGGACAAAAAACCCATTTATGAAGCAAAAGATATAAAAAATTTCTATTTAGAAAATTGTCCCAAGATTTTTCCCCAGAAAAGGTAAATTCCAGTGGAATCCTCAAGTGAACTATATATGTATATATACTACTGTTTTTTCACAAAATATACTCATTATTATATATAAAGAAATAACACATTAATTAAAATGAAATTTTGATAAATGAAATAATAATATATCATATGAGAAAATTAATTAAGTTGATATAAAATATTATTAGGACAAATGAAATTTAATTTCTCATTCATATTGACTAAAAAATATATATAGATTTATCTTATACGTCAAATCAATAAGTAATGAGATATTTTAGTTAATATAATGGCGTTTTTATCTATTGTTTGCCCACTGAAAAGATATTAATATAAATTTTTTTTCTTTATGTGCTTTTATTTCATTAAATTTGTGGGAACTCAGTCATATATATATATATATATAATTACAAAATGAGTGTTATATATTTAAATTTTTTTTGGCAGCCGAAATAACTTCATTGATTCGATAAGAAATCTTGTGGGTGAGGTCGTTGGACCAAAGTATGATGGAAAATATCTGCAAGAACTGACAAACCAGTTGCTTGGAGACTTGACCATAAAAGATACCTTAACAGATGTGATTATTCCTACTTTTGACATCAAGCTTCTTCACCCGATCATCTTCTCAACCGATGATGTATGAATCATATATATATAAAATACATATGTTGAAAGTTATTAATTATTAATGCAAGATTTCATATGCTATAATGCTATTTATTTATTTGTCTAAAACAGGCAGAAGCTAATGCTTTAAAAAATGCTCGGCTAGCAGACATATGCATCAGTACCTCTGCAGCTCCAACCTACTTCCCAGCTCATTCCTTCACGCTCAAGGATAAGAGTTCGACTCGGAGTTTTGATCTTATTGATGGTGGGGTTGCCGCCAATAATCCTGTAAGCATCTTTTTTTTTTTTTTTTTTCAGTTAGTCAGGACGTTAATTCTCGGGTTATGTATTTAGGGATTACCTCCGAAACTAATGGTTTTAAATTGAATCTGCAGACACAAGTGGCTATAAGTCATATCCGAAAGGAGATATTGAAGGAAAATCCTTTGTTCGCTGATGCAAAATTGACGGAGAGCAATTGTATGCTAGTGCTATCACTAGGAACTGGCATGGCCAAGCATGATCCGAAATATAATGCAGCCACAGCATCTAAATGGGGTTTGATTAATTGGATCTATGACAATGGCAAAACACCAATCATTGACTTTTTTTTTGATGCTAGCTCCGATTTGGTTGATTTCCATGTCAGCGCTCTCTTCGATTCCCACTATAGCAAGGATCATTACTTGCGTATTCAGGCACGACGAAAATTCATTTTTTTTTTTTAAATAAATGAACAGTCAGGATCTAAACTGATAACTTTATACATGTTTTACAGGATGATACACTGACCGGCGATGCATCATCCGTAGATATCTCAACAACTGAAAATTTGCAGAAGCTTGTGGAGATTGGAACTGAGCTCCTAAAGAAACCAGAGTCAAGGGTGAATTTAGAAACTGGTAAGTATGAAAGTATTGAAGGAGGACGTACCAATGAAGCAGCTCTTACTGCCTTTGCCAACCGCCTATCAGAGGAACGAAAGCTCCGGCAACAAAATTGAAAATCAGTTGATTAGTCATCAAAATTAGTTGCATAGTCTACATGGCTAATGTAATTTAGCTAGTTGATAACTGTTAGCTAAAATTATTAATGATCGATGTTGTTGTAGTAATATATCAAATTGTCAATAAAGATATAAATTAATTTTAAAATATTTTATCATATATTTTCTAGTTTTTTTTTTTTTTTTTTTAACTTCAATGTATTATATATGTAAGAAAAAAAAAATAAAATTGATTAAAAATTTTATGATTAACTTTAATTGTTCGTATATACGTTTGTAATTATAATTTTTTTTTTCTTATAGATCTTTGTACAGAAATTATTCAAAACATTATTTACAATATTTTTTTTTGAAGGAAAGGATAAAAAATTATTTGAAAAATAATAATCTTACTATTAACAAGTTTTAATAACTCAGCCTAAAATAATAAATTAAAGATAAATAAATTTAGAAAAATAAAATAATAATTATTTTACCGGTTATCTTAATGTATTGATGACTTACAAATAAATTGATCTAATTATTAGGAGACACAATAATATTAACCATCTTTTTATTTTTAATTAACTGACAACAAAATCAAAGATCTCCATTTGTAAGAGACCTTTTTTTATTTATAAATTTCCAATTGTGATATGAATTATTTGTCTTTTATTAATGAATAAACATGAATTTAACTATATCATATATATAATCTGTATTTTTTATTTTTCTTAGTGTGTATATACATATATATATATATATATATATATATATATATATATATATATATATATATATATATATATATATGAAATATTTGAGAACTATATATTATTCATCATTAATTGCACTGAAATATGAATTCAAAAAAAAAAAATTATCTAAATATTATAAAATGATAATTATTATAATATGAACTAAGTTTTAATTTATCTAAAAATAAATGATAAAAGAATTATAAACTAATATTCATATTCAACAAACTACACACCCAAAAAAAAAAAAAAAAAAGATCCGCCCATGGGAATTGAACCCGACGTGAATCGAACACGCAACCTTCTGATCTGGAGTCAGACGCGCTACCATTGCGCCACGGATCCGCCTGATAAGTAACGCCTCATATTTATATAAAAATCTAATAATCTCTACGAACGACACTTCGCAGTTGTCGTTTTGGACGATTCTTCTTCTTCTTCGCTTCTTCTTGGTATATAGTTTCTCACTCTGTGTACTTTTCCTTGTTTCTGAAATAAAATTTATTGTTTTAAGCTTCTACCGCATATCATATAAGCGAAAACATGAGAAACAGGCCACCGCCTGATCCTGTCGCTGTACTAAGAGGCCATCGCGCTTCTGTAATGGACTCTTGTTTCCATTCATCTAATCCTCTACTATTCACTGGGTAATAATTGCTCAAATTTTCACTTAACTATTTAATTAGTTTTGGCCTTGATTTGATTTTTTTTTTTTTGGAATTAATGCTACAGTTCGGCGGATGGTGAGTTGCGAATTTGGGATACGCTTCAGCGTCGAACTGTATCATCTGCTTGGTATTTCAAGAAATTTTTGAAATGTCTTTTTACATTTTTTATATTCCTTTGATTATATGATTTTTTTTATGTATTATTTTATTGAAGGGTGCATAGTGCAGCTCATGGGATAATATCTATCACTAGCAGTTCTGTGATTGGCATTGACAAAGTTATCAGGTGCATTTTGATGTATTTCTCATTGTTTTGAGCTCTTTTCAGGTTATTTTTCAAGGATGTGAAATGGTTTTATCAGCTAATGTGTTTTCTTATTTTTGTTATGATGGATGTAGCCAGGGTAGGGATGGAACTGTTAAGCTCTGGGATATCAAAGAGGGAGGTCTGTCAAGGTATTGCATTAGTTAATCAAATTGTTGGCATGATTAGCTGAACTATGACAATTAGATGTCTTCTTTTTATGTAATTATGATTATTATTTAATATTGGCTAAGGTATTGTTAACCTAATTTTGCTTTTCCTTTTACTTGAAAGGGCACCTGCACTTACAATTAAGACAAACTCATACCATTTCTGCAAGCTTTCTTTAACAAAGAAGCCTTGTGCTGGTGGGAGGCAAGGGCCTGATCACCAACATGAGAAGGACACTACAGAATCCGTAGATACAAATATTTCGTATAATAGAGAAGGAAATGATAAAGAAGAACCAGTGAAGTGTTCCAGGACCTTTGAAGGTATGCTCAAATTTTACCGTGTAGATGTTTGAGACTACTGTTGAATCCTATTGTTTTTAGTATGAGATGCAATGAGAGCTCCTATTTTCTCATTTATATTTGCCTTGAGAATACGATGGTTAGATCACCTGATCTAGGCACTTATTTATATCTATTTAGTGGATTTTGCTATATTTTTGTCTTTCTTGCTGCAAAATTGTTGAGTAAAAGCATTAACAAATTACTGTAGTTTTAGAAGATAGGATTGATGGACCAAAGTGCGTTACCATAGCAGGGGAGCAGTCTTCTGAGGTCAGCATGCATCTTTGACTATTTTTGTTGGGTTTGGTTGTTTCTAGTATTTGGGTTTTGAATTGCTCATAATTTCTACTTATGTGATATGTAAAGGTTGAGATATGGGATCTTAATACTGCTGAAAGGATTTGCCAGTTACCTCAAAACTGCTCTGATGGTTCAACAGGCATTTCTACCAACAAAAGAGGTTTGGCTCTGGCACTGTATCACTTTAGAATCATGATACTGGTGTTTAGGTAATAGGATAATGCTAATAAACTGAGCAATGTCGTAGAACAACTAATTTATGCTGGCCACCATCTAAATTGTCAGACATTTGGCTACCAGTTTAATCAGTTGAGACTGGAACAATTGGTAATCAAACAGTTCCCCATGACTATTCTTTTTGTCCATCCTGATGATCTCTCATCATATTTTTATCAACATATGGTAACAATAGAGTGAAGATCCTGATGAACCTTTAGCTTTAGGTGCTGTTATATATTTTATTGGATGAACCTTATCCCAGAACTGTGCACTTGATGTGAATTCAGTCCTTAATACATATCTTCTTGGCAATGAATCATTGATTTAAAAATTAATCATTTAAAAAAAATTGTAGTGGAAGGGGCTGTATATCTGTTAATTGCAAATTGAGAAACCATATATGATTGTTCGATTTCCCAACAAGGAGATAGTTATAAGAGTGTAAAATTTCTGCTGCTTGCATGATAGATTGCGAGGATTTCTGTTACAAAAATCTTGTTTATCATGAATCATTTTTTTTTTTTTTTAATTTAAGTACAATCTTTAACCATGTACACCATGTACATTGAGCAACATTTTTCTTATGTTTGAGTAATTTTCTGTATGGGTATCAAACACACTATATGTAATATAAGATCCTTTGTCCTAGCATCTCCTTAAATGCATTGTTGTCATTCAAAGTCCTTTACGTCCTCATTAATGCTGCAGAGTTTTCTTTATTTTATCCTCTTTCATAAGGAGTTGAAATTTTGTCAGTGTTATCAGAAGCCTTCTATACATCTTTGTACATTAGAAATGTATATGCCCATGTATCAATGGGCTATGTGGTCATATTAGAGTCATCAAAACATGAGAAAGGGATGTAACAAAATGCATATTGGTGCTTCCAAGAAGAACCCTAGGAAAGAAAAGACGTTCTTCTTATATTGTCTAGGACTTCAAATAATGAAGAGAAAGCAACAAAAACGATAATCTTTGTGAGAAATGCTTAATATGATGCACACAGGAATTTCAACATGTTCAAACTTGCAACTAAGTGTTTATTGGCAGGGATGTGCATGGCTGTTCAAGCATTTCTACCATCAGAATCACAGGGATTTCTAAATGTCTTGGCTGGGTATGTATTCTTCTTCTCGGAAGTTTGCATCTTTATATTTTTATTTCATATAGATGGTACTGCTATTGCTGTTGCAAACATTTATGTACAGGCTATAATGGCAGCTGGACTATGAATAATGTACCTTTCCTTTTTACCTCATTAACTTCATTTAGGTTGTTTCTGTTTTCTGCTGTTGAACACTGATCAAGTTGTTGTACATTAAAATTTGTTGGTATTGTATGCCTTTTTATCTTGCTTTTCTTTTTAGGGGGGCAGAGAAGAGGGGCTTTCTAAATAGTAGACTGGATACCTAGAGTTCCTACTAATGAGTAATGAAATGTCTCATTCCCATATATGGACTTCTAAATGTAGAAGTAAAACTCACTGTTGTGAATACCACTGCATTTCAGTTGTTTATTATTATTCTGTCACTGAGTTGTCCATGCTCTTATTTATTCCTCTTCTTGAATACATTTCTTTTTAAACGTTAGTTGCTATTAGTTAAGTAATTACTCTAGCATGCTTAGTGTTCAGCTAATTTCAACATTTTAAAACCAAATGGAATTTATCCTTTTTAGCATTGTTGGTCTCCTTTAGGTCCTTGATATTTCAACCTATAGTTACAAACCTGAAAAAGAGGAGTATTTTGGTCTCATAAACTAAGATAGACTGTTTTATTGATTGTCAAACACAAGTGCCATTTCTGTGCAGTTTACTGTGATTCTGTTCCTTTTCCCACATATGGCAGTTATGAGGATGGTTCTATGCTTTGGTGGGACATGCGAAACCCAGGAGTTCCTCTAACTTCTGTGAAGTTCCATACAGAACCAGGTGAGACCCTCAGTTTAGAGACCCTTGACCTTTTCTGTTTCTCACAGAAGGTTGGTTATTGGAGTGTTCTGTTTGCAGTTCTAAGCCTAAGCATTGATGGGCTGTGCAAGGGGGGTATCTCTGGGGCTGCTGATAATAAAATTGTGTTATTTATTTTGGACCTTTCAATGGTAATTCACACCTCTTGTTAAGTTAGTTGCTTGTTAAGTTCTTATGATTGTATGACCTTTCTGTTAACACCTAATCTGTAAATGCTTATTGTAATTTTATTTGGATTTGCTGACTTATGGCACAATTTCATAGTTGTGTCTTCCATCTAAATTATTGACACGGTAGTTCTTTTTTTTTTTCAAAGTTGACAAAATATATGAAATTCTTTTTTCTTTTATTTTAATGTGGTCTCATTAGAAAGTGAGAAATTTACTTTCAATGGAAGCGATTTCTCTTTCTTCTTTATTTTGTCTTCTCTTTTCTACTAGTATTTGTTTACATATTTGCAGCCACTTCAGTTGCTTTTTTCTCACTATCTGATATATTATTATTTTGAGTTCATGTTAAACTACCTATTCTTTGGCATAGGGTTCTTGTATGATTAAGAAAGAGATTACCTTGGAACGACCTGGTATATCAGGCACTTCAATTCGAGCAGATGACAAAATTGCTGCCACTGCTGGGTGGGATCACAGGTTGGTACTGCCAGTTTGTAATTTGAGTAAGCTTTAATTTTTGGAAGTTTTGTGGGAGTTCATAAATATTTGAATAGGTCTCGAGGTAGTTTATCAAGGGCACTTTAACTACACAATGTTTGAGCTCCAGGAATTGTGCATTGCCTTTTCTGTTTCTTCTCCTGCATGTATAGCCACTTCTATTTCTCATTTATGTACTTTGCCAATATACCCCTATTGGAATACATCTTCAATCTTCCTTGCTAATAGAAAGATAAAATGGTCCTCATATGGAACAAAAGAGAAGGTTAACTCATTCAACTTGAACTTAATCTCAATTTTGTTTGGTTCAACTACAAGTCTATTAGCTTACATACATCTCTTCTTCTTCATTATATAGTCATGTTTTTCATGAAATATAGAGAATTCTGTTGTTTCTTATAACTTCCGCTTAAAACTATTGATCTTCATTTTTATCATCTTGCCTTCATTTTACTTGAATGTACTAACTCTACTCAGTGGTGTATGTAGTAAAAACCATTTTAAGTTGGCTTCCCTTGGCTTATCAATTGGTGCTTCCATTCCCTATCAGCCAAATGTGTTTATACTTGATTTTATCCAACCACATATTAGTACTCATTGACACTCATTTTATGAATTTAGTTTTCTTTGTCAACATTCTATGACCTAATCATGTCCCATAAAATGATAGAATTATTGCCATTAGCTTTTGGTGCATTGTGATATATGTTTTCAGCTTATAAATTTGAATATTTAGAGCAGAAAAGACTTCCATTGTGAAAAAGTTAATCATCTGGCTGAGTAGTCTAGCTCAAACTGTCAAATCTTAGGAAAACCAAGATTATAGTCCTTATTTAGCATATAGTGTTAGTACTTTGCTCAACTTAGGTGAGAAACCCACTCAACCACCACCCTCCTGCCCCCCCTCTTTTTTTCCTTCTTCCTTCTCCCTCTCTTTCTCTCTCTTTTAATTTTAAATAATTTTTTCCATAATTGCAAGTTATGTAGGTTGATGGTTATCCTTATTTGTTTCCTTTGATGACAGAGTCAGGATATATAATTACCGAAAAGGAAGTGCCTTGGCAATATTGAAATACCACCATGCTACGGTATTGTTCTTACTTTACTAATTAGAAGTATTTATCAATCTGTATGCTTTATTTCTCTATCAACCGAAAATAGAAAATATCTGTTTTTATAATATTTTTGTCTTGCCTTTTCTCCTGCTTATTTTGTTTTCTGCACTTGCTTAGACAATAAACATGAGTTCTCATGCATGTTAGATGTTTCTTGTTTCTATGCGTGCCATAGCAGTGTTGCTGAATTATTTACTCGCAATCCTCTCTTCGTATTAACCTTTCCAAGTAAATGAAATTTCTTTTGCCATGTACATATTCTTTTCGCATATATGCATAGTTGCATGTGACAAGCTTGTAAAAGAATGCTTTAGCTGTTTAACATCATCCGCAGCTAGAACTAAGAACATTCAGTAGTTGGAAACCCAACTGGATGAGATGTGCTGTTAATTAACCAGCATTCTTTGTTATATTGAACGAACAAAAGTTTATATTATCCCTAAACTTACATCTAAAATCTGTCGCTATTTTGAACTTGTGAAAAATTATTCAGATGAAGTCTTTGGCACTTAAATAAAATATGCTCTAAGAAAAATAGTAGTACTCATCATAGGAGGAGGAACAGAAGAAAAATGAACAAAGAGAGAACATCATGTACCTAATAAAATTTAATAAATATGCTTCCTTTTATTTGCCAGTTGCCACCAAGATGCCAAGAAAGCTTCCTTATCTTAAAGAAGGCTTTAAATTCTTTACTTGTTTCTGAGTGATGTCCAACTCTCTATCTTACTCCCCATCCTTTCTCTTCTTCTATGGTTTTAATACTTTATAATATTGAAAAACTATTTGGTATCACTTCTTTGAAATTATACATTTGCAATTGTTGTAGTGTAATGCTGTCTCATATTCATCTGATTGTAAGCTATTGGCCTCTGCCTCTGAAGACACTACAGTTGCACTGTGGGAACTGTATCCTCCTCAAACTTGAAGTTACATGGTAATTCATTGTTAATTCTTATCTGCACATGGCTAGTTCATTGCTATTTTCCCAAGTCATTGGCATGACATGTTTTTCTTGCTCTCTTTATCTGTTTATGGTAATAGAAAAGCAGTAAAACAATTGCTCATGTTCCTTATGCTCTTTTAGATATTTTATTAGTTTTATGCTTCATATTTTGCATTCATCTTCTGTACTGTTTGACAATTGATACAGCAAGGGAAATTCTCATGTCCTCCAGAGATGTCTAATGTTAAGGAATTAGAATTCCAACTTGAATATTAGGTTTAGCTCCCATTGAGGGTTGGGTCAGGAGACTTTACGGGATTTGGGAGGGTCATCCATTATGTGTAATTCAGGTTCAACAAGGGCTCCAATATTTATCTACAGATGAAAAGGGTCATGTGTACAGAGAATGATTGCATCGACAGTGATGATATCAATTCCTATGGTCACGTTCTGTTCAGAGGGGAAAAAAATTATTGCCATTTTGGGAATGAGTGATTCCCATTTGTTTTATTCCGCATCATTACTATTGGACACTCTTTGGACTTTCTTGTTACAGGGAATGCAGTACTTACTTTGTCCATGCTGTTTCAAGAGATTCTCAGGAAACAAAGTGAAATGGTTTCAAACAATGAGTCTGTTGATGTTGGACTGATTGTTATCATGATTGAAGGCAAAATGCCAATTTGCTGATCTCCGTCCAAATGTCTTGAGTTGATGAAGAAATCTCTAATTTTTTGAATACCAAGGTGCTGAAGGAGCAAATGCCGCGTCCTTCAAGGTCAGCTCCTTGAACAAAATTATGCTTGGAAAAAAAAAAGTCTTGGTTATGCAAAAGCAGGTGTGCATTATGCTTCCATCCTTGAATTGCCTCTTTGAAATCTTGGCACAATAGTATGTCAGATTTACCCTGTGAAATGTAAGAGGCTTTTGATTCAGTCGCTGAGTATTTTAGGAAATAGCTGTTTTTGGTTTTAAAACAAAAAATAAAAGATAGCAGCAGGTCTGTCTCTTCAAACGCCATGGCTAAATTTTATATTTTATATTTTTTACTTTCGAGTTAAATTTTCGTTATGGATGATAATATCGTTTTTGGCATTCTATACCATTGCTCCAGCAGCTACCAAAATTGAGATAGCATCTATCTGCATGTCAGCAAATATTTTGCCTCCGGAACTTTCATATTTGATTAATCTCCTCATTTAATCTTATGGATATATTATGTTCTTTGAGCTGCGCCCTCTGCAATTTCAGGAAGGCTGAATATTCAATTCATATTTACTTTTATGCCTCATTTTGATCCTTTAGTTTTTGTTTCTTATTATTGTATATTCCATTTATTATTCCTGTTAGAATACAATTGCTGTAACGGGGAAAACTAGGCCAAAAACTTCCCAAAACCAACCGACAAAATTGATAATACATGCAACGGGCTAGAGCCACGGCCCTTTAGCAAACAATAGCATCGGGAATATGGAAACCGCCAACCATACGCGACCGAGCAAAGCCGCCAAAAACTTATATTTTCACTATCTGAGCTTGAGGCCAATTTCAATCCGCTATATCAAATTATCAATGTCATCGCTATTGAATTCAGGCCAATTGATTGAATTTCAATCCATTAGATCTTCTTATGTATTTATTACTAATAAAAAAATAAATAAATAAAGTTTTCATAAACAAAATGGACGTAGTAAGGGCATGTTTAATTGAATGGTGTAAACCGTTGACAGTTTAGTAATTGGAAAGTCAAATACTAAACGTTTCAATTATAATTTGAAATCTGAATAAATGCTCTCAAATAGCTCGAATTATCAAACATTCTTAATATATTGTTGCCAATTGCTCATCCATATAGATCTCAAGTCATAACTAACAGATTATTCTTTTTTCTTTAATAAATTTAATAAATATAGTTTCAAATGAAGAATTCAAACTCGAGACCTAATAATAATGACGTTAGTATGGATTAGTAGGGATTGTAACCAAGTGTTAGATTGGGTTGCACCCAAAATGCTTGAAGAGGATTTGCCAGATTGGATTTGTAACAAGCCTTCTAGGCTTATACAGTTGTTAGCAGCAGACTTGTCTGCTTGTTTAATTCAGTAATGGAAGTCATCTATTTTGGGAAAAAAAAAAAAACTTCCTGATTAAAAGCAGACCAACCAGTGTATCTAGCATCTAATTCAGCATACTTAATCAATCAAGGATAGAGCAAAGAATGTTCCTCTAAATAGGCTACAAATATAAGTGATGACCAATGATAAAATAAATAATTGTAAAAATCCACTTATGCATTAACAACACTCTTGTTTAAAATGTGAATGATTTAAAACTAACTTGATATAAATGGACAAAGACACACATAGAAAAAAATAATAATAATAAATGAGTTTTAGTTATTTTATAGAAATAAATAAATAGGTTTTACGCTTAAATGAGTAAATAGACTTCATATTTAAATGAATTTCAAATTTAAAATTAATATGTGCGTTGTAAACAAATGAGTTTCATATTTAAATTTAATTAGGTTAAAAATAAAATTAATGAAATATTGAAAGTAATAATATGAATTTTCTAAAATTGAGCTATTTTAGCCTAGACTTGCCTCCGCCCATCTGACCAACGGAAGGAAGCAGATGGAAGTGGCAAGCGGCAAGCATTCTTAGGAATTTCAGATGCCCTTTCCATAAACTAGTTACCCTCTGTTTTATATTATATATTGATAGATACTTTGGTATTGAACCCTTCCAGAAAAAATGGAGGTATATGATGGAGAAAGAAGAATAATAAGAGCTAAGATGGCGGAATTAGCTGAAATAAATGAAGAATTGAAGAAAGCTAAAGAGAGTGCAACTTATGCATGGTTAGCATCAAGACCTCTCACTAATGATCTTGAAAAACTAAAATCAACTCTTGCAGTTGCTAAAAACAGAGCATCTATATCCAATGCTGTAATCTCAGAGCTTGAGGCTACAAATATAAGCAACTGATCCAAAATGGATGAAGAAATCAAAGCAAAGAAGAAAATTGATGAAACAAATGAAGATTTGAACAAAATACGCAAGGAATTGGAAATTATAAAACAGAGCAAGGAGGAAGAAAGAAGAGCAAGATTGAAACTGAAACAAACTCTGAGGATGAGAGGACAGACTCTAAAAACAATGCAAGTCACACTCCAAGCTATAGAGATAGAAGCAGTAGCTTTTAGTGCATCAGTAAGAGAAACACTTGGGTACACAAAAAACAATTCTAGATTTATAGATAACTCCAGTGTTAAACTCACTCTTGAAGATTACTCTGTTTTAACAGAAAGACTTAAAGAAGAAACTGCACTTGCTGAATGGCGGGTTTCGCTTTTCTTGAAACAGAAACTTGCTGCTGAGGTTAGCGGAAACATGCCTTTATCAAGATTGAAAGAACTAAAGAGAAAGAAAACCAAAGAAAAAGGGGTAAATGAAGATGAAAATGTCGTCAAGAGGTAAATGAAGAACAAGTTGCAGTCAGAGTGGAAGCACAAGTTAACAGAGGAGTTGCTTTTCCTGAATCTGAAGCCAGAGTAAATAAAAAATCCAACAGGAATTTACAGAGAAAGAAGAGAAGATCAAGAAATGGTACAAAGTCAGGCAAGAAAAAGAAACCATCCATTTTAATTATAGTAAGAAGGTTTTTTGTACGAAGCGTCACAAGATTGTTTCGTTGATTATAATTAGTCTAATAATTTCATAAATCCTGAGTTTACCTGTTTTTTCAATTTTGATAATCAGGGTAATTATGTGTTAATTTAAATAAATTAAAAGGATACGATAGGGCAGAAATGAAAAAATGCACAAAGATTAGGATTTAATAGATCGTTAGACCTTATAAGCCAGATCATTTCTAGTGTACGAGACTCCCTACTTTGCGAGTGTCTTAAATTATGACACAACATTACATTACAAGAGTTATAGGACTTGCTTTATTTACATTACAAGAACAGTTCACTAGGCTTCTAATTCTTCACCCTACAATTCATTCTGATTTCCCCGCTTTGTCCTGTAAGTACACCAATGCCACCCATTTTGACCATTGATGCTCCAAAATCTTTGGAGAATAAGTAAGGGAACTTGCTGTAGTAACTGACCAGTGAAGCAGTTGCATTGTCTCCCATTAGAGCTTGGTCTGATTGGAGAAGCCCAGAATTGGTCATAAGAAGCTTGTAATAGAGATTGTCAAATTTGGAAGAAGTGGAATCTAAAGGAGCTAAATTTGTATCAGAATCTGTTTGGTTTGGACACACACTTTGTAGATTTTGTAGAAATGATGCGTCTAGTGCGGGATCAGGTTTGCCAGAGCCACCAAAGTTGAATAGTCTTGGTTTGAATGTCAAGCACTGAGCAAAGCCAAGACTGTGTCCTCCTGTATTAGGTATGTACATGAATTAGTGATGCTTGCAAGTCTATTATTGCACATGCCAACATATGAAATATCGACGCTTTAATTTTATGTACATGTTTGTATCAGACACTTTTTTAATGTAACGCTTAATACGATATGTCAGTGTTTGATATGCACGTCATGTGCTAATTTTATTTTTGAATAATTGCGCCCACATAGCTGAATTGTGTCAGCTGTTCTGTGTCCGTGCATCATATAAACCAATATTGTAATAAGGTTTGAACCCTGAAATTGAAGTGAAAGTTGAAGTGACTGAAATTAACCTGAGAGGACAACAACATCCTTCAATTCAAGACCTTTAGAGGTAAATTTTGCAGTGATGTTTTCCAAAGGCTCGAAAGGTGAAGGGAGCTGTTCATTAGCAGCACTCCGGCTTGCTGTTAGGCCATCTCTGCGACCCAAAGGTATATTCCAATAAGGCCCTCCAGTCTGAGACAGGTTAGATTGAAAATGGTAAATTAGACACAGACAGAGAAAAGAAAATTTTCATATCAATATAAAATCATCCAAGAAAGTGCTTCTTACAAGATAAACAGCCTCTCTTGCAGCAAGAGTTAGTATGTCAGCACAAGAAACAGTAGCAGGACAGACTTTCTCCAAATTAGCCTTAATATTGTCAATGACTTCAAATCCTCTAGCCGAATTTTGATTAGCCAATGCATTTTTCTCTCCATTACTACCATCAAGTAGCACTGATCCATCACATCCCTGCATATACCAAAACATTGCAATTATTTTCTTTTGCATAATTTCAGCAGAACATTATCCCCTTGTTTAGTATAAAACATGAAATTCCTAATGAATCCCATAAAAATTTTATAAAATTTATTTATACTAACTAACAATGAGAAAGTTGGGGATAAAAAAAAAATAGAAGGGAAATGATGCATTTGATTAATTACATTAACAAAACAATCATGGAAGTGAAGCCTCAAGAGAGAGGCAGCCATTCTAGTATCATTTCCCATAGCAGACCAAACACCATACCGAACAATTTTTGTCAAATTAGGACAAGAAACATCATAATATGTATAGTCTAGTTCGGAGATAACAAGAGGATTCAAGAACAACAAACAAAACAAGTAAATAAAGGGAAGTTTGCAACTATATGAGTTACTGTGCTCCATATCTTAAAAAAGAATTAAGTACTGTTCTAAAGACTAAACTAGTAGTAGTATTACAAGCAGTAACGAGCAGGATTAGCTATTTATACACAAAGCAATTGAAGATGTCGATTTCAATGAGTTTGGTACAATTCCATTTCTTTGGCTAATGGGAGAAGAACTTAGCAAACTCCACTATACACAAAGCCACAATTTTATAAAAATAATAATAAAAATAATAAAGAGTAGCTCTATATTGTAAGTGGTAGGATGATGCATTCCATCTAGAAAAGTGTTATATAATTATGTTATTTATACTCTTAAATTTGACTTAAATCTTTGCATGCGAAGACAATGCACTTAAAAAGAGTTGCTGAAGCTCCTTCTTTTGGTATAGACTTTTAGATACTCACTATCGTTCTATTATTGGAGATAAGTCTTGGACAACAATGATTTTTCAGTCAAAAAATTTTTTTTTTCCTAATATACATTTCATATATTCAGAAAGCATCATTAGAGCAGTAGCTCAGTGATTAAGTATCTGACTTGTAGTGTAAGAGAATAAGTATTTAAATATTTTTGATATCTCAATAAATATTAAAGATTATTGTATTCTCTGCCGGATAATAGAATACAAGGCAATTGAACAATTGAGACGGGTAAAAAGCATCATTAGAATAGTAGTTTGATGATTATGTACCTAAATCGTAATGTAAGAAAATAAAAATTTAAATATTTGTATTAATGCTTAGTGATAAAATTAATGCTAAAAGAAATTTGAATATTTTTTATATCTTTATAAATATTTAATGTATATAAGTGCTCTAAATAATAGTATTGTATTCTCTATTGGATAGTGGAATACAATTAAGGAGATTGCATAATGGGGACTGGTGAAATGGATCCATCATAGACTTGCATATTATGCGTATGCCATGAAAGTGGAGGTGATAAACATCAATTAGAAACTATTAATCCCCTTAAATGGAGATATTATAAAGGGATAATGAAGGGTCATTGCCCAATGGAAGTGACTGGGAGGTGGGGTTGCCTCCTAAGTTAGGAGTTGAAATTTGATACATTAAAAAGCATAGATATATGTATATGAAGCAAATTGGATTTTTTATGCTTTCCCATGTATAGAGGGAAACTAGTGGGGAAGGTACATGTATCTAATGAGAATCAAATAGAATCCTTTCAGATGTATATGATATAATAATAAATAAGAGGTGAGAACAGTTTACATGCCTCATATTTATTTAAAAAAAAAAAAATCACATGGTGGCAGATTAAAAGTTGCTTTTTTTCTTAATCTGACAATTTTCTTATGCACTATGCATGTTTCTTGACTAATATTGAACTTGGTAATTTATTTTAATCTAATTTCAACAACAATTTGGATAAAGTAATCAAATTAGTCAAATAAATTCTTTTTGGGTTAATTTTGAATCATGGATTTAAAGATAATGATAATATTTATTAGTATAATTTTCATTATCATGCCTTGCCCAATCATATCTCGAATGAAATGATATCTGGTATGAATATGTTTTGACTTTCATAATATTTTAGATCTTTGGCATAAGCTACTACAGCCGTGTTATTGCAGAAAATAAAAACAGCATCACCAGCATGTGCTCTCTTGAACTACAATAGTACATGCAATGGACAGTCCATCATTTAATAAGGATTTACAAGCTTACATTTTACTATTCCATGAGATGGCACCTCCTCCTAATATAAATGCATATCCAAAAATATATTTGTGTTCCTCTAAGTATGTTGTGAAAAAACTATTAAATGATGAGATTCAGATATTATATTAAGTTTTAATATATTTTATTATTTTTTATGTAGAATTTTTTAACTCCAACACAGATAATGTATTTTTAGATATATAAAGAAAATTAATTGTCTTACTATTATTTTTTTTTTATATCTATAATATAGTTGTTAAAAGAACATAGTAATCCTGATAAAAAATCATTAGATTTCTATTTGTCATACTCCTAATTAAATAGAAATTATCCACCTTAAAATGTACATATACGTCTGCCACAAGACCTATTGTTAAACTTCAATAATCACTTGAATTATTAAACATATGACCTATTATTGATTTCTATGTCATTAATAAAAGGGTTTTATATTTGGCCAAAAAAAAAAATAAAAGGTTTTTATTTTTATTTTTATTTTTTGTCAATTGAGCCTTTTTTTCCCAAAGTCACCGCGTGCAAACAAACGTTTAAAAGAGAAAACATGCCTTGAGGAAAACCCTCTACACAGGATAACAAAACCAATCACACAAACAAATATTTAAGAGAGAGAGAGAGAGAGAGAGAGAGAGTAATTTTGGTGAGGCAAAGGAAATAAAAATGGAAAAAAAGAAAGTAAAGTAAATAATATTTCTTCTTCTTCAGCTGATTAAATTCCCAATCCATATGACAAATCCATGATGAGTAACAGAGTAAGAGAGATTAATCCTAAAGTTTGTTCTCTAAATTAACAGAGATTGTAACAGCACAAGTAATCAAAGCAGCTCTCTGAGCAATCGAAACAGCATGAACAACTGCAATCCCCAAAACAAACAATAATTACACTTTTTCCAAAAATAGATAATTTAAACAAAATATATAGAATTTTTACCATTCATTGATGACTTTGTCTTGTTCATCTTCTCCAGCCTGATAATTCCTCTCTATGGCTTGTGTTGATGGTGGCTCTGTCTCACTCTCTCTCATTCTCTCTAGATTTTATGGTTCGTTGGCTCTCTCTTTTTCTTTTCCTTTCTGTTCTTTTATTTCTCTAGAAAAGGATTGAAATGGAATGGGCAAAAGAGAAGGAGAAAAGTATACAAAGAAACATTTATAATATAATCACGTGATTGCACATTTGCACTTTGTTTTTATTTGATAGGAAAGTATAATTAATAAAACTATAAAAACATTAATTAAAAGTAATTATTGTTTCTTGATTTTTAAAAGTGTTTAAATTATACTCTTTTTTTCTCCCATTAAAATAGGTCCATTTTCATTTTCATAAATATTAAAAAAAATATAATTAATATAGTTAAATCAATAAATTTATTATTATTTTTTAATACATTCTCTCACTAATATTAATGGCTCGTATTATTTTATTAAAATTAAGCAATTTATATTAATAAAAATATATATTAAATATTGGTATATTAGAAAAGTAATAATAAGAAAATTTAAAAAAATGAATTATAATTTAAAATAAGTGAAAAAAAATTAAATTTATTATTATGGACGAAAGAGTGTAAAAAAAAAATTGATGCATTAATTTAAGAAAGTTGACCATGTGATGACTACGCCACATAGATTAGGAATAAAACGTCTTTTTGAGTCTCACTTATTTAACGGTTGGACTGGACCACTCTTCTTAAGCCCAAAATAGCTTCATATCTGGGCCCACAAGCAAATCTGCTCTCTCTCTCTCTCTCTCTCTCTCTATATATGTATATTAATTATTCATTCTTAATTCTCCCAATAACTCATTTCTATTTTTTCTTAATTTGAATGAAGCTTCTTCCTCTATAATTGATATTATAAGTTTACTATCATTTCTAAATTTATTAATTTATTTCATATGAAATGAAATAAAATATTTTTATTTAAAGGTGTAAGAAGTAGGAGATTTATATTTGAGTCTTCTAAATTATAAAAATTATAAATATACCATTAAAAATTAATAAATATCAATAAACATATGTAAAATTCCATTTAAAATGTGCGCCAATAAAAAACAATAAATTTCTATAAATGAATAAAAATATATGGATAAAAAATAAGCATAGATTGAAGAATATATATATATATATATATATATATATCTTCTTTTTTTTTTTCCTATTACCCTTACCAATATTTTGTTAAAAGCAAGCATATCGCATCAGCTTCAGTATGTATGAAATTTCAAAATGAAAATGTTCAACTTCAAATTGCAAATTCCGCTTTGGGCTGGGTAGATGAGGTAAAACCTTTTCAATTTTTTTTTTCTGTAAAATCTACAAATATATTTTGACTCCATAAAATTGCGGAGGAGAGAATATTATCTTGGCAAATATACAAACAAATGAACTTCTGTGATTGCTGAAGCTCTAGATTAGTAAAATAGTATACAAAACCTGCTTCTAGAATTATCGGTCCCAAATATATTCCCAGGATGAACAAGCTTTTGAAACTTTCAGGAGGCAATGTTGAGAAAGATGAGGCAAATAATTTACTACCAAAACAACCTATTGCCGCCAGTCATCTGCTAGAGCCTATGAAAGTCAATAAAGCCCATGAATAAACAAGAAGAGGTTCTTCCAATTCTCTTTGCTATCTAAAGACACGATTGATTTTAGCACCGTAATTAATTAAGCTGGGAGTAGATGAAGAAGAGCCGGCATAATTCCTCTGACCTGCGTATGGAGGAGATAATGTAGGAAGAACCTCAAGAATAGAGCGTGGAGAATAACAGGAAGAAGCCATTGTTGTTGTTAAGTTGGAAGTTTTGTGGTGAGATCGTTGGGCAGTCTCGCTGAAGAAAAAGAATAATGCATGAAGCTGATGCCATGCAAGAGTAACAATTACCAACTTTAAAATTTATTTTTACTTTATCATCAAGAAATGAAAAGAGAGAGGCGGATAGGGAAACGTAGAAAGCAATTGTTTACCTGTCAGAAGCCACCTTCCCCTTCATACTTTGTGAGACAGGTGCTATTGACATCTGATCAAGCTTTTCACTTATGTTTGGACTATGGCTATGGCCTATATCCTGCCAGTGCAATACGAAATTTAATGCAAACTGTTGTTATATCTGTTTCAAGAAAGGAAAACCAGAAAAACAAAAGGGGAATGACAATAGTTTACCATCAATTTTATCCCATTAGTTGACTGGGTGGTACATGCAACATCGAGCTGTTGTGAGTTTTTCAACCAACGATGTTCTAGTAACACACTTGCTGATGCCCTGTCCGCAGGATTTCTTCGAAAACAGCAACGTAGAAAATCCTTGCCCTCAGGTGACAATGTTTCAGGAATTGAAGGACTATCCTTCAGAACTTTAAACATGGCCGCTGCCTGCATAGTGGAATATAATTTCAAATATTCCATTAACAGGAAAATATTTTATGTTAATTTCAAATATTCCATTAACAGGAAAATATTTTATGTTACATAACCACGGATGCATCAGATCCAACACTGTCACATAACCATACAGTTTTTTCCCTTCATCACCATTAACTTTTTATAATGGCAACAGATTTCTGCTTTCTTTCAGCAATAATACATGAGAAATACAAAAAATATTCATCTCATCGCACAAATCTACTGCCAATCTACTCACCAAGATTCATCCTAGTCAAATGACAAGGATATGACTACCAGACTCGGACATTAATAGACATTACAAAGTTAATCACTAGCTTGAGAGACAATGTCCATCCAGTTGATTTACAGAAGGCTACATCTATGTGATTTTTTGCAACTCCCTTGTTATTACAAGAATTTAACTGTATTAACTACTAGAACTTCATAATCCAAATAGATCTCGATCAACTATTTTACAATAACAGATTAATGGACACTGAAAATATCCATCAAGTTCAGTGAAGGAGGGTTTTCAAACAGATACTACAACATTCTAATATTTATATTCTCCTCCTCTACTGAAAAATTCAAAAGGTGTGGGGGGTATCTCATATGTTATACTTTCAACTTCCAAGTCCAAGTTAAGCATATAGTGAATAAAGGACATGTGAAAATTTGGTGCTTACCCCCTCAAAATCACTCCAAGGAGGTTTTCCAGTGAACATTTCAATAATAGTACAGCCCAGACTCCAAATATCAACAGCAAGTGCAAGATCGGGACTAGAATCTTTCTGCATTACAGCTTGCATAAGCTGTAGAGAAGAAAGTTATATGAGAGTAGAAAAGATATCAACATATTGATGTAGCAACAAGAAGGTACCTCTGGAGCCATCCAATATGGACTTCCCTTCAAAGAAAGTTCAGCTGCTTGTCCAGTAAGCTGGGAAAAAAAGAGTAAAAAATAAGTCCAACAATTTATGAGAACAATATAAAATATACAAAATTGAATTCAAAATGTGAATGATGAAGGAAATTATACATTTAATTTTTTTATATCTTTACTGGTAAAATAACAATATCCTTGTTCAAGGACAATAACTAATTGGACATAACTGAAAAAATGGCAATGAAAGAAGATCCTAACGTATGGTTATTAGCACAAACATAGATTCAAGCTAGATTCTACAGGTAAGATTATATGCAGGAATTTCATGTGACCGATAGGCTTTACAGGAAAAATTGAAAACCCAGTACTCACATGTTTTGACATCCCAAAGTCAGCAAGCTTAACAACTCCAGATGCATCAACAAGCAAATTGGCCCCTTTTATATCCCTGTATAATCAGAAAAAAATATAATTCATCATCACAAAAAAGACGAGAATTTCATAGACCCTTTCCTTAATGACCACTCAAACTATATGTAATCCTATACCTGTGTATTGTCTTCATACTATGCAAGTAGGCTAACCCAGAAACGATGTGGCGAGTAAAACTACGAACAACATTTTCTGTTATGGCTCCACAATGTTCCCGGGCATATTTATTGATTGAACCAGGATGAACATACTCCAGATATATATAGAAGTGGTCCTCAACCTTTGCATAAATGAAATTATTAATTCAACATGATCTTAAAAATACTCTCGCCTAGCAGATAATGGAACTTGAAAACCAAAAGGTGCCACTCATAAGTTACTCACTATTTCACTACCGTAATACTGCACGATGTTTGGATGCTTCAGCTGGCTGAGAACTTTAATTTCCTGAAACACATGGAGGGAGTGAGAAAGAAGGGATGGGAAGAAAACATAATATATAATTACAATAAAGCATGCATTGTCAACAAAACAAAAAATTTAAAGGCAACATCTATACAACCTAAAAAATATACATATCATGAACCAACACGATAACATTAGCATACAGGGATACCTATCAACCAAAAACCAAGTGCAGAATCTCAAGAACAAAGGCTAAGAAGATTACGCCATTATACTTGATTAATCTAAGGAGAAGGAGAAGAATAAATAATTCACTTATGAAGTCATTAAAATAGTGATGAATAACCTGTTCTAATTGCTTTATAGACTCTGCAGATTTTGGGTCATCTGGAAATATGTCCACTTCCTTCATTGCACACAATGCCCCAGTTTCCCTGTTGAAAATGAAATACTATGATTAGCATTATTTGCAAAAAAAAAAGGTGGCCTCAAGAGAAATACAGAGGTTGCTCACCTATTGCTAGCAACATAAACACTGCCAAAGGTGCCCCTTCCAATAAGCTTTCCTTTCTGCCACTGACTTTTCAAGGGCACAGACTCTGTTTTTGCAATAATTTGAGGAACGGAAGTTGATATTGAAGGCCTCGCTGCTCCAGGAGGAAGAGGTAATGGGTGGACCTCTAAATTAGCATTACTTTCACGCCCTGGGATTAAAGCATCAACTGACAACCTCGCATTCAATGGGGATGCAGGTCCAGTTGGACTTTTAGGGTTCCGGCGGGGACTTCTACTTGGTGGGCTATGAAGCGGAGAATTATCAGTGCTAAATGCAGAGTAATCAAAGAATGCTGGAGGAGGAAGTCCTGGTATATCTAATGTTGTCATTTCCGGTGCAGACCAGACTTGATTTCCTCTAGTAATCATTTGATAGTAAGGTAACAAATCAGCAGTAGTTAAATTTTGGGGATTGAGTACAGGACTTCCAAATGGACTAGTAGGTGCACTTCTAGTAGGAATATTGGCTCCATAAGTATCCACACTAAAATCTGGGTTACTAGATGACCTTATTACATCTAGAGGCTCCATTATCTTCCTCGTGCCCCGCCCACCCAATACACTGTAATAATATATAATGTTAACAAAAAAAACTAATATCTACAAAATAATTAAGCCATCATTGCAGTTATAGTTTGAAGGAAAAATCAATACATACAACAGACAAATGGTGATGCAATGCCACAACAGATGCAAAATGCCTAAAATGTTCGCGTTGTAGCATTAATTAAAGGCCTGTAAACAAAAGTTGGGCGCCTGCCCTATATTCCTTCCTTGAACAGAAATTGCTTGCATAGCTTAAAATAATTTAAATCACAAACAAACCATTTCTCAAATTTCCTTGATTTTACACACATCAATTCATTAAATAAAAAACACACACACACACAATTTTATATTTTTTTTGCTACACAATTCGATCTGGTCAAACACCATATAGGAGTTTATCAGGTATTCAATTAAATATGTTTATAAATCAACATTAGCAAGAAATTTAATTGTAATAAAAAATACATATTTCGATATTTAATGATTAAATGATCGATGTATATGTTTTATAAAAAGGAAAAATATATCTTTTATAATTTATTGCAAAGAATTATCATTTATAACCAATCCCATTAAAATTTATGAACCCATATACATATAGGGTTTATAATGGAGTACTTATTGAAATCTATTTATATAAAATTAATTAGTTTTATTATACTCCACATCTATTCATTTTCCAAAGTACAATGAGTTTTTAGTCAAGTAATAATTAGTGTTTTCACAAACCAAAAATTTTAAGTTTGAACCCCTACTCTCAATCAAATTTATACATATATTGTTTTGAAAATAATAAAGAAAATAAATTAAAACGAAGAAAAATTTTTATCATAATGATCTATGCTATTTTGCAAGAAAATTTTAAGCTCGAGCTATTGACATCGGTCTATTACAGACTGAAGTTAATGTATGCTCCAAGAGCGTAGCTAATTTGAGGGAGGATAGCAAGTAGCAACTCAACTGCTACAGCATCGCAAATTAACATGTTAAAAGGTTACTAATTAATCCCTCATTTTATTGAGCATAGGCCTTTTCGCTTTTCATGTATAAAAATTGGGAATTAAAAAAAAAAGTCTTTTATTTATTATTTTTCATTACACATAATTTTTTATTTTTTATTTTTTTTTCTACACAATTCGATTTGATCAAATCAAACCCCAAATGAGAGTTTATCAGGTGTTCAATTAGAATTGTTTATAAATCAACATTAGCAAGAAATTTAATTGCAATAAAAATAGAAAAAAAACTAACCTCGCCATTGGAGAATTCGATGAACATAATCCTTCTGCCGCGCCATCATTTCTCTCTTTTTCTCTCTCTCTAAAACCGTCTCGATCCCTCTCCTTATGCGCGTCTACAAAAGTCGAATTCTCCCGCAAAGGTAACGGCAAAGGCAACGGAACAGGCACCGACGAAGACAACCTAGAAGGAGCAGCAGAGGAAGAACCACTCGGTGACCTCGAAAGCTGAACAGGAATAGGCTCAGAGGAGGAATCGGAATGTGGTTTCACGGCAGCAATGGAAGTCCCTTGGCGTTGTTGTGTTGGAATTTCTTGTTCGGCCAATTGACGAAGCTTCCTCTGACGTATAATTCTAGGAGCAGTGAAACGTAAATAGCTCCGATGATGAGTGTTCTTCTTCGCCGGAAAAAAACTTGGATCTGCAGAAGACGACGACGAAGAAGAAGAAAAGGTTGGCTTAGGAGAAGAAGAAGAAGCGGAAGAGGAAGGATTAGACGACGACGATGGAGATGAAGAAGACGAGAAGGAAATGTTTTGAAGCCAACGCATAGCGAGAAATGGAAACAACAAAGATCATGATTCGCTCTTTAATACAAGAAACTTATGAAAATGAGTAGAAGAAATTGAATCCGTTGAAAACCAAAGGAGACGAAGGAAGACGGAGGAAAAGTTAAATCCATCTGCAGAGGAAGGAAAGAAAGGTTAGAGTGCATTGTAAAGGACTCCCAAACGCGATTTACAAAATTATTGCCCACTCCAAATGTAAAAACGAAGAGAGAAAGAGAGAGAGAGAGAAAAAGAAGGGTCAATATTGTGATTGATAACAACAGTGTAATTGTTAAATCAAGTCAAGGCCCTGTTTCTCTCTCTCTCTCTCTCTCTCTCTAAGGGAAGGGAGGGAAAGAGTATGGGGGTAGAATTCTGTTAGCAACTGTTTTTTATATGGAATAAAAAGTTTTATATATAATTGGCATTATTTCGTCTGTCGAGTGAGTGACGTGGCAATTCATTTAGAAATATTGTTAATTAACAAAGAATTAACAATAATATTGTTATTTATTAAGATTTGAACTTTTCAGCGGATTTTAATAATTATGGGTAATGTTTTTATTGATATATATAGCTTAATAATTGGAAGCCTAATAAATAATTAATATAATTTTTTTTTGAACGCAATAATTAATATAATTTTAAAAATTATTTAATGTGAATATATTTACTTTTTTCCTTTTATATTAGAGAATAAGAATATTCTATAAGAATACAAAATATTACACAATAAAAATAGCATCTTCATTTAAGACCTACCGCAAAATTGATGATATATTTATGATTTAAGAAACTATTTTGCTTTTTTGTTGACACATTCTTTCTGTAATTATAATATTATTAATGAAAATTCAAGTGCTCTCACCATAATTGTGTACTAAATAAATAATTATAAACTACAAGTAGTTATATATTTTTAAAGTTAATCTGGATCATAATTAAGTATAAAAAAATTGGGTCATTATAATAATAGATAATTATCAAATTAAGCTGCAAACTAATTCTTTTTTTTTTTCAGTAACAATTTAAAATAATGCTTAATTATTGTTGTGTTACTCATAAAGAATTAGTTACATATACCTACTTATTCTTGGTCAAGTGGAGGCATCTCCTCTAATGCTTTATCTTTTCTAAATTTGATATGCTTAACTTGTATAAGACCCTTTTTTAGTGTGATTGTTTAATGATTAGTATATATTAATTAGTTTGTCGCGCGTGTGTATATATATATATATATTGTTTATATTTAGATAGTAATTAATTAATCTTATATATAATAGTATTTAGAATTGTGATTGTCTGAAACTTTCATTAGAAAAGTATAATTAATTTGTTTTTTAATCATTAATTGATAAAGTGTATTGATTTTGAAAATTTTTATATTACCTCTGTTTTAAAATATTAATTGTTTAAAATTTTAGTTTATAAATAAATGAAATTATTAAATTGTCATAATTTTAAAATAAAAATAATAATTTTTTTATTTTAATATAGGTAAATGAAAATAATTAATCTAAATATTTAATAGAAAAATAAATTGAATAAAGTTGAGAAAATAATGGATAAATTAAAAAAATATTTTGAAATGGAAGAGTTGTTTAATGGCATAAATATTAAATTATTAATTTTGTCATTTTACTCTTCTAGAACCAGAACAACATATAGCAACTTGTAAGAAGGTATCAACCACCAGTAGTTACTGATATTATAATACTATCATGTAAAGAACATACATTAAGGATTTATTAATATACTAAAACTTAATACTATAAAATTAAGAGATTATGCACAATCTTCGAGGTATCGACGAAAGAAAATTTTCTTTGTTGACTGCACCTAATTAATTTTCAACGTTAGCTAATTATATCCTACATTACCATTATCTGTCCATATCCTTCTAAGATATTAAATAATAATTTTGTATATCGTATCAGTATAAAAATTAATATAATAGAATTAAATTGAATCAAACTATATCAGCTATAATTATTGTAAATTTTTAAAAATAATTAGTAAACTGATATAATTCAATATGAAATAAAATAAAATATATTAAATTAATTAACATTTAAATAAATATAATTATGCATAAAAAAATTCAAATTTCATAAATAATAATAATAATAAATTAAATTCAAATTACATAACTAATAATAATAAATCAATCTTATTTTATTAATTCATAAAGGGTAAAAATCACCTTATGCAACATAAATAAGGTAACAAAAAAAATCACTCCCTATTTAAAGTAAATAAAGCAAAATTTAAAAAAATAAATATACTATAATATGAATTAATCACTTATATAATTAATATTAATAAATCAATCTTATTTTATTAATTCATAAGTAAAAAAATCACCTTATGCAAGATGAATAAGGTGATAAAAAAAATTCCTTCCTATTCAAGTAAATAAAACAAAATTAAAAATAAATAAATACAATATAATATTAATTAATTACCACCAAAAAAAGTATAGGGGAAAATCTGAATTGTTTTGCCTGCTATTAAACTCATTTAGATTTTCGTTGTTTATTCCAAATGAAAATATACCGAACAATAATTGAGTTTTATCAAATGCATTCACTTCATAGCCTTGATAAGTATTGTTTGTAAAAATTATCAATAATGTTTTAAATATATTGAAATATAAATAATATAAAAAATAATATACCAATAATTTAAATTAATAAAATAGAATAAATATAAAATAACAGTCTTTTGAATAATATATTTATAATTTACATTAATAAAATAAAAAATAAAAAATATAATAATAATATTTTTTAATTGATACATCACGTCTGTACTGCTAAATAAGGGTTGTATCAGTGTGTATCGGGTGATTCATTATCGATTTAGAATTAATTCCCGTTAGTATAAGTGTAACGAGTAAATAACATATCGAATCCCTTAAAAACTCAGATGACCGTTATTTAAAACTATGGTCTTTTCCCTTCTAAAGAAAAATTAAATATTCTCACTGTTTTAAAATATTTATTATTTAAAATTTTAATATATAGACTAAAAATTTAAATTATAATAATTCTAAGGTAAAAAAATTAAAATATTATTTCTTAATTTTAATGTAAAGAAATAAAAATAAATTAATATAATAATAGTTTAATGAAAAAATAAATGAAATGATAAAGTTAAAAAAAATAAAAAATATCTTTGTAAAATTCTAAAAAGATAAATATTTTAAAACGGAAAAATAAAAAAATCTTACCATTGTGGTTAGACTTGCCGGCATGTCGGACAACCAATGCCTCTTTCAATATTCATAATATTACCTCCGTTTCAAAATATCTCCCTTTTTAAAGATTTTTTTATTCTAAAATATTTATTGTTTTAATATTTTAAAAAAATATTTATTATTTTTTTAACTTTATCATCTTTTTATTTTTTCATTAAATATTTTCTTTAATTATTTTTATTTATCCACATCAAAATAAAAAAAATAATGTTTGAATTTTTTTACTTTAAAATTATGATCACTTAATAATTTTCTTAATTTATACATCGAAACTTTAATGACATATATTTTAAAATAGATGGAGTATTATTTATTTTCCTTCATCCCCTTAAGCTTACAATTATATCCCCATTAACTCAAAATATCATGACATAGTTAAAATGAAATTAGATAAGCTAATATAATGGTAGCTTTGTAATTTCAATCAATGAGTTGAATTAATTTAATTAAAAATTTTTATCAGCACAATAAACCTTCAAATCTCCAAACTATTTTATATTTATGATGATTTTTTTTTATAAAATATAAAATAATTATAAAAAAAAAGAGATGAGCAATGCAAAATAAGTTAATTCTAACTTTATATTTAATTGTTTACTTTTAATTATATGATTGCTGCATATTTTATTTTAATAAGTTAATAAAATAGTGAAAACGTAGAGCTATAATATACAAAATAATTATAAGTATAAATTCAATATTAACTTATTTTTTTATGAGTAAAATATTTATCTTAGATAGACATACACGTTTATAGGTAACATCAATTTAATTATTTGGCAGTTAAAAAAAATAGTATTCTAATAATTATCTATTGCTTAATGATAGTGAAATTAAATAAGCACACTTAAGGAGTATTTTTTTTTTTTTTTAAAGCTCATTTGAAAATTTATTTCTTTCAGTAGATTTTAGTGAAAAGCGGTAAATATAATGATTAAGATAAAATTTAGGTAAATATAATGATTAGGATAAAATTTAGAGGGTATGTGTACATACACGATTATGTTCACATACATATATATATACTTTCCTACTAATAAATTTTTCTGAATTCGTCTTTATAACCAATCTTAATTTGTGAAGAAAAATTATAGATTAAATCTTTGAAATAGTTTGATATTTTCTGAATTTAACTTCAAGGTATCAACATGTCTAATTGCAGGTGAATTGCTTTTACTAAATTATTTTTATAGTATTTATAATTTAGGACATTTATAATTGCATGAGATTTTTTAGTTTTTTTTTTTTAAATTTTAATTTATCAAGAATAATTCAAAAATTAAATTACAACTTTTTGAAAAATAACCCCAAATTTAATCTCAAATTCAATCTTAGGGTTATTTAAAAAAAATCCAATTAATTGCTAATTGGTTTTAACAAATTCCTTAAAGTGGTCAAAAGTTATGATTAGTAGTGGAACTAGTGGATTAACATGGATTTTAATTAGATACTTGATGGGGACATAGTAATATATAATTTATACTTTTCATTTTTATTAATTGTAATAAGATGAAAGGAATCATTGAAAAACTTTAGAAACAAAAATGAAATAGACCTATGTATCCCTTTTCATATTTGACTTTAAGCACACACATTCAAATGTTAGTGACATTATTAGCATATGCAAGTCTTAAATTAATTTAGTTGATCTAGTCTAGGATTTATTTTTTCCTTTTTTTTTTAATATATTGAACATGTATTTAAAGGTAGTGGATACATAAAATAAAATTTTTTAAAATATAAATTTTTAATCTTTTTTTTACTATTAAATAGATAATTATTTATTAAATTAGTGATTAATGATTATTACATAATTTTACTTGTTTATATAAAACAAAAGAAAAAAGTATATACAACTCCAATATAATATTTATAATCTATTATCCATTATTAAGACAGGAAACTAATTTAAAAGAAAAAAAGAATATCATTTTTAAATTTCATTGAAAGAATAAAAAATTTTGAAAATTATCACAATAAATACATATTGATAATAGAAGATTAATTATATTATCATATGCTAATAGAATGTTTTAGTGTTACTAAATATTTTATATTAGTATTATCATTAATTTTTATATATTTTCATTTTAGTTTACACTTTAAGTAAAATTAAATCTCTTTTTTAGATAAATTCAAAAGCGTACTTTCGCACTTTGTCGTTATTTATTAATTTTTCTTTTAATATTAAAAAAAATTATTTTTTAATAATATATAAATCTTACTATTAAAAGGTGTTGTTTAATATAATGTGTTACTTAACTATCTTAATCTTAATTAACTCCACTAAATTTATTGATTTTGCTTTAAGTATAAAATCACACAATTTCATTTTAGTTTTGAAGAAAAGGTTTAGACATTACAAATAGTAACACTAGTTTATGCAAAGCGAACTTCATACTTAGACAATGTACATATAATTCAACTCATTATTTATTTATTATAAAATTTTGTATCCATATTCCTTATTTTTATATAAATATCATTTTTACGTATTTATATTGTATTATATGGAAATTTGACTTGGTCTATTAGGATGCAACATAGTAAGTGGAATTGACCACAAATTGGTATGACTTGGGGTTGGGTTTGTTGTGTGTTTAACATTACAATAGTCAACATGCAGACTAAATAATATGCCTTTCATCTCAAAATATTTGCCCTCTTAATTTTTTTTTTCTTCAATTTATCTGATATTTTAAAATTTTATAAAAATATTTATTTTCTTTTATTTTTATATTAAAATAAAAAATATTGTAATATTTTTATTTTAAAATTATAATAATTTAATAATTTTATTAATTTATGTACTGAAAATTTAAATAATTAACTACATAGTATTAAAATATTAGACTTAATTATTGAAATTGTCAAATAACCCAATTCAAAGAAAATTAAAAGTTTCTTCACTTCTGTCAGTTTCGCCAGCTGCCAGGATTTGCTCCAATCCTGACTAATGTCAATGGTCAACTAATGTTTAAGAGGTTTCATAACACGTGGCAACAAAGGGCATATAATCAAATATTTATATATAAATATATAATTTTTTTCTTTTTATAGTCAAAGTACCATAAAATCAATTTTACTCGTGGATTAAAATTAAATTCTTTCTCTAGAAAAATCTTTAATCTCTACATAAAAATCAGGTGTTGCTAGTAACCTGATTGATGGCTCAAACGTTTTAAGATGTTTAATTTTTACATATTTCAAAAGTTTTAACTAAGTCAAAAATTACTTAAAAATAATAATTTAAAATTTATATTAAATATAATAAATGAATAAAATTTTAAATAATTTTACATTTTAAAAATTATATTACTTATATTATTCATCATTTAAATTTTAAATTATTTCCTAATACATATCTTAAAAGTTTAAACTAAATCTTAGCTTCTTTTTTTTAAAAAAACTTATAAATCTTAGCTTCTTTTTTTTAAAAAACTTATTTTTGATAAATACTAAGAAAAGATTAAAAAAAAATACTCTCTCCTTCCTAAAAATATTGTCCATTTTCTTTTTTTATATAATTTTAAAAAATATTATTAATTACTTGTAGACTCATAAATTTTATTATATTTTTTCATTTATATTCTTACATCTATTATTTATTACTATGTTTATTATTAATTTTGATAATATATATAAATATAAAATAGATAAATATTTATAATTATTTTTAGAGGCGGCAAGAGTTTTAAGACATTTTAAAAAAAAATAATAAATAAATTTTTTAGAATCGACAGAGTATTACTTTTCAAATGCCCGTGAAAAGATATTCTAAGCACAAAGTCAAATCGTTGCCATGAAAAGAAAAAAGGTTGGTGATTCTATTCTTTCGTAGAAAGACCAAATTTCAATCTCTAAGAATCCATGAGGTCAAATTTGAGGAAGGTGGTTTTTTTTTCTTGCTTGCTTAATATGGTAATGCAAAATCTTTAGATTTAAGTCCATTCATGATAATGATAAATAAAGTATAAGCGTGACTTATATCTGTGGCGGCCAACTTCAAAGACCAAATAAAACCAAATTTCATTTAATTCAGCTTCTTGTATGCCGCCAGCAGGCTTGACCCTCACAGTGAAGATTTCCTGGAATTGATTCTCATGAGCTATGACCAAAGGCTCAATTAATGTTGGGTTTTCAATTCAACACAAAGTTTTCCTGGTTTGGCTGGTGGGAAACACGCTTCAAACCCTTCGGCCATGTTCAGGATGGCGGCAAACGCGCTTCAAACTCTTTGGCCATGTTCAGTACACTCTAAAATTGGTATAAGAATCCTATTTTAGAAGTAAAATTTCATTTTTTGCTTTGACACATAAATATTCTAATTTTTTTTTATTTGGAAATAGATTCCAATTTCAAGGTGCACCAAATGATTGAAAAGGAAAAAATAAAATGAAGGGAGAAATAGAAAGTATCTCAACTTTGCAGGTTTCATTTACTACATTGATCATTTTGCAGTTTTCTTACAACAGCCTGCTAATGCATGTCAGATTATGCTCTAAAGATTTAATGCTCTTGACTGATTTGGGAATCATAATGCATTACATCAGGCCATAACCTAGCAAACATGTACCTATAGCTCATGGATGGTGAGGCATTTAGAGTTTTTAACTTCCAACTAATCAATGGAGAAAGAAAGTGAGGGAGTAACAGAAAGAGAGATGAAGAGAAACAAAGAGAAGATAAAGAAGAGAGAATAATTGAGTAGAGAAAATGACTGAAATAGCTAAAGGACAAGCTAATAGCTAGAATTGCAAAATGACTGAAATAGCAACAGAATAACTAAATGACAAAATAACAAATAACAGCTTTCTTCTGATGTTCATATCGTTCTATGCTCCCATCCTTATCTATCCTTAGCATCCTCTTCTTCCAGATTCTTCCTTGTTTCTTCATAACTGGGCTCATTCTCTGCGGCATTATCCAAACTTGTAATTTCTGAAGGATGCCCTGCTGATCCAGCCCCAGCTGATTCCTGGGCCTTGACAAAACAATAAAATTTATTCTCTCTACCGCTCCTTTCAAGACTAACTGAATCTGCAGGTAGTTCTGGGCTATCTAAGTTTGTTGCCACAATCTTACATAAAGGCATGTTCTCATTCTTACTCAGAAGCTTCAGTGATGGATGGACCTTGACATCACTCATTAACACTCTTTCTCCAATATCTATATTGCTCAGATCCACCTCAATTTTCGAAGGAATGTGCTCAGCTGGACAAAGAAATTTCAGAGTATTTCTTATCTTGTTCAACTTGCCGCCTATTATTGGCATAAAAAGTGCAGTGAGATATCTTCTTGACAAATAAAACCATAAATTGAGCTTCTATCGAGAAAAAGTTATAACCATCCTACGTATGCTATTATGATAATTTTAGCACATCAATCTCAAAATTGTATGAGTCCTAGAAATTCATATACATAACTAATAAATGTATTATAGACATCAATTCATCCTACGTATGCTATTATGATAATTTTAGCACATCAATCTCAAAATTGAATGAGTCCTAGAAATTCATATACATAACTAATAAATGTACTATAGACATCAATTCAAACAGTATGAGTAACCAAGGATGATAAACCCCCATCCTCTCTTCCTCTTCCTTTTCTTTGCCTCAAATGAAAAAGAAAGCATTTGAATTACATTGTCATCCAATAGGCAAAGCTATTTATATCTCTCTCTCTCTTTCTTCTTTTTTTATTTTTTATTTTTTGTGGCTTCTTGTTGTTTTTGTATGCAGAGCTTTTCACTATAGATAAGATACCATTCGTATATACAACCTTAAAGTATATCTCTTATGAATAAAAGAGACATAAGAATCCACCAAACTATTTCTTTATAAATCATGCCATTTTTCTATTTTTTTTCCCTTAACAAGTAATTTTACTCACCTTTAAGATTAAACTAAATTGCTAACAATGTAGCATACCGGCCAAAACTGGGAACAATGTATTCAAACACCATTAAGTGCTAAAAACTAAGACCAAGCCCCAACCATATTCACACCAATTTCATACAGGACAAAAGATAAGAAATAATGAAGCTGAAGGTACAATCAGTTTCCTGCATGTTCCCATCAATTACACTATCAAATTAATTACTGTCTCAAACCCATAACCGGCTTGATGCAAGATAAGTTCAGCAAGCTAATTTGCCTACCTCAATGGAAAGAAAACACCAGCGTGTCCTAGAAGAGCAGAAAAGTCCAATTCATTCTACGAAACTTAAACCCTTTTCTCTATTTCTTCAAGTACATTCACAATTTTTAAAACCCTAAATCATAAGCAATGTGACATCCATAAATCTGTCCTACATCGTACATATTCTATGCCATGGATTTTCAATTTCTAACTAAAGCCAAAAAGTCATTAAATGTCTTCCAACAAGAAAGAGTGTATTTGATTGGCTTGCCTAAGATTATTAATACAGCTTTAAGACACTTTGCTCTTCGAAGGCCTGTGCCATAAAAGCAACTTAAGTAAGATATAATCAATAATCCTCAATAAATTTCTCCAAATGCTAATAGAAAATTATCAATAACCATGTACAACGATAACTAATTCCAGATTTTTGCAGCTGATGACAGACAAGGTAATGCACAAAGAACTAATATTACAACCCAGAAAGCCAGAAGAAGATAATGCCATCCCCAAATGCCAAATCACGTTAGCCTTATTGAAATTAAATTCAAAACCTCTACAATAAAGTTACTCTCACAGAAGCTATATCTTAAATCCAGGGATTTCACCATTTACTATCAATCATAACTTTTCAGAGCAACTTCCAAAAACCAAACATCAAATTGGCAATCGTACAAAAATTTATTAACAACTCATGCACATTCCAAACTAGAAAAATCAAGTAAATTAAGGATAGTTAATATAACTGGATAAGAAATGACAAGAAAAGCAAAATTACCTTTCTTGAGACCAGGACAATCCTCTTCTCCTTTGAAAACAACAGGCACATCAACTTTCAACTCTGTTCCATCATCGGCCCAAACAAACACCAAATTCAATATCTTTCCAGTCTCTTCATCTCTATGTATCTATATCACAAACCCAATTTTTTAAAAAACCAGAATTAAACAAAGCAATAATTTTTAAATTAATCGATCAATCAGAGGTAAAGTTGAAGCCTTACCTTGACAGGTAAAATGGTTCCAGAATCTAGAACCACCGAAGATCCAGACCCAGCACGAATCTGGAGGCGGAAGGTGGTGGAGCAAAAGAATGGGAGTTCAACGGACTTAAGAATGGATTGAATCTGCTTCCTCTCAGTAGTCAGAAGCTGCTTTCTCGAGATTGATCGAGAGCTAGGGTCTTTACTGAGCAGACTCTGAGAGAAAACCACAGCCGGAATTCTACCTTGCAATCTATCTCGAGCTGCGACTCGGCTACCCGTGTACTCTCGAGGAATAGCTTGGATCGTGTGGTAAAGAGAAGACTGCTGCGAGTATAATGATTGCTGTCGTAGCGGTGATGATGATTGCACCACCGTTCTTAGGCCGCGCCACCACTTGGCCATGGCGTTTCTGGCTGTGACAAATCGTTGCCGAATGAAGAGGTGAGCGAGGGTTTATTTTGTGGGTTTAAGAGCATAGAGTATGTTTCATTTGGGCCTTTCTCTTTTCTTTTTTTAATTTAAGAAGTTATGCATGGATTTGGATAATGTTGGGCCTTTGATTATTAATAATTTTCGAAATACCATAATCAGATTACAAGGCCCTCAATCGTTGATGATTTCAATTTTCAATTCAAACCCTTGAATTGCATCAAGTTCAAAAAAAAAAAAAATCAAGTTCATATTAAAAATTATTTTTAATAGTATGATATTTCTTTTAACTACAAATTCAAATAATTATTTTTTTTAATTTTTAGTGGAATAAAGGACTAAAAGACCCCAGCAAAAGAAATCAAGAATTACATAGGCAAGTATGATTAACATCACACACATTTGCCTAATACAAATCTAAACAGATCAATATTTTTTTTTTATTCATTAAAAATCAAATAGATCTAAATAGTATTGCAAGTTATGCAATATAAATAACACTCACTTTTAATAATTCTCATTAATTAAATTTAATTTATATTATAGCAATAATATTAACAGATAAAATTACTCTGAAATTTGCGTGTTTTTATAATTATATTTTATCTTAGTGTTAATTATATTTTAATTTTGAAATTTAATTGCGATTCTACTTTAGAGTTAAATTCAAAATAATAGCAATAATATATGGCTTTATTTCATTTTTGGTATTTAGTAATTAATTAATAATTAAACTTAAGGCTTTGTTTAAATTGAGGGATTATTAAATTTATGGATTTAATAAAATTCATGAATTGTGAATTTAATAGATTTTAAGAATTTTATCGTTTGGATTGATTATAAAATCAATGAATTGTTAGGGATAATCTTGAAAAAAAAAATCACAAGCCCATATACATAAAAAATTGGTGGATTTTGGACTTTCTCAATTAGAATGTAGAAAACTAAAACATTTAAAAATGAAGAATTTTGGAAAATGAGGAATTTTTCAAAATTTATGGATTTTGACTTTTTTTTTATTGCCAAATATTATATTTAACCTAAATTCATGAATTTTAAAAATTTTTCATTTGAAATTTTTCATATTAAACGAGATCTAAAAGTAAAGGTGATGTTATTTAATTAAATGGATATTTAATAAAATAAAAAATTTAAATGTTAAATTTTAAAACAAATTTAAATTGCATGGCTGTTTAACTAAAAGCCCATTGGTTGGCTGCAAAACAATGTGCATTGCCAGCAAGACGAAGAAATTAGAAGAAAAATGAATCCCAAGTTTCAATCCACTGAACTAAAATATTTAGGACTTCAAAACCAATTCCCTAGTGCTTCATTGAATTCGTACTCTAATTTGTACTTTACTCGGTGATAGCTACCACTCTTATTATTATTATTATTGTATATATATCTATATATTTTTTAAATTTGGCTCTTGGTGTCATATTTTTATTTTATTTAATCAATTAATTACTAAATAAAATAATACCACTTTAATTAAGAGAGGGTGGAGACAAAATATGTAGAAGAAAAGCAAAACAAACCCAAAAAAGAAAAAAAATGTTTAGCACAAGTTGAACATATTGATGAACATGGTCAATTAATGCAGCTAGAAAAGGTTAAAGAGTTATATAACATGGATAACATTTTTGCACACAAAACTTACCATTATTTCCCACTATACGTTAATTAGTAAAAATATTCTTTATACTTTTCTAATAACTCTTAAAGACATTTTGCTATTTAAATGTGTGAATGAGTAGTGAGCATACTATAAGTATAAAGTATCTAAACCGATTGAAATTTAGCGTGTTTTAACTTTTAAGTAAATGATTGTGTGAGATCTACAGAAAATAAAAAATCTCTAGGTCCACTAATTTTGTCTAAAGATTTTATTAAATTTTGACAGTTAAAAAATTATGAGAGTGATTGACTATGTTGCTGTCAAAACTGAGTAATTATATTAAGCATTTGATTGTAAAAAGGTAAACTTTATTGCTTGCGAAATTATAGTTACAAGAGGAATTAAACACATAAAAAAGAAGATACTGAGCCTTTAAAATCACATTAGTCTGACTATAATATGATTTTACTTTATTGGAGATTGATTGGAGATTTGCTCACTAAGAAACTTTTGAGTTGTTTGACTTAGTCATTGGGCCTTTAGAATTTCAGCAGCCTAACTGTAATGTAATTTCATTATACTAAAGAGTATTTAGAGGTTTTTTCATTATGAGACTTTTGAGAAGAAATATTGTTTATTGAAGAGGACTTTGGTAGCTTGTAAGAGGATATCTATTGACTAGTAGATGTGTTTGGTGATTATTGGTGGGCTAGTGGATCTCTTGGTGAAATATCTTGGTTGCTTGTTGATAAATATTGGCTAGTCGATCTCCTTCTGATAATTATAGGTCAATTGGTTCGTAATTATTAGCAGTGAATTTACTGTTTGTGGGTTGGTTGGTAGGATAATTGTCACTTAATTACCTTGATAAATGTCTTTTTTTTTTTTCTCTGTAGAATCCTTCTTCTTTTATAGCCTCTTAAAAAGTATTTGTTGGTAACTGTTATCTTCTGGTAAGGTCCAATGCTCTATTTATTCATATTTCAACTAAGACATGTATTTATTTCTATCTGCCTAATACAGTGAAATCATCTAGAAAATTCATGTTTTGCACATGTGAGAATTCCATTGGACCTCTTGGTTAATTTGGCGACATTTATTAAATGTGAGACATCTCACTAATTAAAATTAATTTAATTTAATTTAAATAATTACTAATAAAAAGGATGAAAATAACATTTAGTGGCTTTAACATATTTGGACCTCTAAATGACTTATAGGACAGAACCACCCACTTTTTGATGCAAAGAATACCATCGCTAGTAACAGACTAACAATAACACCATAAGCTTTACCATTAACTTCATTAATATTTTCATCATATATATTACTAGAGATGATGCACTTGTTTTTAATCCTTATGGATCAAATACACTTGACGCAAATGGCCGGTAGTCAACATAATATTAAAAAGGAAACGTATCAAATTATGGGTCGAATAATGTGCGTTTAGGATAAATATCATATCACAAGAAGAGGCAATATGTTGTATAATAATATTGAACTATTTTAAATAGTTTAATTAATATTGAGAATAAAATTAAAAAAAGGGGCAAATTTTAAGTTTTATTTTGTCATTAAGTTATATATACATATTAGGTATCCAAACAATTATATTAAAAATAACTTTAATTTAATAGTTTTAAAGTTATTTTTTAAAAAAAAAATTATCGAATTAAAGTTAATGAACAATATAAGTTTTACTGAAAGTTTTATTTTTAAGAAATTAATAAAATAAAGAATAAATTAAGCATGTAAACGTTGTTTTCTCATTATTAAAAACACAACATTTTATTGCAAGAGAAAGTCAGAAAAGAGAGGTGGGGAGTAATACAGCGAAAACAAGCTTACTACGTCCACAATTATATGTCGGATTCCCATATTGTATGTGTTTTTTATTGTTATTAAATGAATATAAACTTTTATTAATTTAATTAAAGAGAAAAGAATTCAATGGAAGTATTCATTGTATGTGAGTTTTGAGCTCCAATGTATTCTCTCTATTATAAAAAAGTAATTATTAAAGAAAAACCACTATTTTTAAGATAGTAATAATTTTATCATAAGTTATAAAAAAAATTTCTATTAATTACAGTATAAATTAAGAAAATATCTCTCATACTTGAGAAATGGAAAGATAAATTAGTCATTTTACCATTTTTTTATTAGGTTGCTAAATTGTCACTTATTTATGAACAAAACTAATTTTTTTAACGGCTATTTTTTTCATAATAGAGAGAGTAATTAGTTGCTGATAGGTGATCCCCCAACAAAGTTTTGTTTGTGTCCTTTGAATGTAACGATTCAAAATTAAATAAAATGTAGGATAATTTTTTTTTTTTTTGATGGGTAATATTAAGAAATTCATTTCAACTCAAATGTTGGATACATCATACTGCATGAGTTTTCTGATAAACAGAGGTTCATCATGCAAAAAGGTGGACCTAACAAATTGATATGCAGCATTGGCAAGAGCATGTGCCACTACATTTGCTTGCCTTTTAGCGAGGGAAATAGATACATTCTCACAGGATCTCAACAAATTCTTGCAGCTACTAATTAAAACACCGAACTCAGAGTAATTGCTAGCCATTGAACGCATAGCATCAACTACTGACTTGGTGTCGAGCTCGATGATGACATTACTTAATCCCAAATGTAGGATAATGTTAAAAAACGTAATTGCGTCTAACTTAATTAAGAATAATTATGTAGCTAAGATGGAACTTAAAAGAGTTCATCATATATAATTAATTTGAAATTCAAATATATTTAGGTTGGGTTTGAATACATAGATTTAGATTTGAAATTTGTATTTTAAATATTATCTTTCAAAGCTATGATTTGAAATCTATAAATTCGTAAATCCTTTGTTTAGAAAGTGTATGGAATTTCAAATTTTATATTTTAAATTTGAAAAAAAAATTAAAAATTTTAGATTGAAGATAGAGAGAGTAAATTTAAAATAACTAGGTAAAAAAAAAAGAATTTAAAATATTAAGTTCTGAATTTGGTAGATTTCATTAGATTTGAATCAAATTCAGATTCATTCAATTTTAATAACACAAATAAGATATGTAACCCAAATCCAAATTTGCGGTTCAAATTCTTGTCATCCAAATGGAACACTAGAATTTTTCGGAGATTTAAACAATATTTAAAATTCAAAACTTATAATTATAATCTTATGAAAATTTGGATTTTAATTAATGAGTTTGATGCCTAATTTAAGGATTTCATGGAAAATTTTATTTTAATCAAACATTAAGTTTATCAATGTAATGGTGAGAGTCGAGCAACGTTGTTAAAATTTAATGCTTAATTTAATATCTTCAAAAATTTGTATATGCAATGTGTTTTCCATGGTTATATTTTGTGTTAAGTTACTTGTCAAGTTGTCATGCACTAAGCATATTGCAATTAAGGATGTTGGGCCTACAACTCACAATCTAATCAAGAAGAAGAATTTGGAAAAATGGGTGGTTAGAGACAAGGGAGTGTCAAGGATGAGACAAGAGAGTGCCAAGGATAACATCATCAACAATGGATTATTTTTATTATTATGTTTTTTGCCATTTTGTTATGGTAGTTATTAGTTGTCTTATTACTTGGACATTTGTTTTATAGTGGATTGTAGTTAGAGTCAATGATGCGTCTAGATATAGACAGAAATATAATGGAGAAAGGCATGAATTCAGAATATTAATCAAACTATCTCAGTTTTCCTCCCCATTACTCTTCTTCTATCTCATAGTCTCTCATTTCTAATATTTTTTCTTCTATTTCTAATCTAATCTCAAGTCCACAATAGATGGTGTCAGAGCGATTGATCATTGACCATGGCTTCTTCAATTCCTCTGTTTTTCTTCAGTTTTCTCTCTCCCTCTCTATTTCTTTTCTTCTCTATTTGCTCGGTAGATAAACAATCTCTTTAAACCTCAATTATTATTCTACTCTTCTCTTTCTCTTTCTTCCTCTATAATATGTTCTTGCCCTAATTTTCTTTCTTTCACTTCTCTTCCTCAAATTTCCTCAAATTTCTCTTATTTTTCCTAAGCATCAAAATCAAAATCAAATTAGTATTGCAGCTAAGGATCATATTCAAAAATTGGAAGAGTGATTTCAATTTCTAAATATACAAATCCAAGATCTTAAGGAATATATTTCAAAGACAATGCATCAATCCTCAACTCAGTTGACAGAGACGCAAATTTCTTCTACGGAGCTTCAACCATTAGCTTTAAAAAATAAAATGAAATTTACTCAATTGTTGGACTTAATGAAATGGTTGCAGAAGGAAGAATTCCAACTATAGATAGTCGAGATCGGCAAGAAAATAGTTCAATTGGAGGAGATCCATTAAACAACTACAACAGAGAAATGGGGTTTTTAAGAAATCACCTATCTCTGAGTTATTCTAAAGATAATCAGAAGCACTAGTCTAAAATGAATTACTATGAAAGAAATTGAGGTAAAAGATTTCTACCTTAAAATTGATCTCAGTTATAGATTTCCTAAGAGCTTCCTAGATAGGCAATAACATTAAGAATCCACAATCAATCTAGAATTTTCAATTCAAGAAATTAGTGGTAAAACTCTTAGCATTAAAATTGTAGAATTTTTTTAGAATAATCATAGTATTTTATTAACTATATTCAATTGTGCTTAACTGAACCATAAATCACGTTGCTTCATTGTTGATGGCAATATTTTTCGTAAACTTGAAATTGTATCTGTTGTTGAGAGTGGTTTTAGTAGGGAAGATATTGTGGATTTGAGTGTTGTGTTCTTAAACTGTGGGAATATTGAATTGGAGATTAAAGAATGTGGTTTTGAGATATTAAAGGACGATGAGCTGGAAAATAGGAGAAGGCAAAGAAAAAAAAAATAAATCTTATATTCCTTGGAACCATTATCAACAACCAGACTCTTGTTTTTCCAGCTCTAGTGTTATGGATGAATTTGTCACCTAATGAAATTTCATGGGAAGACTTGTATTTCAACCCAGTTTTCTCAATTTTTTCCTTAAGGACAAGGAAATTGTCCAAGAAATGAGTATTATCATAGACTAAGCATATTGTAGCCAAGGATGTTGGGCTTACAACTCATAACCCAATCAATAGGAAGAATTTAGAAGATTTGGTGATTAGAGACAAGGAAGTGCTAAGGATGAGACAAAAGAGTGCCAAGGATAATATCAACAACAATGGATATTTTTATTATTTGTCATTTTTGTTATTTGCTATTTTGTTACATTAGCTATTAATTGTCTTACAAGTTGGATATTTGTTTTGTAGTGAATTGTAGTTAGAGCCAATGATGAGTCTAAATATAGACATAAATGTAATGAAAAAAGGCATGAATTCAGAATATTAATTGATCAGTGTGAGATCAAAGTAGATGTAATGAGTTAGATCTTTCAAGCTAGGCCTTATGAAATTGACCTGCAAAGAACAAGAAGAAGTCAAGAGGGGGCCAAGCCTTTCGTCTAATGATGAGCGTTCAACGATCAAGTCAGTGAGGTTGTTCACTAATGATTGGAGAGAAGGTTTTTCTCTTGGTTATGGATATTTTTAGTAAGAGAAAAGAGATGAGGGGATGTAGAGTTCAATTTACCTGAGTTTCATGTTGATTCTCCTTTTTGTATGACTCTAGAAGGGACAAAGTTGTTATCTTTTCATGAGAAAGGATACTCTCTGACAGTAAGCCCCTTTGACTGGCATGGTAGGTGCAGAGGTAGTGAGCGCATGATGCCTACCTTATCCTCAGAAATATTTTATGAGAGTTGTGTTAGGATATGAGGTGAGTTGCATGAGAGAATGCCTTTCTGCCAGCTGATGTAATGCTTGTACCATGAACTCTTGACCACTCAAGGGTTAGCTTGCTCAGCAAGTTACTTATGACTGAAGTAAGATGAGTTTCCTCAGAACTTCTTCGCTTGATGTATATAGGCTATAAGGCCATTGGGATCTAATTATTGGGCTTCGACTTTTCCTCTGGAGCCTAAGGGGGCTTGAGATAAGTGTGGGCATTTAGTCCTTAAAACCCATATAAGATAAGGGAGCCATTTTTGTCCCTTATCATTAATCAAACTATCTCAGTTTTCCTCATTATTATTCTTCTTCTATCCCATATTCTTTCCTTTCTATACTCTTCTATTTCTATTCTTCTTCTTTTTTTTATTTTTTTTATTTTTTTATTTCTAATCTAATCTTAGATCGATGACATTACTCAAGATATGATTAGAATTGCTTTATGAGAATTGAATATAGTGTTAAATACAATCATTGTGGGAATGGAAAGGATTTTTATTTGCCATTTGTATTTTCAATTGCATGGAAAGCATTAAGTAGGTATCGGTGATCAAATTACTACAATGTAAAAAATACTATAATACTACACATGTAGAAATTGAAAACAACAAATATATTTTATTACATTTATAAAAAAGCTAAATCCTTAGTTTAAAAGCATGGATATTTTTAGCATTTTTGTATAAGATTGAGTTGAATGAAATTATGAATGAATTATATGATTTATAAAAATTTTGGCTTATCATTTCAAATGATTTTTAATTTACTTGAAATTTTAGGAGAGTGGCTAACATGTATCCAATATTGTTAAAACCATACCAGCCGATTGGATCGGTTAAATAGGAAACCATTCACTGATATGAAACAATAATCAATCAGACTGAAATTCATTTAACATACGTTGTTTTGAGCTTAAAATTTTTTTTTAGAAAAAAAAAAAAAAAAGAAGGGCAATTTGATTAACAAAGTTGGACCAACAGGTCAAACCAGTCAGACTGCAAACCGACAAAGAGATCTGTTTAACCTTCAGTCCAGTTTTAAAAATATTGCCCGTACCAAACAAACTTAAAAATAAAAAGTGCTCCAAATTTGAGAGTAAGAATTATTTATTTAATTATTTTCCCTCATAAAATTCCCTCTCATAACTTTTTTCCTCCAAAAGTTGACTACTCTTTAAGAAAAATAATTATTTTTATTAATATTATTACTATATGATATGTTTAAATTTTATTGGTTTGAATCATATATTTGGTGGTTATGAAAGTGGAAAATGTATTGCTGGTTTTGTTCTTAACATTGGAGAATGTAGTGCTGTTGGTGCAGAGATTTGGGCAATCTTTAACAGCTTGTTTGGATGAGATGCAGAGAAAGGTAATTAATGAAATGGTAGAGAATGGGAATGGAAGGGAAAAAAATGAGAAGTGTATGTGATAACCTTACTTTTGTTTAGGAGACGCATGAGAAAGGAAGAATAATTAATGAAAGGATAAGTTTTAAAATTACAAAAATAACTTTATAACTTATATATTTAAAATAAAAGAATAATATTATTTTATATATTCAACATGTCAAAAATTTGACTAGTATTCATTCACACTTATTTAATTTAAATAATTCATATATTCATATATTACTTTTTTTTTTTGTATAAACATAAAATATGCACAAATTTAGTACCAAAATAATCTTATAACTTAAAAATAATATAAAATAAATACATGTACTTAAAAAATAGTAACATTGTTTTATACATTCAACATATCAAAAATATTTATATGCATGTACTTTTTCTAAATATTCATATATTTTTTTATTGCTAATATATATAAAACTAAAAATAATGGTTGGGAAATAAATTAATTATGCGACATAAATGTAATTAATATTCAATTACCCCTTCCTATTCTCCAAAATGGGAATATAGCAAAATTTAATGTTTAAAGTATAGAAAAGGGTAAAACTTACCCTTCATTTTCATTACTTACACCTTTAAAAAATTTCTTTCATTTTTTCCAAATAAGAGTACAAGGGTACTCTTTCATTACTTACACCTCTCTTCCCATTCTTATACTCTATTCAAACAGGCTATATGGGTCTTTTTTTTTTTTTTTTTTTTTTTTTGGCTTAGGATAAAGGTATTCGCAGCCTTGTTCTTCAAGTGGACTCTTTTTCAATTGCTCAGTGGTTTTCAAGAAAGAATAAATGCTGCGATTTTTTTGCCAATATTGTTGATTCTTATTTGGATTTTCTAAACAAGGATTGGAATGTTAGAATTATTCATGTTTATCGTGAAGCAAATCAAGTGGCAGATCAGCTAACAAATGAAGCTCTCCAATATTCGAGAGGCATTCATGAGATTATTACTCCTTCTTCAGACGTAAGGAGATTGGCAGATAATGATTTTATGAGAATTCCTTGGTCTAGACAAGTAGGGTTGTGCCTACCTAAGGTTTAGTTTCTTTTGTGCTTTACTGTTTGTGGCTTTTCTGCACTCCTTTGAATAAAAAAAAATATAAAGAATAATATTATTTTTTTAGAAAAAATTAGGTGAAAAAATTAAAAAAAAATATTCAATATGAGTTTTTATTAAAAAATTAAAAAAAAGAGACAACAGTATATTATATCCAAAATTATTTTAGCTCAATGAAATATAATTATTCTTTTAAAAATTTTAAAAAATATTTAAATATTCTAGTATCAAAATTATATTCTAAGTAAAAAATTATATATACATTTCAAAATTATTAAAATGAAAGGATATATATTTTTTCTCAGTGTATAATATTTTTTGTTATTTTTAATAAAAATATATTTTTTATTATTTAAAATTTATAGAATAATTTTTTTAGAAAAATTAGGTGACAAATTTTAAAAATATTTAATATGAGTTTTTATTAAAATATTAAAAAAAGAGACAACAGTATATCAAGTTTTATAACTACATAATATATAAGGGTATTTTGTTTTTTTTTGTTAATCACTGAATTAAAAATTTTATTTTTTAAATGAAAATATTATTTTGTTAACAAAAATAAATATGGGAGACTATTTAATTCGTTAATTAAATTAAATATGAGAGTTAAATAGTAATATGTCCTTTATATTTTTAATATTCCATGTCATGTGCCACTAGGAGGGAGAAAAAACTAAAATGTGCATTTGATTAAAGGATATAACTGTGAATAATTTCAGAAATTTAAGTTGTGTTTGGTCGGCAAAACAAAATAACGAAAGATTGAATAAAACAGAATATTATAAGACAAGACAGAATAAAATTTTATCCTGTCTAATATTTAGAATAATTGAAATTAAGACTTGACATGTTATAAAGATGATAATAATGCTCCTATGAACTAAATATTTAAATTTTTAATAAAAAATCAGTTTAATAAATATTTAAAAATGCTTAAAATAAAATATTTTAATGTACTAAATATTTATATATACTATTTAATGAATAAACACATTAAATTATAAAAATATCAAATATTTATTATCAAACATAATATTTTTAAATAAAATATAAATAATTATAAGAAATTAGAAATAAAATATAAAAATAAAAAATTGATTAATACTCATTAAATAAAAAATTAAAAATGAAATATACATATTTATTCTATTATTTGGTTTAAGATATTTTAGAAGAATGAATTTGGCGAGCTTATTAAAAAAACATTTTCGTTTTACATTTAGCAGCTGAACATTACAAAGAGTTATTTAAAAGGAAAAAAAATTATTCATTCTACATAATTATAATAAATAAAAGTTTCGTAAAAAATATTAAAAAGGAAATAAAACTAAAAAAATAGGGTTATAAAATAAAATTAAAAAAAAATAAATTTGTATTTATGAGATGATAGTTTTGGAAATAGAATACTAAATTTTAATCTCCAATGAGGGACAAGTTTGTCCTTCATATTTGATGAAAACTCAAATTGAGTGGTGAAACTGGACAAAATTCAGTACTTATCTAGTTCTTGTGATACAAAAAACTTGCTAAACGCTAGACTATGTATTTTAATGCTATTCTGTCTAGTCCTTAGGTGCCAAACAAACGCAACCTTAAGATATAATAGCCTATTTTCAAAGAATATTATGGAATTATAAAAAACAAGAAAATTCAAGGTATTTCAAAATAATAGCCTTTTAAAAATATAAAAATTATAATTAATTTCACATTTTACCCCAAACTCTTTTAAATCAAAATAAGTATTAAAAAGGGGTAAAAAACAAAAATCAAATAAAAAATAATACTAGTAATAGAAATGGGACAATTGTTTTAGGGCATCAAAAAAAAAAAAAAAAAAAAAGAGAGAGAGAGAGAGAGAGAGAGAGACAAACATTTTGGGATGAAGACAGTACATACAAAGCAAACATTAGATTATGTTGGCATTTAGATGAGTGGCGGAAAGTTATAATTTCACGTTTGAAGTCCCAATTATTAATTATAAGATACTTTTTCCATTTTGAAATATACGTTTAAGATTTTAATATATAAATTAAAAATTTTTATTAAATTGTGATAATTTTAAAATAAAAATACTAAAATGTAATTTTTTGTTTTAGTATAAAGAAAAATAATTAATACAAATATTTAGTAGATAAATAAAAAGAAAGTGAAGTTAAAAAATAATAAATACTTTTTTAAAATCCTAAAACGAAGTATATTTTGAAATAAAAAAAAAGTAAAATGACATATATTTTAGAACAGATAAAATATTTGATAAATTTAATATTTGGAGTAATATTCTAAAATTCAACTCAAAATTATTAAAATTGAAATTTATAATTGTTAGCATTTGACTCACAAGTCATCAATGACTAGTTATTAGTTGTCCATGTTAGCGTTAAGTATGAATATTAAAAGTTCGAAATTGAATCGAATAACCAAATTAAAAATATTCAAAACCGGATTGAGTTATTGACCTTTTGACTTGCTCTATTCAAACTGGATTGAATGAAATATTTTTATATGATTCTGAATATTAATGTATATCAAAAGTGAAAACTGAACTGAATTAAACCGAACTGTACCGAATTGAATTAAACTGAAATAATCAAAGTTTTTTAGTTTTTTATTTATAATGTATAAATAATGCTAATTAAATACTATATATATAGATAATACAAAAATTATAAAATTATACATGACATTATACCAATTATCAAATTATATTAAGATTATATTGCAAGAAAAATATAATTATAAATGTATATACTTTAATTGAATGTAACTATTGTTATCTATACAACTTAATTAAATATTAGGTTCATTAAATTTGTATTGATGAAAAATTAGTAATATAATATAAATAAAGTTTTAATAATACTAATATATAATCACAAATTAATTTCTTTATGTTTCTATGATTTCTTCCTTTTTTCTTTTTTTTTTTTTTAATTCTTCTTTTCCTTTTGATGGTTTCTAAATTTTGATGGTGTCTTGGTAAATCATTGGTTAGGTCAAACATGCAAAGTTTTATTTATAGATTCTATAATTTTTTGTAAATTTTTTATTTTTTAATTTCTAAATTCCTAATTAATTTCTTACTTGTAGATTTTCATCAATTTTTAATTAAAATCCTTTTGCTAATTATTTAGAAATTATTATTATTATTATTATTATTTATTGTAAAACAAAAAATTTAAAAGAAAAGAAAAAATTTTGTGAGTTTTTTAAGATTATATCTCTAAATTTCCAAATTATATTTGATTGAATTGGACCGGAATAGAAATATCTGATTCCTGAATTATATTATATTGAAATTCTTGAGACAATACAATATATAAATTTTTTATTTCTGTTCTTCATAAATAAAAATCTTTGAAATTTAGTCCAATCCCGGATATTTTCAAATTTTATATTGGATCGAAACATGCTTATCTCTAGTCTATATATAATTAATCAGCATTAGGGCTGAACACGATTCGGGGAATTTGGAGATTTTCAAATCTCCAAAATCAAACCAAACTTTGAAAATTTCTAAATTGGAGTCTCTGAAACGGAACCATGGAGAATAATCTCCATATTGAAACATCCTAATTTTTGAGGATGATTCGGTACAGAGATTCAAATCTAATGAAATGATTCGGTATAGAACGAGACAAAACAGAGATTTGAAGATTTTTTATTGCTAAATAATTAAAAATATATATCTTAAATTTAAAATTAAATTGGTACATACAACAAAATTAAAAATTAAACTATATAGTGTATAATTAAAGAAATTTATTTACAATCCACCAAGTTAAAATAAAAATCAAATTACAAAAAACATAATTAAAATTTACTTTTATATATATATATATATATATTACCTTTAAATCGGTTCTAATTTTGATTCTTCAGTTTAGGACGATTTGGTATAATTCAGTTTGGATAAGTCATTTTTCGGTTATGAAGATTTTTGGTAAGGATTTTTGATACGGTTTGATATTTTCGAGTTCCGTGCTCAGTCTTAATCAAAACCATTAAATCAAATAGATGCAAAATTACAATTGAATTAAATTTTTACACAAAAAAGGAGATTCAAATATAAACTCATTATGAAATTAAAAAAATACAATATTATTAAGATAAATATGTGGATATTTCTAAAAAAAAGTTAAATACGTGAATACAACCTAACTAGTAACCAACAAATTAATGTGTCATTCAATCAACTAAAAAATGGGACACGACATATGAAAACCCCTATACATGTATATACCAACTTAAAAGGCATGAATCATAGCTAGGGAGTGACAATGGACAATCCCTTTCAACATGGTACATAGCATAAAGCATGAGTGATGATAGATTAGAAGGTGAAAAGTGGGTCAATGGGCTGAGTCCTGAGTCAATGGGCTGTGTATTTAACATCCTGACAAGGTTTGATGATAGTATATCAGAACATTTATATGTATGTAATGAATGCTAAAACCAAAGATTTACTAAATGAAAACAGAGACTCCATTTATAGGTCTAGTAGAAAATTCTTATAAAATAGATTTTTAATCACCGATTATATTGCTCAGGATACAAACATGTGAAAAAAAAAATCACTTGAATTACAAATAAAAATATCGTATAATTTATATAAAATTGAATAGTTAGTTTTTGAGATTATTTATTTTAAATCTATATATAATCTTATAACATTATAATATAAATTTAATTTTATCAGGTGTATATATTATTTTCAATGTCAGTATAAAAATAATATATTCAAAATAGAATTTTAAAATATCAAATTTGATTAATTTGAAATTACCGTATTTATAGTAAATTTTTAAAATATTAATCTATAATAAATTTAGTGTATAAAAAATTTATACTCTAAAAGTAGCTAAAAATTTCCCTTTGGTCAGTATATTAATAATTCAAAAACAAAATCAATTTGAGAAGGTGATCATATAGGGAAGAAGGAAGGAGAAATGTGAATGCATTAAAAACAATAAATAAAAAAAGTAGGAAACAAAATTGCGATTGTCACTCTATTAGTCATATCAGCCTTTCTTGTTGACATGCAAGGGATGGTTTTCAAAATCTTATCATTATTTCTTTTAGGACACTATGAAAAAAAAAAAAGGCTATCGGTCACAGGATTAAGCGCTAATTTTATAAGTTTTAATGGAGAGCGCACTCAAAATTTACATAAAAATAGATTATATTTCAATAATTTTAGATTTTGTATAAAATGGTGTGCTAAATTTCAATAATTTTAAACTTTATATATATGAAAAAGAAAAAGAAGACTTCAAAAAAAATTGTTTTTAGGTGATTTGGGCTTATAAAGCCTAAGTCAATCCTCTTTATATATACTTTTAATTTTAAAATTTTAAAGAACACTTTAAATACTAAATTTACTAACTAACCAAACCTCTCAAATTAGTCATTGAAAATTCAAACGTGAAACGGTAGTTTTTATCTGCTAATTTAAACATACACTTAGCATATATAGACACACATTCAACTTTAGAAATAGTCAGTAATGTGGGGCTGGCCATTTTCATCAAAACGAGATTGTTTCATATTCACGTTCAGCATGCAGTCTTTTTTTTTTTTTTTTTTAAATTTAATTTAATTTATTATTATTATTATTATTATTAATTAATGAATTAGATACAATAGCCTTCAACTTATTTTTCAATCCCAATTCTCGAATTTCAAAAAAGAATAAAAAAAAAAAAATCATAATCTGTAGCCACCTAAACTCATATTTGCATTCATATGCTGTATGTATATAACTACACGTTGATTTTTGATTTTTTTTTTCTTTTATACATATTGCAGGCGGCGAATATATACATTATTTATCTATTATTGTGTTTAGAGTGAATTAGATATATACAATACTTGCACCGATTTCCTTAAATTATTAAATGTAAATTTTCATTAAACTGATATAAATTATTAAAAATAAAGTAATTTACTTTATTTACAAAATATTTTTTTATGAAAAATTATAATTTTATTTATATTTTTTTCATATATTAAACTGTTTTTTCATAATTCTTTTTAATTATAAATTTTTTTTTAATTTCTCCTAACTATTTGTATGATATGTTTGACACTGAAGGTTGATCGCCACTGCTAAACTAAGCAGGCCCATAATCTCTTTTAATATTAATTCTTGTCAAGATTAAATAGTAAAAATAATATATAATTAAATATAAAAAATAATAAATAAATATAACAAGAGGATAATAATAATATTTTTAATATACTTAAATAAAATTATATTTTAAAAATTTTATTGTAGAAGATAATTAGAAAATACAATTAAAAAGATATAAAAATATATATAATATATATTATATTCATATTCTGCACCCAATATATGAAAATCAAAGGAGATTTAATAAACAATAAAGAATATATTGAGATGTAGTTAAGAATTTTCCTTTTGTCTTCCCCAAAAAAAAAAAAAAAAGGTGCCTCTGTTTCTTGAAAAGTACGTATAAAAACAAAACTGGAAAAAAAAAAAAAAGAAAAATAAGAAAAAGTCACAGCTACCCTCACAGATTTGCATTAAAAAATTTCACTACCCAGCACGCAATTTAAACAACCTTTCAAATTAGTGCAACAGCAGTAGTGCCAGTAGCTGCAGCAGCAGAAGAAGACACCCTCCACCATCACCACCACCTCCACCTCCTCCTCCCTCCTTATTCCTTCTTTTTGTCTTCTTCAGGTTTAAGACCCTGCCCATAGGCCATAGCTGCGGTCCCCTCTTAAATTCTCTCTCTCTCTCTCTCTATTTTTTTTAAAATTTTTATTTTTGCTATTAATTGTCCTTTTTTTCCACCTGTAAACGTTGTTTACTCAACATTTGTACCTCTCCTGGCTAGTCTCCTTCCTTATTTCAAAATTCTCCCTTATACCCTTTCCCTTCCCTTAACCTTCTCCTAGTATTTATATAGAAAGATCCATCTCTTTCTCGCTGTTTCAGTGCGGAGATCAAGGGATTTCTGTTAATTTTTGCTTTTGAAAAACTAATTAAGGAAAAAGAAAATAGATCTTGAAGATCCCTTTCTACCCTTTTGAAGTTTTCTTGATTTTCAAGAAGATTATGAAGAACCAGAACAAGAAACAAACAGAGACAGCAGCTACATAGAGACCACTTCTTCTATTCATTTTACATTTTCTCTGGTAATTTAGACCCACCCAGTAGTTTTCGGATCCCTATTATTTTCTTGGTCTTTCAATATAAATCTTTTTTTTTTCTTTTTCATTCTACTTGTATATGTATATATGTGAAATCTTGATTATTATTATTATTATTATTATAAAGCTGGAATCATAAAAAATCACATCTTCTACCTAGAAATCGGTAAGCGAAGGTTCCCAGAATCATCCATGCATATTTCTCAGTGATCTCACCTTTCTATGCCTCATTCGTGTGCGTTTATAATATTATTATTATATTTTCTCTTTCTCTTTCCTTTTTGTTTGTTGATCAATATTTCAAGATTCAGTGAAGGGGTTTTGAATTTTGATCTTTATTTTTACGTTTGCAGAAAGAAAGAGAGAAAAAAAAAATGTCAACACCAAACTCCCCATGTGCGGCCTGCAAGATTCAGAGAAGAAAATGCACACAAGAATGCGTTTTTGCACCATATTTCCCACCAGATCAGCCTCAAAAATTTGCTAATGTCCATAAAGTATTTGGTGCAAGCAATATCGCTAAGCTTCTCAACGAGCTTAACACAGCACAACGTGAAGATGCGGTTAATTCTCTAGCTTATGAAGCTGAAGCTCGACTCCGCGACCCTGTCTATGGATGTGTAGGCCTAATTTCAATCCTTCAACACAGATTGAAAGAACTGCAGACTGATTTATACAACGCCAAAAAAGAACTTGCACAATATATTGGTCCTCAAGCAATGCTTCCCACTTTTCAATCTCCGCCATATATGGCGGCAGCGCAAACCCAAATGAGTAATCCGATAATGGGTATCCCAACAGGGGGGGCAGCACATGGTGGGCAATTGGTATTTCGTGAGCCTCAACAGCAACATCAGCATCAGAATCAAATATTCGAGGCTCAACAACAATTAGCTGCTGCTTTGGCTGCGAGAGAGCAGCAGCAGGAGATGTATAGGGGTTATGAAAACCAGCAACAAGATCAGATTTTGATGAGGTTTAATAGAGGTTTCGATTGTTCTAATTCGGTTTCCACTAGTAGTACTACTAATAATATTAACAATGCGTTTAATCAGATTACTATTGCTGCTGCTGCTACTGCTATGCCACCTAGTTTAGCTTTAGGCACTTTTGATAATAATACCCATTATCAGATTCAAACAGAGCAAGTGGATCATCACCAGCTCCAAGCACAGATTTTTCTTCAACCACAACAACAAGAGCAACAATCTCAACAAACCCAACAACAACAAAGGTCTGGAAGTGATGAAGGAGGAAGTGTAGGTCCATCTTGTTGATGGGTTTTTTTTTTTTTTTATTTTTTTTTATTACAGCTGCTGATCAATCTGCAATATAATTCTAATTCTTGAAGAAATTTTCCATTTTAACTAGGTACGTATTCTTTTTATTAATTTTTTTTTTAAAATTTTATTTCCTTTGAATGGTGGTGGGTGTTTGTTTTGTGCTCGTGCACATGTACAAAAAGAGCTTTGCATTTATGAATGCTTTCTAAGCTTTTATGTGTAATTTTGTTTGGTTTTTCACAAATGAGGCAATAACAGTCTGCTGGTAATGGAAAGCCAAAATTACTCTTTATTGCATACTAGCAGAAAGGGTTTGGTAAAGAGAATTATTGTCTTTTCATTATCAGGATAGATATATATATATATATATATATATATATGCACACGCAATCTTCCTTATTCATCAATTATACCTGGCTAGAAACTACCCATGACCTTCAGGTCATTGGTACAGAGTTATTTCCATAACTATGATATCGCAAATTCAAACATAAACGCAAATTCAAACATTAACCAGTTTTTATTCTCCTTAGTAAAAAATAACATGGGTTATGGGTAATTAAATAATAATATGTGAACAAATTACAAACATAGATTAATTAAGCATAATGTGATGATTATACCTTGTTTAATCAAGTCTTAGAATTCTGTTTATAATTTGTACTACCCATGTGAGAAAAGTGAGTATTACTGTATTTTCTTTTCTTTTGTGGCACAAGACAAAAGTGAGGTAGCTATATAGCTTTTATGGAAATTTGGTTGCCCTAATTCTTTCCAAGAACTTGACTAGAGTGCACATAACTAGAATTTGTTCTTTATGTAAAAGCAACATTAGTCTTCTTTAATGGTTTTCTCCAATTAAATTAGAAGCAATGACGGAGTTAGGGACCGAGGGCCTTACAATATAAAAGTTTTTAAATAAAAATTCGGTCATATATTATATTTGATTCCCTTATTTTTTAAGTGAAAAATTTTCTTTAATATGCCATTAGTTTCATTTATGAATGAATTTCATAATAAAATGAATTTTAATGTTTTGAGCATATCAATTTGCTCTAAATAAAATTAATGAGATCAATTTTGGTAGAATTTCAAAACTCTACAGTTAATATAGAATTCATTTTGCAATTTTTCCTATTTTTAATGAAATATTGCTTTAGATATAACTAATGTCATGGAATTAGAGATATCAAAACTCTCTCTCTATATATATTATATGTCAACCTCAAATTCATTATGAAATTCCCATTATAGCATATATCTGAAATTCAATGTAAAACACCATAAAGATATACCTGAATATAGCTAGCTTAGAATGCTTAATAAAGCTGTTATCAGAGTATCTTTAGAGATCATAGCCTCAGCCTCTCTATATATCTAACATGAATTTATCATCTCTTTGAAAGCATATAGTGAAGAGTTTTTTAATTGCTTTTGTGCAGGTCATAAATGCCACACACAAATGAACGTATAGAGTAAGAGAAAGAGAGAGAGAGAAATGTACATATGAGATCTGATCTGAAGTCAGCATTGTTTTTTGGGTTTGAATTGAAAGAAGAAGAAGACTTTGTGGGAAGATAATATTTTGAAATATTGTAGGATCTGCATTGATATTTTCAATCTCCTTCATTTTGGTAAAGACAGAGAGAGATGAGAAGATTGTTATATTAACTCTTTCTTTATTATACTAGTTAATTAATATTATCTTATATAATATATATGTCTTTTTTTAAAGCTTTAATTTATTTATGATTGTCTCTAAAAGTAATACTCTATTTATTAATTTTATGGATGGCATCTTGAAGACAGGTTGGCTGTACATGATATTAGATATTAATACTATGTTTATAGCTTATTTAATTTCTATTAAAGTAAATCAGTATTAAGCTAGCTAGTAGCTTAATGGGTTAATGTATCTATCTTGTATTGCAAGAGAGAGAATCCTGACAATCTCCTTTTATATTTTAGGGTTTCAAACCTTTTAGCCTAAGCAAGATACTTATATTTAATTTACTCTAGCAAATTATGTTTCTGCACAAAATTATCTTTACAATATTGCATGCTTGTAAATCATCTTCCATTGATATTCAAACATCAATATGATATTTTTCTAATTGTTTCACATATTAATTTTTAACTACTTTGAATGGTTTGATCAAGATTAGGTGAGCTAGCTTCATATGGGTATAAATATGGGAGTGGGCAAATGGTGTAAAGTGTATATAAATGTTATAATTGTAAAGTGTATATAAAGGTAATACTTTGGTTATGCAAGAGAGGAAGTATAGGAAGAATATTTGCCATTTAGATAGTCATTCTCCCAAGGGAAAGTGTTTGGAAGACCAAAAAGATGTAAAGTGAATTTAGTTTTCTAATATTGTCAAAGTGTTTGGAAATTTGGGTCTGGAGAGGAATTGTTAGGATAACTCCCCAAATCCTAAATCTATACTAAAAAGGAATAGATAGAGTTTTTTTTATTTGGGTAGAATGAAATATCCCACATTGAGTGAGAGTAGGAAACTGAAGGGGGTATCCTCCTATAAATAGCAATTTAGCATGAGATTTTAAAATACAACTTCAATAATTGAGTTAAGACTATAACGGAATTATTGGACTAGTGAGAGAGAGAGAGTTTACAATTTTGTCCATTCAAAAATTACATTTATAGGATCCACATATCTTACATTAATTCTCATAATATTAAATTTCATATAAATTATTTATTTACTATTCATAAGTAAGTTTGCTAACAAAAGTATAAGCATGTGTACGTTCCATTTATAAATTCTGAGATACATTATACATTTGAGTATATGAGCTCACCTTTGGCATGTATGTATATATTTATTAATTATATCACTATATTTCTCAAAAATGACTGCAAACTCAAGTTCACAGAGATTGAAAAAAACCCTTAAGTGCTCTAACAGAAAAAGCTAATGACTCAAAAGAGGCATCGATAACAAATTGGCTGAGTTGCTTAAGGACCAAATTTAATTAATTAAGAAACCACAATAAGAGATTATAGACAATAAAAGATTAATGGCGATCTCATCAGAATTTATTGGCAAATTAAACATAACACAAAACACGAAAGCACACAAACTAATAGTTAAAATTTTGAAAGGGATTAGAAAACAGAGATTTTTGGTACTTCACCGTGAGAAAGATTTTAACAAATACTTATAAATATAATCCAAGACTAGACAGGTGGCAAGTTTTTGCCTATATATATATATATATATATATATATATATATATATATATATATATATATATATATATATATATATATATATGTTTCACGCTTATTTGAATGGGTCATCTCACTAGAGCCATAGACTCGCTCCATCGAATTAAAGACATTGCTTAGAGGTTGCTTCTCCTACACATCTCTTATTCATTATTCAGCTAAAACTCGATAACATGAACTTCATATCATACTCGATCAGAATCTCTTTAAGTCCATTTCAATGAACAACACTGCAACATGTAATCCTACTTCAAAAGGAACTCGAACCTCCAATTAGACCTTATAAATACCAAGGGATTTTCGGTAAGACAAGTATTCTAAACACACACTCTTAAGCTTTCTAATTCTAGCAAATTATAACTATTTTTTATTTAAGCATCGGAGTGACCCCCATATATATCGCATTAAGATTGGGACTCGCTTCGAGTATATATATATATATATATATATATATATATATATATATATATATATATATATATATATATATATATATATATGACTACAATAAAGTTAAATGCAATAAATAAATTTGTATGTTTAATGGGAAATCAGAATATAATTATTTCGGGATTACTCTTCTATTTTCATAATTGCTGCCGATCCATTCAGCAATTAAGAATCGAACTTGAAATCCAAATCTTTGTTGTTGAATTTTTCATCTGGGGACTTCTAGCAAAATAAGGTAGCTAGATCTGTGAAAGAACCCTTTGAAGCCATTTTTAAAACCATAGTATGAGGTGATTTGATCTTTTACCTAATAATCAAACAGATTAACAGAAGAAAATATGCAGAATGTGCTGATTAGAAAACTACATTTCTGTCTGCTTTGTAAGTTTTCTAAAATTGCTGCTTTCATTGGCCTATTATGGACAAAAACAACATTATCAAATTCACTGTGTTCCATATCTATCTCTATAACTTATTGCTCATTGTTATACCTAACCATGAATTAGTGGCAAGATAATTAAGTAAATACAAAATATCGAGCCATTATCATTTCCCTTTCAATTGAGATAAAAATGTAATTTTTTAATTTGTTGCTTTTTTCTTAGGCCTCGTTTGGTATTAGGGATTTCAAATAAGAGATTTTACAAAATTTATAGATTTAGACTAAATACACTGTTTGACATTTTAAAAAATGGTCAAAATTTCTGAATTTTGAAAAATCTCACACCTTCTAAACCCTTCATTTTTTAAGGTTTTAATGAGAAAATTCAAAATCCATTTTTTTTTATATGATGGATAGTGATAATTTTTTTATTTTAAAATTGTCCTTAACAATTCATTAATTTTATAATCAACTCAAACAATGTAATTCTTAAAATTTATGGATTTCACAATCCGTAGATTTAAAATCCATTTATTTTATTAAATCCATGAACTTAAGAATTTCTTAATCCAACCGAAACCTTGATTCATTTTCTTATATCTTCCCCCTGTCTTACAAAAGAAAATGGAGGATAAAAATAAAGGAAAGGAATAACTAAAAAGAAGAATTGAGACAATGATTAAGCCAGAAATTTTTTTTAAGGGAACCAAATTTTTTATACCATAATTTATATCGTATAATTAAATCAATTTTTATATATTTAAAAAAAAAATCACCTCAAACAAATTTTAGTAATTTTGCAACATATTTTTGCATTTTGAAGGTTGAGAGGCATGGCCCTCTGGTCCCCCCTCCCTCCATCATTGAATTGAGAAAAATATATTAATTCCATATTAGAGTTATTAGGGTCAGTAATTTTTATCTTTTGCATTATAAGGCAATCATTCTACTGTGTTAAACTATTAATTAATCTAATAACAAACAAAAATGTTTAGTTGTTTACATATATTGGCATCATCCTATAAATGTTTTTATCACTTTTATGTGCTAGATACAATAATTATTTTTATTTCTCTATATAAAAAAATATTTTAATCTTTTTTTCTTAAAATTATGATAATTTAATAGTTTTTTTAATTCGTGTGTTGAAATCTTAAACAATATATATTTTGATACGGAGAGAGTTAATAATTTATTATATAAAACATTTATCCATTGTCAATAATTTAACCAAAAATATGAATCAAAGGGCGGGGAGACATTTCATATATCGTTTTGAGCCAATTATATGGTAGCTTTACACAATGTATGGATGAAGTTGAAATAAAGGAGAACAAAAGGGAATAAAAAGAAAATTGGTAAATATTTTATTTTGTTTAACTCCAAGTTTTTTAAAGTAAAGGGAAGAAAATAGAGAGAATAATTCAACTTCATTCTCTTTATATAAGTTGAAATTAGTTACACGTTAAATTAGAGTGTAAAAAATTTGAACTCTCAGAGAGAGTTTATATTTTATGTATTTTGTCATTTTTACTCTTAATAATTGAAAATTCATATGTTCTCTTTTTTATTTATTTTGTAAACTTTTATTCATTTATAATTATAATTCTCATCTCTTCTCTTTTACCTAAATATAATAACACCATTTTTTCTCCCTTCTCCTTAATTATTAATTAAATTTTATTTTGCCAAATAAAATAAATTAAAATTTTCCCTTTCTTCTCCCATTCTCTCCATTTCCCTGTCTTTAAAATAACTTATCGCGCCCCATTTTATTGCAATGCATAATATCATATTGATATAATAAATATTAAAATTAAAAAGAAGGCATTCCATTTACAAAATAAAACTAAAAAGAAAAAGAAAAGTTAGATTGGGATTTGATTTCCATTACCATGTCAAATCCATGCACGTGACAAAATTGCTACCAACTTATGAAAGTCAACAACAAAAGGTAATGGAAAAGAGAAAAAGTGAAGAACTAAAAAAAAAAATACCAATAAAATAGTACGGAAGAGACAAAATGGAGATCACTTGCATGCAATAGTTATTGGATAATTAGAGCGGCTGTTATCAGGTAGTTTTGTTTTAAAATCCCTACTAGAAGTCTAAAACCAATCCCAGCGCTTTTGTTGATTTATTAGTTTTAATTCAATTAATATGAAAATATATATCAATAACATTAGTTAATAATTAGTTGAGTTATTCATGATTAATAATCAACAATTAATAGATTATTGCATACTGAGATACTCTCTCTATTATAAAAAAAGTGATCATTAAAAAAGTTAATTTTATTCATAAATAAATGGTCATTTAACAACCTAAAAAAAGAATGGTAAAATAGCTAATTTACCATTCCATTTTCCAAGTATGAGAGATGTTTTCCTAATTTATACTACAATTAATAGGAATTTTTTTGACAATTTATAATAAAGTTACTACTACTTTAAAAATGATAATTTTTTCTTAATAGTCACTTTTTTCATAATGCAAAGAGTATAATTTAATAGTAAATACATATTCCTCTGAAAAGAAGTGCTAAATACTTTCTTTTCTTCTTTTTCCATTCTCATGATAATATATAAACTAAATTTATAAATAATATATATCTATAAATTTTAATACAGTTTATACGTCATTATAATAATGGAAAAAGTAATAAGATAAGATAAAAATAGAAGATATTTAGCACTTCTCTTTTTCTGAACAATAGATTCATTATCGATTATCCCTTTGTAATTCTCAAAAAAAAAAAATTAATTATTGAATTTTAAAAAAATGCTCAACATTGGTTTTTAATTGCTTGTCCCTTAATTAATGAATTGATATATATATATATATATATATATATATATATATATATATATATATATATATATATATATATATATATATATATATATATATATATATATATATATATATATATATATATATATATATATATATATATATATATATATTGTTGTTAAATATTTTCATAGGAATTAATTTTATCAACTTGATTCAACAGTTAGAAAATTATCATATTCATATTTCATAATAATATTAAATTTTCTTTTTCAAGCTTTTCCATATAGCGTTCGTTCAATTAAAATTCTCGTGGCCATAAGTAAAATCAAAAGTTTCTTTGCCTGATGAAATTAATTGGTATTGCATTGCTAAAAAGGAAATACCAAAAATACAAGCAAAGGCAAAAAATAAATAAATAATTAAATAGAGATAATGATAATTAATGAAAAAAATTGTGAATATGGTGGCCAGATATATATTTTAAAACTTTAACCTAACCCCAACTCATGAATAAATCAAGTAATCAGTATAAATTCAAATACCATCCGAGTAATAGATTTAAATTAGGATTTCTCCTCTGAAAAAAAGAAAAGAAAATCGGAGAGCAACTACTCAACTGTTTTATTCCATTAGTTTGATGTTTTTACAGTATTATAATAAAATTAATTAATTAATGGAAAGAAACTGTGAGCACGCAATTGCTCATCAACACAATGAACTTTCTCTCTCTCTCAGCTGGTACGGTGTCCGGACTCTTTTTCTCAGTTGCGTTTCAGTGCTGAGCAGCGGTCGAAAACACAAATGTGCACACAATCCTTCTTATTAATAATAATATGTCCTTTTTGTCCCCTTCACCCTCCTTAATGCCTCTTCTCTCTTGTCCTTTTCCTTCTTATGCCTCTCTCTCTCTCTCTCCCTCTCCCTCTCTCTGTCCCTGTCTCTTCGCGTTCCGTTCAAGATAAGCGACCCGTTCCTTCCGTATCTTTACACTATTCTTTTTTCCCCTTTTTACCCTTCTATTTTTTCTAATATTTCCGTATTTACGTCAAATATACCCTTAACTGACATAATTTCACCTTTTATTTTTTTAATTTGGATTAATTATTATTTAGGATGGATTAGATATTAAGTATTTATATCACTTACAGCAAGTATGTGCAGTTATATAAGTCAGTATATTTTTATAAAATTATCATGATTTTATAAATAAATGTGTTATACTATATGTATGTGTATTTTTTTTAAAAAAAAATTCCACGTTTTATTTTTTTTAAATTATTTTAGTAAATTATGAGTTGAAAATATTTTAAAAAATATAGACTAAAGTTTGAAAAACCCTAAGACATACCAAAAATGCCAAATATAGGCACATACTATTTAGACTCTAAATTTAATGTGAATAATTACTAACTAATACTTAAAAATGGATGCTCCCTCCATCCCAAAAAATAGACTTGTTTAACTACTTTGAGTGTCCCAAATTATAGTCTATTTTCTATAATTTTAAAGCAACTAATTAACTTATTTCTTAAAATACCCTTAATTAATCTGTATCTTTATAAAAAAAAATATTTTTCTAGATTACATATTTTCAAAAAATTAATTATTATTACATCCTTTCATCTATTTCTAAAGTTTCTTTTATAATTTTCACTATGAAAATATATCTAATTCTTAATAATTTTTGAATTGTACTTTAAATATTGTAAAGTAACATTAAGGGTAAAAAAAATTACTTATAAAATTAATTAATATAACTATATTAACTATAATTTCTTAATTTCAGTGAAAAAAAAAAGCAAATAGACCTATTTTTTGGGAAGGAGGGAGTGTATATATATATATAACAATTTTAAAGATTAAATAATAATTTATCATTTAAATTATCAAAAATAAAGTATAACTTAATTATTTAATTTTTAAATTATAAAATTTGACTTGTGAATTAGATCAAATTTAAAAGCTAAATTATACTCCTTAAATTTTTTATTCAGTGACGTTTTTGGGAAACAACCATTTTTTTTTATTTTTTATTTACGATCTAGGATATCAAAAATACATTTTTTTTTCAAATATACCTCCTATTTTGACTACACTAAACATATTAATTAATATATTTAACCAATAGAAATTAATTAAGGATAAATTAACCTTTTAATTATAAAATTAAAACATACTAGAAGAGTAAATGCATACTTCGCAATGTTCAATAGAATTTGTCTTTTTTGAATTTTTTTCAAATTATTTATCATTTCAGAAAATTAATAAGACTTTAATTTTTTAATTTTATCCTTATTCTTTTTAATATCTACTATTCTATAGTTAATACACATATTATCTATCAGTACTCTATAATCAATAAAAATAATTTAATCATTTTATTTTTAGAATTTACTATAATTAATTATTTTTTAATCTTTGTAAAATAATAAAAAACGAAAATTAAGAATGAAAGGTGGAATATATACATTATCTTTTAAGCCTTAATAAAGAATTAGAGGGAGTAACAAAATAACCATCTTGTATATTCCACCGGGCTGGTCACATGCTCTCTTGTGTGCAGTTGAAGTTTTTATTTTTAATAGTACTATTTTATAATTTTATTACTATTTTGAAAAACCTCGTAAGGATAAATAGGAATAATTTATGCAAGGTGGTGAATAATTAATGACCGGGGAAGTGGAATAGCCGGTATCAGGATAATAGAATAGTAAAGGGCGTGAGTCGGTGACGGGTATAGTGCAGGATCCCTCAGATCGTGAAGAGGAGCTTAAGGTTTAGTCATGTCGAATTAGGATCTCAAACGGGTCAATCAATCAAAACGACTGTGTGTAGTGCAGGTTCAGGAAAAAGTCCCATTTTCAGGTACGGATACTGACGTGGAATGGCAGGTCATCGGTCAAAAATCACAACACAAAAGCGAAAAGGAATTTTTTTTTTTTTTCTTTTTTCTTCATCGTCAGTCGTGCGTACTCCGATGCAGAGGAAGGTTGAAGAAGAAGGAAAGAGCGTTAATGAAGTAATCGAGAAACGATGTGCTGTGTATCAATGGAGAATTACGTAATTGCCCATGTTCTCGTTTAGAGAAAGAGATGGTGGCAGGCTGGCAGCCTTGAAGTAGGGTAAAAACGCGCATGGTACACGGACGTGCTGCTCAGAAATAGGGCAATTTGCCCTTTCTTTTTCCCACTAACCATTAACTATTCGAAAGTTAACCAGCTTTTCCATAACTACCCAGTGGTTTTTGTCTTTTTTTTTTACTTGTTCACCTCTATTTTATTTACTACATATTTTTTTACAAAATTTAAGAAAAAATTAGATAATATATTTTTTCTTTTTATATTTTTTATTAAATATAATTACATTTTATTTTCTTGAAAAGTTAAATTAAAATTTAAGAACAAAATAAATATAATAAGTAAAATAATGTAAAAAAAAAAGAAATAAAACATATTTTTTTCAACATTCTAAAAAAAATCCAAATAAATAGGACAAAGATTTTTTTTTGGTGAATCCCTAATTTTGGCTCTGTAAGGTTGATAAATAAAATAAAATTTTCTTTATATTGATCAGCTTGAAGTTAATAGTACTATAATCATTTTCATTAATGATAATATCATTCAGTATTTAAAATTAAAATTTTTAATATTTAATCATTTTAAATTATTTGATAATATACATTTTAAAAGTATTAATTAATTTTAAAATTACTTAAAATAATAATCAAAAATTTTAACTTGATATATATATTAACTACAATAAGTGATTAAATTTTTAAATATTTTTATAATTTAAAAATTATATCACTTATTTTTTTCAACATTTAAAATTCAGTACTTAATTTTCTGTTTTACAAAATAGGGAAGCTAAACTAGTAATACCTCATAATAAAAACAAGAAACATTGCTTTATATCTTAACTTTTAAAATTAAAAATTCTTTTTATATGTTAAAAAAATTTTAAAACAAGAAAAAAGGTATATATCTAGAACTTTGTCTTTGCATTGGAGAAAAATTGAACATGAATCTACTATTTAAGTTGTCTATACACTTGTCACTAGTTATGAATTATAAAAAATTTTCATAATTTAAATTCTTAACTTTTTGTATTATAAGATAAACACTTGATAGCTAGACTATTAATTTAATGGCAAATTATTTTTTAACTTTATGCATTGTAGAATAGATACTTCATTATAAATTATTAATAATAATATTAGCGCTTTTTTTAATTAAAAGAAATATTGGTGCATTTTAATTTCATAAAATAATGGATAATTAAATTGTTTAATGAATCATTCAAAATCAAAATTCAAAGTTGAATGAACCCAAAAGAAAATTTCAAATTTGAATGCTAATATTATAAAAAATAATAATAGGATAATTATAAAATTTTAATAAATCTCAATAATATTAAATTATCTTTTTTTAATATTCAAAAATAACAATAATAATTATTGGGCTAAAAATATTATTTTTTCTGAAAATACCCTAATGAACACAAATTTAAAATAAAGAATAGTCAAATGTGTTTGAAGTGATTAATGTGAAATTTTATTATCCAATTAATAATGTTACTTTAATGAGTTGGTGAAATTACCTAAAATGATTTGGAAATATTAGGATTAGGATAGAATTTTTATTCACACGGAGTACTTGTAGAAAAAGAGAGATTACTTTCGCTTTATAATTAATAAATAAATAAATCCATAAAAGTAATACTAATTAATTAGGTAGCATATCATAGTCCCTCCACCCTTTGACCCAATAGGCAGTTGGCGGTTTAAACCAAGGGCAATTTAGGAATTATACGAATAAAGTACAGGGACAAACAGGTAACTCAGAGGTATTATAAATTGCAACTCAAAAGGACCCCCTCTCCATATGGCATCACTTAAAAGCCCCGGTTTGTTGATCGGACGGTTATAAATTTACTCTCTCTTAATCTCAACGGCTCATATTTAGCCTCCAATGAAAATGACGTTTATGCCATGGTGACGCCTCTCCCTTGTCATTTCCGCTACTTTTTATAATTATTATCATTATATATATATAGTTTTTTTTTTTTTACCTCTCCCTCTGGAATTTTAATCAGAAAAAATAAAAAAAAAATTACAATTTTCCATTTTTTTTTTCTTTTTCTATCGGGATCGTGAAAACTCAAAGATCGGATCGAGAGTTGCTGGACTTGAACGTACTCTACACCATACAACTCTCTCTCTCTTTTTCTCTGGTAAGCCATTTACTTTGATACATTTTTTTTTTTTGTTGGAAACGGTGCCGTTTTGATGGTTTCATTGACGGTTAGTGTTCTTGTCTTGTAGGTGCTCGCATGGACGTTGAAGACGCCGAGAAAAGAGAGAGAGCTTGATCTGAGAAAACGAGTTTACATATTTGTTATTATTATTATTTTTTTTTAAAGTGAAATTGAAGGTAATTATCTTGAGATTTTTTGAACTTTTTTTTAATTAATTTTTGTTTTAGATGAATATTTTCAGAAGTCTAGAAAAAGTTATATTAGGCTGTTTGGATACAGAGATTAAGATTGAGTTTTGAAAAGGAAAAATTTGATAGTTTTCGTTATGGAAAATGGATCTTGAAGGGATCTTTTTAGACTATATCAGTTTCTTGCATTTCAAGGTGAGAGAAAGTTTCTAGAGTGAGAAGTAAAGAGCTTGTAGGAGACGCGTTGATTATTGCTTTCCATTTTCCTTTCTATGAATTTGTTCTTGTTCAAATAGCCATGATTTTTACTGTTTTGGATTCTGTTAAAAAAGAATAGAAAAGAAAAGAAAAGAAACTTATGAATCGTTTCCATTTTTATCTTTCTTGTTACAGTTTCTTTCTGTCTCTCTTGGATTTCTTGTTAGACACTGTTTGATTATGTATATATCTCCCTCGTAAAAAGAGGGGAAAAAAAAAAAAAGAAAAAATATTTTCCATAAATTGGGTACACGAAACTTCTCTGAATCATTGTTAATGGTAATATAGTATATTAAAAGAAAAAGAGTTTTTTTTTTTTTGGGTTATTATGAGTATGAAATTGTGAGGAACGAAATGAATTAATTTTAAATTTTTTTTTTGTGGTTTTTATATTTGTTTGTAGGTGATAATAGAAGAAAGAGAAAGAATATATAAAATGTCATCATCGAATTCGCCATGTGCGGCGTGCAAGTGTCTGAGGCGAAAATGCACTCCAGAATGTGTTTTTGCACCATACTTTCCACCGGATCAGCCTCAAAAGTTTGCTAGTGTTCATAAGGTTTTTGGGGCAAGTAATGTTACTAAGCTTCTCAATGAGCTTAATGCTGCCCAACGTGAAGATGCTGTCAATTCACTTGCTTATGAAGCTGAGGAGCGTCTCCGAGATCCTGTCTATGGCTGTGTGGGTCTAATTTCAGTTCTTCAACATAGACTTAAGCAACTCCAAAATGACCTTTACCATGCCAAAAAAGAGCTCGCTCAGTATATGGGTCCTAATGCAATGCTTCCAATTCTGCAACAGCCGACTTTTATTCCACAACAGCATATGGGTAACCCATCACCGTCAGCTTCCAATGTCATGCCACATAATATGTTGCCGATGATGGGTATTCCGACTGGGCCAGTACACGGTGGGCAATTGATTATGAGAGAGCATCCACAGCAGCCACATCAACAACAACCGGTGCATCATCATCATCAGCAGCAGCAGCTGTTTGAGGCACAGCAATTGGCTGCCACTGTGACTGTTAGAGATCAACAGGACATGTTCAGGGCTTATGATCAGCAGCAGCAGCAACAACAGCCACAGCATCAATCTCAATCTCAGCACCAGCAAGAGCTTGTAAGGTTTAACAGTGGATTTGACACAGCGAGTTCGGTTACTGCTACTGGATATAATCAGCTTGGTACTGCTGGTGCTGCTATGTCCCCTTCTTTGGCTCTTGGTACTTATGATAATCCATACCAAATTCAACAACAAGCAGAGCACCATCACCGTCAGCTTCAGGCGCAGCTTTTGCTTGAACCTCAGCAACAACAGCAGACTCAAGAAACCCAACAGCAGCAGCAAAGGTCTGGAAGTGAAGAGGGCAGAAGTGTTGGTCCATCTTGTTGAAGTTCTTGTTCTTGTCTTTTTGATCTTCTTTTTAGTTCCATTTGAAGTAATTTTCTATTCTAGGTACGAATTCTTTACCTTTTACTTTCTTTGGGTATTTGTTTTATTCTTTAGTCAAGTAGTTTCTACTTCTGCCCCCACGTGTGATTTTTTTTTTTTTTAATTTTTATCACTTGAAGCGTTTTGAGTTTGTGGATGTTTTTTTATACCCTTTTGTATAATCTGGGTAGGTATTTCATAAATCTGGTAAATATAATTTGGTAACAGTTGAAAACCATAATTACTCTTTTCTGCATAGAGCCAATATGTAGGTTGGATGAGAAAATTGATCAAGAGAAATTATTGTCTTTTGACTGCTAGGGAAATATGAACTTTAACATTTTATAAATAGCACTTTGATTTTGCCTTAATTTTTAGTCATTGAAACATAAACATAATGTGCACAAACAAAAACATAAAATTGCCAGAGATTTTGTACTAAAACATTTGAGCAAATTTAAATTCCTTTTCTTGTTTTTTAGGTGAGAGACAAAACTTGAGTTAGCTAAGAAGAAGGGGATTATATGGGAATTTCTTGTGCTAATTGATATCTATGATATTGACTTGTATATTAGAATTTTGTCTCTTAATGTAAAGACAATGGTACCCTTATTGGATGGGTTTCTTCTACCTAATGAAAAGCAATTTGGTTTTCCATTGAAAATGATGTTCTTTTGGATAGATTATTCTAGTTGTATTATAGTTGTATTATGTATGTATCTTAGCACTTCTAATTGAAAGTATGCTCTTTCTTGATAAAAGAAAATTAGACATTCAATTTTTAAGTCTTGTCGCAATTGAAATATGTTCTCCATCCGTGTTTCCAAAATTTGTGTAGTACTAGCCAATTAATGTTTCTGTAAATGAACACTTACCTACTGTTGAGAAAACCTAGATAGTATTTTTATAATTATGGTTAAAATTGTTTTACAACTTAGGACTAATATTGATAAATCAACTACCAATCTTTGCTATAGGATTAAGAGAGCTGCTCTCTTTTTTTTTTTTTTTTGGGTCAATGATCTTTTTCCTGAAACAATTCGAGTATGCTTGCTATCCATGACTGCAGTCTTTTCCTTTCGAATTCTTGAACTATAGTTAATAACTTGTTGATTGTTGCCTTTGGGCTTGTTGTTTTTGGGAATTATAATCAGATCCCCTCTTCCCTTTTTTCTGCAGATCATAACTGCTGGACAGAAGTTAACACACTTCACAAATATATAGACAGAGATAGAAAAAGAGAGAGTGAAAGAAAAGTGGGTGGGAGAAGAGGAAAGATTCACATGATATGGTCTGAAGTAAGCATTGGTTTTTTGTGTTTCAAAAAGAAGACGACTTTTTGTGGGGAAGAAAATTATATTTTGAACTGTTAGTATCTGCATTGATTTCTGAGTACAGCTTTCTTTTTTCTTTTTTTTCTTTCCTTTCCATTTCATTTGGTAGGGAGAATGGTTAATTCACTCTTCTGAATTTTTTACAGAACATGCAAAATATGTAAATGAGAAGTTCTTTCTATAGATTTTGCATTTTACAAACACTGGTTTATATTCCAAAGTTCCGGTTTCTATTACTGTGGATCCTTGTGGAGTTTAATTTACTGGTTTTACTTGGAACATTTTACTAGGAGATGCCATCTGTTTTTTTTTTTTTTTTTTTTTTTTTTTTTTTTTTTTTTAAATTTCATCGAAATAAGGGTAGACTAAGCAAATCAATACATGAAAATTCTTAAAAATTCAGGAATTCAAGAAAAGTGCATCACTATAAACAAAATAAAAAAATGAAAATTTTCTTTAATCATTAAAAAAATTTTATGTTTTAAAATGATTTCAATTCCATTAAATTATATTAATGCAATGTAATAATTAAGCAGATCATGAATACTCCATTTCTTTTTAATTGTCGTTTTTTAATATTTTTTTTAAAATTATTTGTCATTTTAGAAAATTAATAAGACTTTAATTGTTTTTCCAATTTTATACCTATTGTTCTATAATTAATGCACATATTATTTATTACTCTATAATCAATAATAAGAATAATTTAGTCATTTTATTCCTACAACTTAGTGTAATCAATTTTCTTAATTTTTGTGAAATAACAAAAAATGACAATTAAAAAGGAACGAAGAGAGAAATATTTTAAAAAATATCCCTCATCCTAAAAATTGTCTATTATTTCTTTATAAAATGTCCGAACATACTTGCCTACTTTTAAAATAAATATAAATATTTATCCATTTTATTTTTATATTAATTGAAAGGTGTAGTATTTATTGTATTCTCAAAATTAATAAAAAAGACAATAATAAATGAGTATAAATGAGGGTATAAGTGAAAAAATATAAAAAAATTTATGAATTGACAAATAAATAATGATGTTTTCTTAAATTATATGAGAAAAAAGTAAATAATTTTTTGGGACGGAGTAATATTTCCTATGTTTTTTTTAGATGTGAGCCTAACATTTAATATAATACTCTCTCCGTTTCATAATATTTATCGTTTTAGATAAATTTTTTTGCTCCAATTTATACGTCACTTTATAATTTCAAGAAAATATTTATTATTCCATATTTCTTAAAAAGATTATTCACTTTTTTTTTTCATATAGTTTAAAAATATATCATTAATTACTTGTCAACTCATAAATTTTATTAATATTTTTTTACTTATATCCTTATATATACTCATTTATTACTATTTTTATTATTAATGTTGATAATACATACCTTTCAATTATAATAAGGATAAAATTGACAAATATCTATAACTATTTTTGGAGTAGACAAATATTTTGATATATCTCAAAGAAGAATAATGGACAATCTTTTTGGGACAGATAGAATATTGTTTTTCAATTTTACCCTTCATTTGTTCTCCACTAAATTTTTTGCATTAATTGCTTTTATTTTTTTACATCAAAATTAATAAAGAATATTTTAGTCTTTCTATTTTAGAATTATGACAATTTAATAATTTTGTTAATCTATGTTCCGAAATCCTAAATGACAAATATTATGGAACGGACGGAGCATAATATAATAAAGGTGAAAAAATGGAAAAAAAATAAAAAACAAGTTGTTTGGTCAATTTTATTTATCCTGTTTATTATTAATTAATTCTAAATGACTGACAAAGACTATAATTAATAATTTGTCAAATTAGCTAAGGCATGTTGACTATTAACTCATATCCATCTTTTGGCATGTGCGTATCATAATATCTTAATTAATTATGGTTTAGAATATTTAATATCCAATCATGTTTCGGCTCATAGATTTCATATCTATAATTAATTAATTTTGATGACTATATGCATTCCATTAAATAATAGTAATTAATATAATTTACACTGAAATAGCTATATAATATTGTTGTCAATAGTTATTATGATAATGATGCCACGTACATGTACTTCACCATCCCTGAAATACTGAAATTTGATTAATTATTGCCTAATTGTTATAATTATTGCCTAACTGGGGAAAATAATGGAAGAGGAAGAGTCATTAAAAGAATGATAAGTATTAAAAGTATAAAAATAACTTTATAATTTAAAAATAATTTTGTGTTTTTATATTCAAAATAAAGATAAAATTGATAATTTTTTTTTTAGTTTTTAACTTATTTTTCCTTACACTTCAAACCGGGAGTATAAGAAAAATGAAAGTTAAAAGTGCAGGAAAAGGTAAGTCTAAATGATTTTATTTGGTGGGAAAGAGAATGGAAAGAAGAGTGTTACGCAACTTAAAAAATTATTTTTTTAATGAAATTAAAAAGAATTAATAAGATTGGCGAAAGTAAAATACAAATATTTTTTTAATTAATTTGAAAAAAAATCACTTAATTAATAAATCAAATATGAGGAACAAAATAATATTGTATCCTTATTTATTTATTGTCCTTGGATAGTTGAATTTAACCTTGAGGCAGCCATAAGCAATAAATATTTAATTAACTCGAGAGAGAGGGTGAATTTGCCACCATGGCAAGGAATCAAGAAAAGAGTATGGTTAGTGCATAATGTGATCATTTTAGAAACGCAAGCAACCGTATATAGTTGTCAAAGAGAGGAAGAGATTTTTATTTGATTGCTTCTCAAAACAGACAAAAAAGAAGAATGAATACTTTATTATCCGATATGGAATGTCAAATAGAGACAAATGGAGAAAGAGAGAGAGAGATGATGTGATTGGTGATAGCTTTTTTTTTTGTTTTTTTTTTTCTTTTCTATATCTAAAAATCCTTCTCTAGAAAAGTACTAATTCATTATTCAACTTAAAAAGTTATCTTCCTCTCAAAAAAAAAAAAAAAAAAAAAAAAGTAGTTATCTTATGCTACTAAACAATTTAATTAATGTAGGCTAATGACTCCCACTACTTTAATAATTCCTTCCAATTCACAAACCCTACGTATTTTGTGGGGAAGCCTGGCCTTGTTTTAAAAAAAAAAATTTAAAAAGTGTGTATGTGTGTATATATATATATGTGTGTGTGTGTGCAAGCGTGCGCGCGCCCAAGTGAAATTGCTAGCATGGCATTAAAGGGTCATGAAACTCAAATGATTACATATTATATTTAAGTATAATCGGTTAGTCTAATAAAATCTAGTATTGACCATAGAAAATTCTGGCACATTTTTCCTTTTCCCTTGATTCCTCCCGCTATTTGAAACTGCTCTTGCAATCTTGATAGCGACGCGAAGAACAGCGATGCCTCTATCAAAAGGGTATCTATGGTTAGACTTGATTTTAAAATAGTGAACCATAGAACTTCAAAGAAACCCCTACTCTGCCGTTGAAGAACCGAGGCAAGGCAATCTTGACAAAGAGTCAAATTCCTCCCTCCAAATCGGCATGGCTTTGAGAGATTTGCACATTTGTCAAGGGCTAAGGGTCTCAAACAATACGACATTAAGACACAAAAAAAACCCATATCTTGAAATCCATAGCCTGAGCTAGCCAAATCTCTTCCCCCTCTATGCTATGATGTTCAACATATCAACCGCTACACACAAAAGAAGGGAGAAGTGGACTAAACCGCAAATATAACTGATATCTCCAACGAAGAAGGCTTGCTTGAAAATGACCAAAAACCCACTTAGATCGGGAAACAAAAACACCCCATAAAAGAGGTAGATTAGATTATTTACAAAGGAAATCAAAATAAAAGAATGAAAAAAGAAAATAGATGGGAATTCTTTTCTGTGGCTGCAGCCATAAGAGGGAACCCCTCTGAAAAACACTAGGTAAGAGAGGCTAGAAATGAGAGAAAAGAGGGAGAACTTTCAAGAGAGAAAAAAAAATTGAGTTTAGATAAGTATATATTGGTATTTGTTTGTTAATATAATTTCTCAATTCTTCTAATGTGTAATTTTTTCAAGAAATTTAAGTTGCTAGAAAGTGAAATTTTTAGAAAGTAGAAATGAAACATGTTTGATAGGTGTGTTACCATATAATTAAAAATATGTTCAATAGTAAAATTTGTATTGAATTTTATATGTTTTTACAATTGTATTTTATTCTTTGTTTTTGTATTGAATTACTTTAATTTGAAAATTTAACTGCAATTATATTCAAATAAAAAATCAAAATAATAACAATTATTTTATTATTAATTAAAATACCAAAATATTAATTAAATTGACCCTTGAATTTTTTACTAATACTTGGTTGTCAATTTAGTTTTTCAATTTCTACTGAACTTTAAAATTTAGTTAATTGCATTATTAATTTGGTTATTAGCAATTTATCAAATGCACAAAATTATGGAGCTCAATTTTTTTTTTCAAAATTTTAAGATCAAATTGATAATATGGTATATAATAAGTTCAAAAGTAAATTTAATTTTTAATTTCCCTCAAATTATTATTATTGTTAGTATTATTATTATTATAGTATAATTATTTTCAATTTAATGATAGGATAAAATTGTAACTAAATTTTTAAATTGAAATAAAATTGACAAAAAAATATTACAAAAATACATAAAATTCAAGATTAATTAGATATTGGACCTTAATAAAAATTAAAGATAAAATAGTTAATAACTATTTAACTAAGTGAAACTTCCCACCTCCTCTAAGTAAGTGACTTCATCCATGTAAAGGTAATTGGAACTTCTTAAATCTTAAGTTAACTTCTTCTATGTACCAAACAATACGTTAATAGTATTAGTTTATTTTAGGTATCATTTGATAAGCTGTAATAATATATGATGTAATATAATAAAAAATATTTTTAATGTACATATATATTAAAAATATATTTAATTATATTATATTATATTATATTTTATTATGGCTTACTAAACTCACTCTTAATTTATATTTTTTTTATAAGTAATTGATAAATTTTAATATTTGGTAAATTAATATTAGCTATTTTTTATAAATGAGTTAAATACCCATAAATAATAATACAATTTATTTTTAAAATATATATATATATATATATATATATATATATATATATATATATATATATATATATATATATATATATATATATATATATATATATAAACAATACAATAAATCGTTTGCTTTGCCAGATACCAGACTGGCAGCTTTATTTTTGCTCATGCTATTGCCAAAGTGGCTTTTCTTCATCCTTGTCCTACATGTTGCACATCGCCATCTTCTTTTCTTATTAATTCTATGTTACGAGATGTTTTAATTCAGTAATGAAATTTGATTTTTATTAAAAAATGATAATGATGATGATGATGATAATAACCAACAATTAAATTAAAATAAGGGAAACTGTTTGCTTTCTAATTGTTGTAACTTTTTTTTTTTTTTTTTTAGCGTTGAGATGAAGGAATTTAAATCTAGATCAATTATCCAAGCGATATATGCACTTAGTGTCAAATTATAGTACTTTTTGTTAAATTATAGTACGCATAGTTTTAACTTCTAATTAAGGTAGTATTTGATAACACTTAAAATTAAAATTTTTAGCACTTAATTATCTTAAATTATTTGATAATATATGGTTTAAAGTCTAAAATAAGTCAAAAACTATATAAAAATAATATGTTAATATTTTTAGCTTAAAATTAATATTCAATACAATAAATTATTCAATTTTTAAATAATTTTACATTATAAAAATTATACTACTTATATATTTCACACTTAAAATTCAACACTTAATTTTTAGTTTCGCCAAACTTCACCTAATACTTTTTAAGTTGTTAATTCTTGAATTTTCCTTTGAAGTAGATAAATTAGTTTAATTCAGTAGCCACATGTAATTCATGGTGCACAATTGCTCTCTCAACTTTTTAAAATGGTTATAATAGTATACTAAATTATAATATTTTCAATATTTACACCTAAAAAAAAGATGGGAGGCAATTAAGTAATGCTATAAAAAATTAGGATTTATTGTGTACTTTTGTTTTGAAAAAAAAATCTTCACGTAAGATAATTTTCCTACATCATAATATATTATCACTAAATTTATTTATTTTTTATTTGTGATTTAATTAATATATAGTGAATATTCATATGAATATAACTAACATAATTAATTATTGGTGAGTGAACAGTTATATCTTAAATTAAAATTAACTATTTGAAATTAAGAGTGTGAAAGAATATAATAAAAAATTAAAAAATAATAAAATTGTTAATTTTGAGTAAAAAATAATAAATAAATAAATACAGAAAAAGAAATAAGAATAAAACAAAAAGGATATTGCAAGTCTAGTTAAGAAATTAGTTGAGATAAAAAGAAAGATATGTTGTGTATCTCTTAATTTATTTACTCATAAAATTAGCATTTGTCTTATTACTTCTTGCTATTGCTATTGTGGAAGGGGCATTTTCTGCAATAAAATTTGTGAAAAGTCATTTGTGCAATCGAATGAGAGATAGTTGGATAAATGACTACTTGATTACGTACATTAAAAAAGATGTCTTAAACAACGTTGATATTGAGTTAATCGTTTTCCAAATATGAGTACTCATTTAGGATAATTATGAACTTTGATTTAATTTTCTTTTTTATGTTGTTTTATTTATAATATTTTAGAATATTTTTAGAGCTGTGCAATTATTGAATTGAATACTGTATTTTTTTATGGATAATATTTGTCATTTTTTCAAAATTTATCTATATATTAATTATTTAATTGAATCACTATTATTATTTTATATGCCATAAAAAAAAAAGTATAGCATATAAACTTATGTCACCTTAAGGTCTTGGCTTCGCCACTCGCTTAATTACATTATTAAGTTCCTTTATATAAGAAAAAGTTGTGGCAAAAACTTAAGTAGTTCTTCTTTCTTTCTTTCTTTCTTTAATTGAAATATATACTATAACGAAGTGGTTACGTTTTATTCATTTTTCTAATCTAATTACTAAGATTGAGTATCTATACTTTTTAAAACATCCTTTAGATCAATAAAACAATAGTTAATAGCAGATTTTGTAATGCAAAATATTAGGGTTTCAAACTCCTACAATTCCATTTGTCCTTGAATTATAATAAAAATTTTGGCAAACAAAAAAAAGAAAAGAATAATAATAAATAGTAATGAGATTGACTTCTAAGTAACAATAACAATATATAAGTTTCTGCACGGAAATTTTGTTCCTATTCTTTTCAAAGGTTGCAATAAATACAAAAATATTGATGTTAATACGTATAAGTACATAATTTTGTAATTATGTAGCAAGAAGTCAATTGTCCATATGCCAATACTATAGTCCATATATTGTCTTTCTTTCTTTGAAACTTGAGGTTTTTGATTCTTCTATCTCTCCCTTTAAGAATTACTAATATACATACCCAAAAATTTCATACAAAATCATTAAACTTGTATAATTTAAAAAGACATTTTGGAGAAAGAAATAGAAAGTACTTGTATTACAGAGTAATACGATTGCTTTGACTCTGATGATAATGAGTGAATAGTACACACGTTAAGAGAACTCAATCCGAGTCTGAGGATTCGTGATAACGATCATCAAGAGTTGTCACCATTTTACATAAGTTTTCTTCAATTTCTGCTAATTCATCTTTTGCAAAGCCCCAGCTTCTAAGTAACTCAACCCCAGGCGCTCCTCGCTCGATTCCATATCTACGAAGATTTAACAATCTGTTCTCCAAAAATGGTAAGATAGCAGTGCTTGAACGTAGTCTAGCAGCCATAGGCATGGAGTGGACATCGAGTGATCCCCTTGGTGAAGAACCTGGAATTGGGCAGCTCAAGAGCTCACCGCGCTGGCCAACCATATTCCCAAAGATTGAAGGAAATGGCAAAGGTATCGGAAGAGGGCAAGCGGCAACTGATAAATGGCAGAATTTTGGCCTTGTTAATGCATTTTTATAAGCCTCATTAACTGTATCTGTTACTTCAGAAAGTGAAGCCTGACGACCTCCTGTAGAGCAAAATACATAAATAATGCATTAGGAGCCTAACCTGCATAGAACCTCATTAATATGTGCAAGAGAATAACAAAGCTATTGAACTTCATTTTAACCATTTTTTATTCTTTTTTTTTTTTTTTTTAAGATCACGATTGTGCCCCTAGTACCAGCAAAACCTTCCACATCTTAAAATCTTTTCATGTAAATACTTTTTTGTATAGAGACACACTTGAATACCATAATATCAAAGCAATTAGAGGTCGTTTTTCCAATATGATAAGGCATTGCTCAATGGGTAAAAGCTATCTCTATATTGTGCATTACAGATTATGCATGAAAAAAAAAAAAAAAAAAGTGTCTACCCAAAGGCTTGCAAGCCAAGAAGTTGGAAAGTAAGAAATTTTAAGCATCTAACATTCTTGTCCAGTACATTTACAAATCAGTACCTGACCCAAGGGCTCCCTGAACAATCATGGATTCCACTGCCTGTAAATCTTCCACTTTCGCTACCTCCGGTGTCAATGGATGCAAATTGTCTAGCAAAGATTGCTCAAATTGTTTCCCTGGATTTTATCATGCCAGCAATTAACCAAGCTCCTCAACAATAAGGGGCACAACATAAAATTTTGTTTGGTAAATACCTGATAATGGAGGAGCTGGCATGGAAACATCCAAAATTGTTGCCATATTTTGTCTATCTTGCCCAGTTAACACTTGCACAAGTTCATATATATCCATTCCACCCAAAACATATCGAGGGTCTGCATTTGGTCCAAGTGGCTCCGCTCGGAAGGGGAGACTGATAGCATGTAAAGCAGAAGCGTAAACTGCACTGTAGTGATAAGGCTTCTCTTTTACGCAGAGGTACATGGAAGCTTCACCTTCAATATCAAGGGAAGATTACCAGAAACTAAATGAGTTAGATATGAACAAACAACTTTAAAGGACGCTGATATCGGAAAGCAAACAGAGGTTTGTTTGACATTAAGGTGAAAAATACTTTTCTAAAAAAGCATCAATTTGACGTAACTAAAAAAGAAAACACTATTTAAATGTTCATGAAAAAGTAGTTTGAGAGTGCTATTTAACAGTTTTGAAGCTTTTAGGTGAAATTCACCTTAAGGACAAACTTTAATGACCTCCAGTCAGCATTTTCAATATAGTGCTTCTCTTAACAATACAGCTCAAATATCAATGCCAAACATACCCTAACTAGTTTCATCAGCAAATGAATATAAGACTAGCAATTACAAGGACATTCTTTAAATTGAAGATGTAAAGTTAAAAGTCTGTTAAAAAGAAAATCAAAACGGTGCACTCAATTTAGAGGAAGCATAACGAATCATCTAAATGAAAGCATGCTTACTTCTACTCAGAAAGGGTAAACCAACAGGCACAATCAATTTACAGAAGGATGATAGTCTTGAAAATGAAACTGATTCCTGAATATTCCTGGAAATCATTTGCTTCTGGCTTTTTAGGTTCATGTGAGAACCAGGACCGCTCACAGTATAGAGCAGAACTGGTGTATTGGTGTACTCATCAGCAATACTTTCCAAAAAATCTGCAGCCAGAGCAGAAAAACCTCCTGAGTCATCTACAATGAATTGAAAACCCTGTCAAATTCAACAAAGATTCAGCATCAAAGAAAAAGTTAAAGATAGATAAACTAAAATTCAGAATGAACAGAAGCAGATATGGAGGGTGCAACCCAGAATCAAAACCCTCCACCTCTCTCTATTCCTTTCACTCTGTCTTAAAAATATAACAAAGGCTTATCCACTCGCTTATCAGAAAAGCGTGGTTAAGATACCCTAACATGTCATTGACATCATGTAAAAATATTGGCTACAAAAGAAGGTCAAGGTCTCATAAAATAATTAGCATCTTCTCCAGTTTCCTTTCATGATTAATATATAGCTATTAATAGTTCCACATATTATGCTTGCAAAGTCACCAGCCAACCAAACACCAAAGCAGACAGTACAAGCAACAATCAACAGCCAAAAAAAAAACACTTTCAAGTTCATATGTAACCCCCATTACTAGTCAAAATTTCTTGAAAGAAGTATACCTGAATATGGTCACACTCTTCTACAAAAAAACGAAGCCTCTCACTTATTTCTTCCCCCCGCAAACCACTAGAGAAGATATCTCTTCCAGTTCCATAACTGTTGAATTCCTCGGCATCCATCCATAATCCATATAATTCATATAAACTCTGTGGATGATAGTGCACTTTTGAAAAGTCCGTCCAAAACTGAACTCCATTTTCTAAAGATTCCACTATATCCTGATCCCGAATTTCTGTTTGAGCATCATTATGCCCCTTGTTGGCATCAGTGGGCTTTGATTTCTCCGGTTCTTCTTCATATAAACTTTGCAAGAACAAATTCTTCTTATGAGGTTCACGTGTATGAGGGGAAATGTGACCTGTCCTGTGCATTGGTCTTGGACATTTAGTCATTCAGACACAACAAAAAACCAACTAAGACAACATATTTATGAATTAATAGAATTGGACAAACAAATGCATCTAACACTCTAAAAGATTAAAAGAGGCAAGCATAGCTTGATCATCAAAATTTGCACAAAACTTTATGGCTAAATAACACAATAAATTCACTTTTTGTGCTGCAGTTTTGACAAATGGCAAGAAACCCATGAACCAAGAAACAGTAAGTAAAGGTAAATAAAACTTCAGTTTCCTAACACAAATTTTCAACGTGATTTGAGAGGAGGAGAGAGTCTAACCATCAATAATGCATTGTTAACTAGTTATAAAAAGCACCAATAAGCATTTCTTGCAGTAGCTCAAATTGGCTGACCACAGCCTCAGGTAAAAACATGTTTCCTTCTACTTTTTCTTTTCCTTTTTATACATTTATGTATGCAATACTAATAAGCAATTCAAATTTAACATATTTTAAATTTCATAATTCTTAGAAGTAACCACGGTCAAAGTATAGTGATAATGAATATAGAGCCACTGAACTTATCACAGTATCTTTACATTCACCATTATCCTAAATATGAGAAAACCCGTGTCCATTATAAGAATCTTTATTGAAGCAGCTAATGTACAAATTGATATTAGAAGTCTCACCATGTGGTAACTTCTGATGGTACAGACGAGCTCTCATTATACAGTGTACCATGTGCACTCATAGATCCAAGAGATCCTGCAATATCAGATAGTCCAACTAATAAATTGTCCACTGTCATTCAAACATCAACAAGAAAAACATACTTTCTGCAGTGCTGGTAAGTATCTTTCAGAATGAGACAAGGGAAGCATAAAATCTTCCCAGAGGATACGCATATTTTGATTATAGTTGAAATAAGCAATACCATAAAATAGATCCAGCTGACCATGAAAAATAAAATCAGCGCTTAACATTGAGCATGAATCAAGTACCTTGACTATCTATGGAAACTATGCGAGGAGTATAAGTAAGGATGCCCTGCACATAGCAAAGCAACATTAATGTGAGCATTGGATCACCTTGGCAAGCATGCGACAGTGGTTTCAGCAAGTTAGTGAGGTGGCTGCAAATTGATGCATGCTAAAATACCAAGAAAAAAACATTGCAATGCTTAAAAGAATAACTCATGGTGAGAAACTAAATACGTAAAGACATTGCAGGCTATAAATCTGAGACTCACAAGCAACAACTTCAAATATTAGTTATATATCAACAATTTTTTTATATTCTTGTAAGATTTGAACTTATGGATCTTAGCATTAAATAAGAGGACTGGAATTATGTTTTATAACTGCAAGCTAGTCTCATTCCATATTAACAAAGCAAAAAAAAAAATTAAAAGGTGATTAATAATTCAAAAATAAAATAATAATATCCAAATTAATACAACAATAGCTTGCAAGACATCATCTGATGCTCACTAATATCAACAAAGTAAAATCCAGAACACATTTTAAGTTTCTAACTAATGGCAAAACATTTGCTTAAAAGGGAAGAAATCAAACGCTAAAAAGTTCACACCTGTTGTGTTTCACCATTTCGGTAGAGCACATCCATGTTTAAATACTGATGGAGATTCTTGAAGACTGAATCGCTATTGGGATCAGCAGCCAACCCAAGCAATTCATCCTTTAGCATTATATCAAGAACAAAAAATTCATTATACAGATTTCTAAAAAGAACCAAAAAAAAAAAAAGAGAACCCATTTGTACAAATTAAAAAACAAAGTATATATAAAAGCTCTACGCCTCTACCTGGAAGTTCCAGAAATGAGAACCAATGAAGTTTGCGAAACCACCAACTTGGACAGTCACTATCTCCCTCATTACTACCTGTAATTCAAAAGAAAAAAAAAATCAAAAACTATGTTGAAGCAATTAATGCCTAAAACATGTAATAGAAAAATACAACAATTATATTTACAAACTTATATCAATAAATTAATAAAATTCAATAAACAGAAGCTAAATTCATGCAAGGTTAGAGATCTCCATATTTAAAAGCTGGAACGGAGAATAAAAGAAAGCAATTGAATACGCACTTGACGTAGAGCAGTTTTTAGGGTTTAAGAGTTTGGCAGCAGAGGAAACAGGGTTTTAGTTCAGTCCGACGGTGAAAAGAAAAGGAAAGAGACGAGGAAGTCGGAAAAGGCAAAAATGCCATAAAACTACGTCGTATTATTTAGGCATAGTAATTCACAAAAACAACATTCTTTAGCTCCCACAAAATAGTGACCGAAATGAAATAATTATTATGTTTTGGTTTAAATTTAAATATAAAACAATTAAAAATAAAATTATAATTATATATTTTTTTCTTAATTTATGTAATAAAAATAAGGCAAAAAGTGAAAAATAATTATTTTATTTCATGAAATAATAATTTTATCCCTTGATATTTTATTATGTAAATAAAATAAGTTGTTGATTATAATTTTCAATTGTTGATAAATTTTAAAATATTACATTAAAATTAGAGTTGAAAGCTCCAAATAACAAACATTGAATTTTCATAATTTATCAAAATGGATTCTTAATTCAATTCTCAATTTTTTTTTTTTTTAAATTACCTATTAATATTAAAATAAAATAAATAATGAAAAAATATATAGAAAAAGGTGTTTCAAAAAGTTTTGAAAACCTTATTTCAAACTATTTCATGGACAAAAATGTTTCAAAAAGACAACAAGGCAGTATTAACACCGTTGATAGTGCCCACATGAAAAAGAAAAATAAATAATAATAATAATAATAATCCAAGCAAAGAAAAAACAATTACTAGAGGAAAGAAAATTTATAAAAAAAAAATAAAAAATTATAGATTCCAATTCCAAGTAGTATTGTCATTTTGAGTCATTCAATGTTAAAGGCTAAATCTTTGGTGTGGGCTCACCATATCCTCTCTTCTCTCCTCTCCCTCATATTCATATAATAAATTAACTTTTATTATTTTTATCATGAAATTGACGCCTTTGTCTTTTGATTCCAATTTGTCTTTGCACAAAAGTCTACATGTTAGTGGAACTTGACAAAAGCTACCTATTTAATCTTTGGATAATTTAAACAATCCTTTTACTAATACAATTGCTTTTAGTTGAATTTTTCAATTCTTACCTTCACTATATAAATATTCATCATTGACCATATACACATTTAAAATATTATAGTGTATGAGACCTAGCTAGGGCCATTCCATTGCAGGATTACATATCTCATACATGAACTTTTTCATGTAAGACTTCATTCATGAAATTAATTATTTAAATTGAATGAATATTTAAATCTAAGATAGTGTTGATTTTCATAAATTATCTAATCCGATCTCTTGTAATAAATTTATAATTTTGAAAGCCATTTTTGTATATATGTTTATAATAATAATAATAATTTGGAGGGTAGAGATTATGAAACTAGGTATACATGTATTAGATAGGGATAATAATTTTATCCGTCCTATTCTATTTGACCCAACTTTAAACGGAGTAAGTAATAGTGATTTGATTAGACGGAACAACTTTTTTTAAACTATAACCAAATCAGATTTGGGTAATGGTATAACCTGACTTAAATCCCATCTAATTATATATATATATAAACAAATGAAGCTGTTTAGACAAGGAGGAGATTGTGAAGATATTGTTGATAAATGCCCTTCATTTGTTTATATATATATATATATATATATATATATATATTGCAAATGGCCAACTTTTAGGTTGTCACATGCTGGCTGCTGGCTTTCCAAACAAAGCAAAACAGTTAGTACTGTAAAAAGAATTGCAATACCGTTTTAAACATCTGAATGGCCAGATTATTATTGGAAGCAATCCAAATGTTTATAATATAGCCTCAATTTAAGTCTTAAAAGGCTAAATTACACTAGAATATGTTAGCATTTTCTCCCCCAACCATCGCCAAGCTGTTAAGATCAGGGCTAAATTAATTAACTTTGATTTAGAGATGAGTTCAAAAATAAAATAAAATTTGATTTAGAGATGCTGAAATTATTTCTAAAATTATAAGATTGCAAATTCAAACTTCAGTAGAAATTTAATTAATAAAAGAAAAAAAGGCTGCAAAGAAGAAAGAAACAAAGATCATGAACATGACAAGATTTGAAGTGGTTCAGCAGTCACCATATGGATAAGATAATGCCATAATCAATTATTTTTAAAGATCCAAAACCTTGTGTTTAGTTTAACATTAGGAATGCAATTACACCTTCACTTTCTGCATACTTCAATCCAACGAATAAAGTACAAAAATTTAAAAAGATTGCAGAACTAGAAGCAGTTAAGCTTAAGCTTTGGTTTTTGAGATAAGGGAAAGATTATCAAAAGCACAAGAACATGAAAATTTGCACGAAGATATATAACTACAAACCCAAAAATGTCAGCAATCTCAGTTGACTGAAAATGCTAAGAACTTTATGAATTGCCAAGGCAAATAAAAAAATAAAAAAAAAAAACATTATAAATTGATTTCTCAGCAACATTTGTAACAAGTGATTAAAATTGCAATAGTATTTCTATAAGCAAGGTTTAATCCAATGGTGGTGTAATGCAAACCAGATAAAATGGCAATCGTTGGCAAATGAAACATAACCATATACTAGAATAAAAGAAATTGAGAACACATAGAAATAATAGGCAATTATTAGAATACTATCTATATATAATCAGAATTTGTCACGTAACATCCTAGAATCCATCAATATGCATTACATAAACTGATGAAGAACACAGATCGGATAACTCATCAAGCTGGAGAGAAAACTAAACCCTGCACATCCATAATATCCGAAAAATTTAAGTATTTATATCTTCTCTGATGTATAAATATTGCCTCTCCTCTCAGTTAAAGATAAAAAAATTTAACTCCAAGCTTGAATCCTATATAATTTGTCAACTTGAATTCATTATTCTTATCTTTACAATCTGATTCCCCATGTATATTTGTATCTGCAAAATTCATGGCTACCAGAATTAGTTTAGTTACCGCTCTACATCAACTTCTCCGGCCTTGTGCAGGCTACCATTCCAACTATGGTTCTCTGATTTGTCATCATCATCTGCTTCCATGCTAATATCACCCCCAGTACTAGAGATATCCTTAGCAGACCTACATCAATGGAAGGGTCCTTGTGGAGAATTTGACTGTGAAATACTTGGTTCTGAAGAGTCCTTGCATTGATCTTGAGACATCCATGAGCTATTTGCTTGGGCAGCTGAAGAAGCTGGAAGTTTCCGGATATGAAGCCTGTATTTCTATTCACATACAAGAGAAGAATTTATATTAATAATTCACTGACCATAACAGGAAATATACATAGAAATTAGAGAGTTTATCTGAATCAAAAAACATACTTGCAAGTGACTCTTAACTTCATCATTGGTTAGGCCATCTACTTGCATAAGTTCTCTAATCTGTTTAGGAGTGCCCACTGCAAAACAGAAGAATCCAAGTAGAGTTAGACAATAATAATAATATACAAATAACTCAATTTAAGTGTATAAAAGGAGTAAAATCATCCAAAACAAATTTTTTGGCACCAACAAATACTAGCCCTTGAATACAATTTAACTAGAAAAATCCAAATCGCTTCCATTTCTTATCAGCAGATCTTTTTAGTTCCAATTTGCACACAAAATCACAGTAGACTAATTAAAAAGAAAGAACGAAAATTTTGGTAATATTTTAACCTTGAGATCCACCAAGTTGTTGAAGGGCATCAACAAAACGCCGGTGAAGCTCCGGTGACCAGCACCTCCTCTGTTTCTTGTAAGCCTGCTGCTGCTGCTGTTGTTGGGGTTTATTTTGTATCTTCATTCCATTGCTTTTTGAGACCAGATTGCAGGAACCCAATTCAGGTATTGGAGTCATAAGAGAAAGCCCAGTAACTTGTGACATAACCTCCTTTTCCTCCTTCCTTTCATTCCCTTCAAACCCAGAAAGTGTCTTAAAAGGCACAAAAGCACCTTCCTTATTTCTGTAATTACATAACTGAATCGGGTTCTCACAAGTGGACCGATCATCTTCTTCCTCACTTTTCTATGGTCCAAAAACAAAAACCTATTTTCAAAATCCAAGAAAATTTGCGATCTTTGCTTTCTATTGAGGAAAAAAAAAATCAATGACTTTAATTAACTAATTACCTGTTTGGATTCTGATTTTGAGTCTTGTTTCTTGGAATCAGAGTCAATATTGTTAGTATTCCAAAGCTGAACAGAGCTCATCCAGTTTTTCTTATCACTTGTATCATTTCTCATATCTTCACAAGAAATCCCCTTTACTGGAACAACCTCCTCCTTCTCCATAGCTCGATCTTCCAATTCCTTACACTGCATTGCTTCTTCCTTTAACTTCACAATAGCTACGAAAAAAACCCACATAACAAATACCATCAAAAATCAAAATTCCATTTCCAAAAGCACAAAAACAAAGCTAATAATGAAAAAAAAGTTAAAATAAAAAAATCCATACCATCATTCAACAGAAGCATGCAAAGAGGGAGCTCACGTTTAAAAGCATCAATCTTTCTCATCTCATCTTCTAATTTCTTCACATAATCATCGAGCTTTGATAATTTCTGGCTACAATCTTTAACCTTTGAAACCTCTCTAAGATATTCACTAATCGTTTTTGGGACATAGACCAAGCTCAAATCCAAGCTTAGCTCCATTTTCTTTTCTGGGTTCTTTCTAAAATTGAATTTATCTCGGTATTTTGATCTCTAACATCGCCCAGATAAACACGGCAATGAACGGAGAAAGAGATAGGCACCGGTCAATATATATACACACACAGAGGGATATGAGGCAAAGAAATAAATTCAGATTCAGGGGACGCGAAGATTCGGTTACTCACACTTCGGGTCGTCGCATAATCGAGTCAACTCGGGAGAATCAGTGACTCGGTAAAGAGAAAAAGACTAAAATCGGGCGAGTTACTGGGTTTTGTGTTTAAATTTTTTGGAATCTTTGGAACCGTACACACACGCGGCGGCTTGTGGTTAGTATTAATTTTCATTTACGGGTAAGAATTTTTTAATTAAAAAATAAGAAAAGGAAAAAATAAATAATGTGTTTTGCAAGATTCGTTTTGGTAGGTGAGGTGTTGAGGTATCGCAGTGAAAAAAGGAACACAAGTCCTTTGACTTATGAGCACTTTGGTAAGAAAGTTAGGGCCAAATGCCAATATTCATTTCATAGAAATTACCATTCTACCATATCAAACTAATTTACAATTTTACCCTTTTTTTATTTATTTCTTCAAACGGAATAATCCCGTTTTGCAAAAAAAAAAAAATTATTCTTTAATACTTAATGTTTTACCAATATTGATTAATTTTTATCCATTCTACTTTTATTTAAGACTTCTTCCTTACTACAACTGTTGGTTATATTAAATAATTCAATGCGATCTTTCACATTCTTTCCTTTCCAAAACTTGTTAGTGAATAAAGTATCAATAAACTTAGGAGAGTTTAAATGATGGTGCACGGTAATTGTTTTTTGGGAATACAATAATAATGATTGTTGGAAAGAATTCATCTAAAGATAGTATAGTCTTTTTCTCGTATAGTGACTGCTATTAAATAAATTTTTCAATTTTTGTATATAAATATTAAATCTTATATAAATTGAAATGGAAAAAGTAATAGTTATTTGAATTTAAATATAAATTTATTATAATTTTTCTCGAGAACCTTTAAAAGGAATGACTAGTTTTTAGTAGAAAGATGAAATAATGAGTTATTTTTCGTGTAGAGCACTAAATTCACCTTTTTATCTTAAATATTTTTTTTTGCCAAAATTTTATCTTAAATATTGAATTTATGATCTTAAATGGTAAAAATATGTCTACTCATATAAATGTTTAATTATAGTTCAAAATTTTTTACCATGCTAATTCATAGAATTGTCTAAATATTGTGATCTTATAAAATGATTTGTTTCTCTTAATGCTACTTCGATAATTGATGTGCTCCATAAAATAATTTAAATTTAAGATGATAATATATTAACAAACGTTATATTCATTATTTTTTTCTCAGTTAAATAAAATAATGGACTAATAAGTTTTCTTTAAGCTGTTATAGCATCTCCAATGGTATTTTTTATTTTAAAAAGCATATTTTATTTAATAGAGGGTATCTTACTTTAAAAAAAATATATAAAATTTTATTTAATTTTAATACACTCTCTATATTGTAATCTTTATTTTATTTTATATCATAAGTATTAATTATTATAATTTTATATTTTTTTTAATTTTTTAAGTTTATTCAAAAGAAAAAATAATACTAAAATTATATATAATAAAGTGCATAGAAATTTACGTTATATTAACTAAACTTAGAATAAAATAGTGATATATGACTCTTTATATGTGAAAAGTAAAACCAACTCTCTTATTTATTTTTTAAAGATAAATAGTCTATTATAGTTTTATTTTTTGAAATAACTTTTTCTATAATAAAAATGCATTGGAGATACTCTTAGAAATTGAAATACAAATTTTTATCCTATTTTATACTTTTTATTCTAATTTTATTTCGTAAATTATAAATATGATATTCAATTAATATGATACTAAAATAATAATATGATTTATTATTAGATAATTGAAATTAGAATATTTTCTTAATAACCATCATTATTGTTTTTATTAATTTAATTTAAATTATTAGTATATGGTTTTATAACACTCACTCACTTAAATTATATTTGGCTATATTCATAGGGCTTAAGAATCTTGAATAAAAAAAGGTTTGAGTCAGCTAATTGATTATGCTTATCTGAAGTTCCACATGTCAAAATCTTAAAGAACAATACAAATATCATAAGCTAACTGCCACAATGGATATTTGATATTTTAAGCAAAGTAGTAGTATTGGAGGAATTGTGTTGACCAATAAACTAATAGATTGGATGTTGTGGGAAGCAATTAATAAGCTGAAAATACCCAAACTGTTCACACCCTTGCTTTTGCCTGCCTAGCTTTCCTTGTTTTGTCCTTGGATTTCCTTCAAAAGGAAATTTTTTGTTGTAATTTAATTAATAATACACTTTGTTGATGAATCACCCATGATTAAGAATCCTAAATTCATCAAATTATATCATGAAGTTGTTTTCTTTTCTTTTCATTAGTGGGCCTTAGACACTAAATAAAAAAATAAAAAAAGAGAGAGGTTATTGAAGTTTTTGAAAGTTTGGGAAAAAATTATAAATTGCATAATTTAGATATTTTTAAGTAATTAAGTCTTATTAATGTTATTGGTTTGAAAAATATAGAATATAGAATAATATTCACCAGAAAAAAGGAAATTTATTTTTAGGCTAATTTATATTAATTTTATGCTAAAATTGTGACTATTTTAATTTATTTACTCGTTTTATTATTATTTTTTATTCATTAATGTCTTTTTTTTTTAATTTTAATTTATCCAAATATAATTGGTGAGTAGGATAACAATGAGTCGGTTCTAATATACTCATGCCATGCTTGTCTTATTTTATTTTGATGTAAATGGATGGTTATTTTCTTTTTTTTTTTTAAAAAGGGTAAAATGAATTTTTTTTATTTATAATATATATATATATATATATATATATATATATATATATATATATATATATATAGTAAGATATTATATGTAATTATATCTAAAAATTATTTAAAAAAGTATTCAAAAATTAATTTTAATTAAAAATATCATATATATACATAATGATATACTAATATTTATATTAATAAAATATATATAAATGGTTATATAAAACGAGCATTATATTATTCATAATCCACCTCATTTGTAAATGTTACATGAGTTTTAATAGCTGTATTAAAGTATTGTGATGGGTTTCTAATGGGACAATTTGAATTGACATTAAATTAATGTCTAAATATGACTTATAGTTGACATAAACCTTATTATTACTTTTGTATCAAATAATAAAAACGTATTGGACTTTGGCCAAAAAATAAAAAATAATTAAAACATTGAATTGCTGTTGAGCTCATGATAATAATAGCGTCCATCTATCAATAACTTATTATATTACAAGAATTACATTTCCACACTCTCAATTACTAATTGACTAATTGACAAGTTAGATGAATCTAAACCTTCACTCGATAAAGCTTTGAAATATCAAATTTGTTAGGATTAACACTCTGAATGCCAATTAATTATAACGGCAACTATGAAATAATCACAAATGACAGATGAGAAATATCAAATAAGAGCGAAATAATTTATATTATTAAATATCTTGATGAGAGTATAAAAATTCTAGCCACTTTAATAGTGTCAAAATGCTTTTAATAAAAGCCTTAATGCACTAACAATAAATATGAAAGAACAAAAGAATAAAAATATATATATATATATTTTTATGACTTTCCTAATTTGTAGCTCTCTCTTAAACTCTCATATAATTATCAAAGAAATAACAAAAGTTTATTTTATTTCTCTGCACTATATTTACAAATGAAATCACATACATATATATACTATTCTAATAACTTAAATTGGGAAAAGACAAAGCACAAAAAATGGAGAAAATTTGGCTAACTAATCCTAGTTTTAAGGATTTGTTTTATTAGTTTAAACAAATTAATTTAAGCCATCCAATTTTAACAATCTCCACCTTGGCGAAAATTAATTTGCCGATGACTTCCTAGAGTCTCTATTTCCAAATACGCTTTGGACACTAAGCATCATAGGGAACAAGACCAACCATGTCGAGGTAAGCGTCAAACTTCGATAATGGTAATGGTTTTGTCAACATATCTGCAAGATTCTTAGAAGAAGCAATTTTGTTGACCAAAACTTGACCATCCTCAACAATATCTCGAACAAAGTGATAGCGTACATCAATGTGCTTGGTCCTTTCATGGAACATTTGGTCATGAGTTAGATGTATGGCACTTTGACTATCACAGTAGACTATTGTAGCTTCGTGATTACCTATAAGTTCACTGACTAGATTTTACAACCATAAAGCTTCCTTGATAGTGTCACGACCCATCTTTGAGCCGCGACTGTCCTAGGGCATAGGGAGATATAAGGTCACCTAAACCCGTAGAACAACCTATTACTCATAAACTATTACCATTACGTTACCCTTAACCCAAGATCGTAGCCATAATTCCCATGTAATAGTCATTCAACATCTAAATTCATTTTCATATCTATCGCTTTTGAACTCCATTTTCTAGTATTTTAATTGCAACTCAGGTGAATATTAATTAAGTATCTGAACTGTATTGAGATAATACCCAATCACACATACTAATAGTATTCTAAGTTATATCATTATTACAGACTTTTAACAAAACATGGAGCTCTAGAGTGAAACCTCCAAAATTATAACAAAATATATACATGATGATACCCAAAATCAGCAACGCAATTTCCAAGCGGAGATTTAGAACTTGGAATTTACCTTGCCAAACTGTCAACTGATCCTGAAAATAAATAACAACTACGGGGTGAGACAAAGCTCAGTGAGTACATAATAAAACTGTATAAAATAAGCAAGTGATAGGTGGTTTAGTGATAATTTCTTATAGCAATGAAGTGAAACGAATCAAAAATCATTCTTATGGAATAGTTTTCCATATACAGTAATTATTGCATTTTTAGCAGAATATTTTCTTTATGGAAACGGTGTGTTTCCCACATTATCATTATCACTTGAGTGGCGGCTTACGCCTTGCTCACTCTCATATCAGTCACACGTACAACTGATCGGGTCGCACGTACTGGGGGCCATAAACCCTTCCCAGCTAGGGTTCGGATACTCTTTACCCTATCCGCAGGTTCATTACCATTGTGCACAATGTCTGATGTATTGCCCCACATCAGAGGGGTATTTTGCTTGCCACGATATCATTAAAACATTTTTCCTTTCCATCCATGAAATACTTCAATGGATAATATATCAATGAATAATCAAAATTCCCATCATTGATCATATTGGGAAAAGAAGCAATAAGGTTCATGTGGCCAAGTGCCATAAGGGATATTTAATTCAATAATTGGTAAAGCATATCATACATACCAAAGAATTGCAATGCATTTTAATTAGAAAAGTGATCCAATATTTAGGCTTATATTTAAAGCACAAGAAATATAATATTATTAGGTACTCACCTCTTGCTCCTTTGCTCCTATACTGATAGTTCTAATGCAGAGTATAACAAGACTCCTCGGTATCCCGAGCAATGCCTTTACCTTTCGATTCTACAAATACACCCAAATAATTATACATTAATTCCTACTCCTTTAACTTGCTAATCTCATTCTAACTCAACTTAACATTAACTTCCTACTACTAATCACCAAACACATTCCAATACATTAAACAATAACATACATAAACACATTAATTATTTAATCATTTTATTTCAAAATCCCATGTTGTCCAAATCCTTTCATTAAAACAATTAAGTTCCTTTTCCTTCCTAATTCCTTAATTAAATTTTATGTTTATCAAACTGATACTTAAACAATCAACATTCATTCACCCATTAAAACTAATCTCTTCCAATTCTCATAAACCCTAACTTTACCAAATTGGGATGATTTGGGGAAAACCCAAAATTTCTCAATCAAATCTCAAATTGATCTTGCCAAGATAAAATTAATGTTATGCAAAGCCTACCATAACAATCAAACATCAAACTACACTTCACATTACATACTTTCCTTATATCATGTATTATGCCTTCAAGAATTTCAATTTTTGAATAAAATCTCTAAATTCAAATTTTACATTTTTAAACCACTTTTCAACATCCCAAATAACCTTAGATATTGTTAAAAAAAAATTTGGACACTTCCCCTAAAATTCCTAGTTTGGCCGAACCTTATGCAAATTTCTCTTCATTGATCTTTCATGCTTCCCTTGTTATTATTCACCTATTAAACCCCAAATCCTTAACCCCAATTCTCATATTTCATCACTTAACATGCCAAACTAACTCCTCTTCAAATCATTCCACCAAAATCCAATTATAGAAATCAAAAGAAAAGGAATAATTGCTAACAATTTATCATTCTTAGGCTAAGGAAAGAAAGGAATCACTTAAGCAATAAATCTCACCTTGAAATGCTCCAAATTTAGCTCTAAGTTGAAGAACAAGTTGGGAGGATTTTAGTCTTTGGTGAGGGTGAAATTTTTGGTGTAGGTTACAAATGAAATGGTTTAACACAATTTCATTTTATATACAAATAAAATCAATGGTGGTGATTTAATCACACAAAATCAATGGTCACATTTTTACTTGAAATGGAGGGCTAAGATTGATCAAGATGGATGGTTGAGATGGCCCTTAGGTGTATGGTGACTAAGCATCAAAATAATGAACACCATCATCACCAAAGTGAACATAATCATGGTGATGGAAAAGTAGGAGGCTTAGGTGTAAAGTTGGCATAAGTCAACAAATATGGCTAACCTAATTCCTTTCTCATCCTAACCCCTAATTAACTTGTTCTAACCATTCTTTAGTTAAACTCCACCAACATTTGAGGCCTTAGGGCCGGCCACTCTATGGGCTTGGGCTTTGAGTCCAAAAGCCCATTAACAAGCTCACCCGAAAACGTTTCCCGAACTTAAAATTTTTTCGTAACTTTTTCCCTTCCCTTTCACTTGGCATTTTAAATCTTACCTTTCCATATCATAATAAGCCTAAACTAAGCCATATTGCCTAAAATTAATTCAATAAAACATACAATAAATATTCCTATCTCATAAATGTACACACTCAAGCACTTAGCACCAACAAGAGTTTCTATCATCCTATCACTATGTCATTGATACTATACCTAAAAATTTATATTTTATGGTATTATTATAATTCTGATGAGCTATGGAGACCTTGGGTATTACATATAGCATCAACCACTGCCATATATTCAACTTCAGTTGTAGATAAAGCAATAGTTGACTGAAGTGAAGTTTTCCAGCTAATAGATGTACCACCCAAAGTAAAACAATAGCCTGTAAGTGATCTTCTTCGATCAAGATCTCCAGCATAATCAGAATCACAATAACCGATAAGCTTTTCTGTAGATCTACCGTACTCAAGACAAAAATCAGATGTGCCTTTTAAATACCTGAGTATCCACTTTACTGCTTCCCAGTGAGCCTTTCCAGGACATGACATATATCGGCTCATAACACTGACAGCCTAAGCAATATCTGGGCATGAACATACCATAGCATACATAATGCTACCAATAGCACTAGAGTAAGGCACACGAGCCATATATGACTTCTTTTCATTAGAGTTTGGTGATTGATTTGCTGATAACTTGAAATGTGCTGCTAGAGGTGTGGAGACTGGCTTGGCATCTGTCATGCTAAAACGATCAAGGATTTTCTCAATTTATCTTTGCTGACTCAGATATAATTTACCACTTTTACGATCACGAATAATCTCCATACCCAGAATTTTCTTTGCTGGACCTAGATTCTTCATCTCAAATTCATTATTCAAAAGAGACTTCAATTTCACAATTTCAGACTTGTCTTTAGAAGCAATGAGCATGTCATCAACATATAATAATAAATAAATAAAAGAATCATCAGAGAGCTTTCTCAAATAAACACAGCTATCAAAAGCACTCCTGGAGTAACCACTAGAAATCATAAAAGCATCAAAGCGCTTATACCACTGTCTCGGAGACTGTTTAAGTCCATACAAAGACTTCTTTAATAAGCAAACATGGTCCTCCTTTCCTTCCACAATAAAACCATCTGGTTGTTTCATATAAATTTGTTCTTTTAAATCACCATGCAAGAATGCAGTTTTAACATCTAATTGCTCCAATTCCATGTCTTGCATGGCTACCAAGGCAAGCAAAGTACGAATAGAAGAATGTTTAACAACAGGGGAGAAAACTTCATTATAGTCAATACTTGCAACTTGACTAAAATCCTGTGCAACTAATCTTGCTTTGTGCCGAGCATCCTCAACACCAGGAATCCCTTCTTTAGTCTTATAGATCCACTTACACCCAACAATTTTCTTGTTCGGTGGTGGTTTCACAAGCTCCCATGTACCATTCTTTTCAAGGGAAGCAATTTCTTATTCCATCGCAACAAACCACTTACTATTTTATGGACTAGATATGGCTTCATTATAAGTGGTCGGATCATTATTGCCATCTATTTCACAAGCGACTGCTAGTGCGTATGACACATAATCATTATATCTACTTGGTGGTCTCATCTGTTGCCTTGGTCTATCCTTGGTAATATTGCGCTGCTCCTGAATAGGCTGAACATCATCCAATCTAACCGACTCATCTGGAATAGACTGAGAAGGTTGTGAAGATGAACTGGGCTCTACCTCCACCTACAACTGAGCATTCTCTAATGTACTTGAATCATTAGCAACAGAATTTTCCTTACATAGAGACAACATATATGATTCATCAAATGCAACATCACGACTGAGAATAATTTTCCTGCTTGATGGGCAATAAAGTTTATAGCCCTTCACACCAGAACCACAGCCCATAAAGATACATTTCTTGGCTCTAGGCTCTAACTTTCCATCATTGACATGAAGATAAGCAAGACAACCAAAAATTCTCAAAGATGAATAATCAGCAGGCATACCAGACCAAATCTCAAATGGAGTCTTAGCCTCAAGAGCTGAATGTGGAGACCGATTCACCAAGTAGGCTGTCGTAGAAATCGCCTCAGCCCAGAAAGACTTGTCTAAACTAGCATTAGATAACATGCAACAAGCTTTCTCTAAGAGTGTGCGATTCATTCGCTCTGCCACACCATTTTGCTGTGGTCGTCCAACACATGTACGATGTCTAACAATACCTTCCTTTAAACAATAATTTGTAAAGTTAGACTCACAAAATTCAAGCCCATTATCAGTTCACAGCCTTTTAATCTGTCTTTCTGTCTGCTTCTCAATCATTGTTTTCCACTGCAAGAAGACTCCAAATACATCATTTTTATTTTTGAGAAAATATACCCAAACCATTCTAGAGTAATCGTCAATAAAGGTTAACAAATAATTTGCTCCGCCTTTTGAAGAAACACGAGACGGACCCCATAAATCTGAATGGATGTAATCAAGTGTACCTTTCGTTTTGTGTACACCCTTCGAAAAACTAACCTTTTTATGCTTACCAAACACACAATGTTCACAAAATTGAAGAGTACCCATGATATGTCCACAAAGCAAGCCCCGCTTGCTTAAAGAAGCCATCCCTTTCTCGCTCATGTGTTCGAGCCTCATGTGCCATATCTTTGTAAGATCTTCCTCGGACATGGATGATGAAGCCAAAGCAGAAGATTTAGTCACAGTACTTCCTTGCAATATAAATAATCAGCTAACCTTATTAGCTTTCATAAGTACCAAAGCACCTTTGCTCACCTTAAGAACTCTACCTTCAGCTGAATATCTGCGGTCATTGGAGTCTAGTGTACCCAATGAAATCAGGTTCTTCTTTAGATCAGGAACATGACGAACATTATGTAATGTCCTTACAATGCCATCGTGCATACGTACTCGAATGGTCCCCTTACCGACAACTTTGCAAGCTGTATTGTTGTCCATCAAAACAACTCCACCATCAAATTTTTCATATGCAGAGAATGCATTATATCAGGACACATATGGTAAGAACATCCTGAATCCATGATCCATTCCGAACTATTCCTTATAATGGTATTTGCAATTAACAAAAGATAAATCTCTGACTCGTCAGCTGCTACACTTGCTTCGGCTTGATAATCTTTCTTTGTGTCACCATTTGCTAGATGTTTTTGCTTATTTTTTAATTTGAAACATTCAGCCTTAATGTGATCCTTTTTCTTGCAATAGTTGCAAGTCAAATTGTGATGCTTTGATTTAGACTGGCCTTTGATTTGCTGCTACTACCTCTTTCAAAAGTCCTACCTCGAACAACAAGACCCTTAGTTGTCGAGATACTTGAGTTGTCAGTCAGTTGATTTTCAATCAGGTCGTATTGTAACAACGCATTCTTTACATCTTCAACCGTTATCTCCTCTCGCCCATACAATAAGGTCTCTCTAAAATTCTTATAAGATGGAGGTAAAGAACATAAAAGAGTGATGGCTAAATCTTCATCATCATTAATAACATCAATATTTTGCAAATCCATAACAATTGATGAAAACTCGTTAAGGTGAGTCTTAATGGATTGACCTTCCCGAAGTTGAAGATCCTTAAGTTTGCTTTTCAAAAGAAGTCGATTAGTCACACTCTTAGTCATATATAGTGACTCTAATTTAGCCACAATGCCGCTGTGGAGGTTTCTTTAGCAACTTCATGAAGAACCTCATTTGATAAGCATAATTGAATAGTAGACATAGCTTTCATGTCAATTTCCTGCCATTTCTCATCTGAGATTATTTCAGGCTTTTTCTCCTTTCCATCTAAAGCCTTCTCCAAGCCATTTTGGATTAAAATAGCTCTCATTTTGAGTTTCCATAGACCGAAATTTACCGATCTATCAAATTTCTCAATGTCGAACTTCATTGCTGCCATTTGTAATGAAATTAGTTGGCAAGTTAATCCAAACAATGCTCTGATACCAATTTGTTAGGATTAACACTCTGAATGCCAATTAATTATAACGGCAACTATGAAATAATCACAAATGACAAATGAGAAATATCAAAATAAGAGCAAAATAATTTATATTATTAAATATCTTGATGAGAGTATAAAAATTCTAGCCACCTTAATAGTGTCAAAATGCTTTTAATAAAAGCCTTAATGCACTAACAATAAATATGAAAGAACAAAAGAACAATATATATATATATATATATATATATATATATATATATATATATATATATATATATATATATATATATATATATATATATATATATATATATATATATATATATATATATATATATATATATATATATATATATATATATATATATATTTATGACTTTCCTAATTTGTGGCTCTCTCTTAAACTCTCATATAATTATCAAAGAAATAACAAAAGTTTTATTTTATTTCTCTGCACTATATTTACAAATGAAATCACATACATATATATACTATTCTAATAACTTAAATTGGGAAAAGACAAAGCACAAAAAATGGAGAAAATTTGGCTAACTAATCCTAGTTTTAAGGATTTGTTTTATTAGTTTAAACAAATCAATTTAAGCCATCCAATTTTAACAAAATTCTCTCCTTTATTTGTTATTCCATAAATAATAATGTTTTAGAAAAATATATAAAAAAAAGTATTTATTGTTGTAGCCATTTTTATTTTAAGGTTTATGAAATTTTTTGGACAAACTATAATATGAAATTTTCACCATTAGCATTTTTAGATTTACAGTTCTAATACCGTTAAAAACTGTTAACGAGATATTCGTATGGAATAAAACTGTTGATATGGCACACACATAGATTCTACAACCATATATTATGTGGATGTCACATCAATAATGTTATACCACATAGACGTCATATCAGCAATCTGAGATGTTATATAGACATTATGTCAACATTCATTAATAAAATTAAGACTGTAAGTTATAAAGTGTTAACAATGAAAACCTAAAATTTTATTTTATCAAAAGAATTTATATACTTTAAAGTGAAAATGATTACAATTATTGGGTATTTTTATACTCTTCTCTATTTTTTTTTTTTTTTATATAAACATGAGCTATAATTCAACTATAGGGATTAGAAAATTAATATAGAATATAAGTGATTTTAACTTTGAAGAGCCCCCACAAGAATAGTGGCAAAGTAGTCAAAAGAAAGAAAAATAAAAACAACTAAGGTATGTTTGTCATGTGAAAGATTCTTTAGCTAAAGTACCTTTCCTTTTCTATAGATTGTTTTATCAACGACATTGTCATAGTTATGGACTATTATGGTCCTTTGGTACTATTCTATATATATCTCCTAATTTTTCTTTGGAATAAAAAAAATAATAACAAATTAGAGAAATATATAACCAATAGAAAATTGCCACGTGGCAAGGATGAACTTTCTAACGAGCGGTGAGATTCTCCTATGCAAAACTCGTCCGTTACAAGAGAATAGTTTCTTCCAGAAATCACACATTTATGGTGGATTATTGTTTCTCAAGGTTTTGATTCCCTGTTTCTAGATTCTTTTAAACTTATGCCGTGCAACTGCCAAGTAGCATCCTGTTTTCTAACATGTGAGATAAAAAATATATATGTAAGGATTTTTGTTCCTTGTTTGAGATAAGGATTCTTTTATAGGAATGGTTTTGAATGGTTTTTGGTTGTGTAAGATGCTTTCTTTTCTTGCTAAATGACAACCATTTCTAACCACAGGTTGTGTTCTTTTGTTTTTGGCAGTATCACCTACATTCTTAGTTAATTAATTTGTAGGATATCAAATCAATTTCTAAGTTTTAATTCAATCAATTAGTTTGCAGATGATTCCTAGCCTAATTAGCTATAAAAAAAAAAAAAGGGTATTCGGATTAAGAGCTCCTCATGTTCGAATTTCACTTTTATATAAAAAATATTTAGATTTATTTTTGTTAATTTTGAATTGTATAATTTGTGATTTTAATATTTTGACATTTATTAATAAATTATAACACCAAATTCCCAAATAAATATTCCATTAGGTGTCAAAAGCATGCTATAGAAACATGTGTGATTTTAAAAGCAATATGATGTCATAATTATTATTATTTCTTTTTTTAACTTTTAAATATTCAAACCTAAGGTATTATTCTCGAGTTAATTTATATATTTGTTAATCAATATTATCAATTTCATACCAACACAACTTATTCAATTGAAAAAATTAAAAATCAATCCATATATCAATTTGGATCACCAATAATATTCGTTTTTTCTTTATAACGAATGTTCATAATATGTAAAGAATATTATTTTATTCTCTATCTAAAATTTTTAAAATTTAATTGATTATAACAGTCATTTAAAATATATAACATGTGTTACTCTGCATATTAGCAAATACTTGACAGCAAGTGAAAATGATAATAATAAGACTCAACTATAAGATTTAATTAATTAATTAATTAAATATATTAAAATTAAATAAAAAAATTGTTAACTATCATATATATATATATATATATATATATATAAAATAATTAAGTTTCTTTTAGATTTATGTTGGTTATTATTATTATGTTGAGATATAATATTATCATAATTTTTTTTGCCATTGTTTAATTTTAGATATATGTTATTATATTTAACTTTAAAATAAAAATAATAAATAAATAATATCATTTAAAATTTTGGTTTAATATATAATTTGTGACTTTCTGTTTTCACTGGTTTAAAAACTGGACTGAGTCTAAAAATCGTGATACTACTATGATTTTTCTATTTTTAAATATTTAAAACTAAAAATTTATTTTCAAGTTAAGTTATACACATATTAAAATTAGATTTTTTCTCACGCGAGTTTAAAAACACACCTCATAATTAATCTATAAATTAATAAATTGCCTTTTGAATATAGTTGTTGATAGTTGATGTAATATTTTTTTTTTTTTTTGCCAAATAGTTGATGTAAATTTTGGAGGAACGATCTCAAAATTAGTTAATCATTAAAAAAAAACTTATTTTTATATTAACCTTATAATTTGTTTATATTTAATTAATATGAAATTTCTCATACATAATATATCCCTAACAACTGGTCGAATAATTAAATCTTAATTACAATAAGTCAAATTATTATAATAGAAATTTTCAAACTATGGATTTGATAGTTATATTTCTTTTTTTATATTTAAGTTTTTAAAAATCTGATTTAATTAATAAAAAAAAAACTGACTATTTATTATATGGATTTTAAAAGTAATTCAAGAAAAATTAATTAGCTATATTTTTTTGATATTAGAGAGGAAGAAACCGCGTAGAAATATAATATACTACAAAATGAATTAACATGGTACATATAATAATTTTATCACCTTTAGTATATTTCAATTTACAAAATTATTTGCTTGAAAAAAACTCATTACAATAGTATAAAACTCAAATAAATATGAAAATAATTATACACAAACAAATACACTCAATTATTTATAATATAATTTTATTTTTAACACCAATTTCCATTATATTATATGTTTTCACGCAGAAATGTCAAATTGTTTTTTTTTTTTTTTCCCAATCAGAATAAATTTATATATTTAATCAAGACAAGTTGCAAACCCATTGCCCTTCCGCAGTTATGATGTCTGGCTTTCACTCAGGAGACCTGCGTTCGATTTCCAGTAACATATAGGTGATGAGATACATTCTAGAACCACTAACTTGCACCATTTTTTGGCATGGTAAATATTTTTTCCCATCCCATTTGTACAGGTTTTTTCCCATCCCATTTGTACAGGTTCAACTAGTTAAAATGCTTGTTTGTGCTTCGTATATTAAACAAACAAACAAAGTATGATCCCAATTTTAAGCAATCTCCAGTAGCAGGCTGAACATCTTGAGATCAATTATATATATATACACTAAAATAATTTAATTTTTGTTAGGCATGTAAGCTCCTGAAAGACCTTGAGCTCAGAGCTCATTCAAATGATTAACAAATCATTAACCAAAAAAAAAAAAAAAACTTTATTTAAACTCAACGTTTGTTACAAATCATACTCAAAACTCTGCTTGGTTTGATTACAGCCAGCCCTATGTGTGAAGCAGCGCAGAATCATCTAAAAAACACCAATAAAATCATAAATTTTTCCCTAAGTAATCTAAAACATCACCAGAACATTCCCAAGAACGCCCCCAACACCCTCATAGCCACAAGGGACCTCGACCCAAAAATAGTAAAAAGGAGGAAAAAAGAGAGAGAGAAAGAAAGAAAGACAGATAACCTCAAAAAGGTGATCCAACCAATTGTAAGAGAGATACAAAAATGTCATAATTGTCAAATAAATTTTAGATTTCTATTAACCCTGTTGTTGGTTCTTAAATAGCAAAAGTTTAAAAAAATAAAAGAAGAACATAAAAAAAGAAAAAGTACAAAGAAAAGAGGGTATGAAAAAATTATAGGCATAACCCTCATTTTCTCTTGAGCTTAGTCAGAACTGAGTAGGAGAAACTCATTGTTAGGCCTTTACAAAATGAGCCGTCAGGAGTTTTGAAACACTGAAGCCATTAAAGGAGTCAACATCAAAGAGTTCTTTCAGCTTCTCATCACATATTATTCTCCTCTTGTCAGATGGGTCCTTCAAACAGACAAAGAACAGTTTGAGAAACACTGTAGCTACAGATCAAAATAAAGCTCAAAAGATACTGGAGTCTGTGTATAACACGTTTTCAAGTTTTTTTTAACTAATATTTGCTGTTAATATTAACTCTGAAGCCCCACCACAATCTTCTAATTCCCAAAAGAAAGACATTTAATTTGCACATAGTAAATAGACGGCCACAATCACATACCTGGAGGTTGTTCTGCTTTATGTATTCCCACATTCTCTTGACGACCTCAGCTCGAGATAATGCATTTTCTCCAGTGCCAAGGAACTTTATTAGAGCATCTGAAAGTTGGAGGGGAGCAAGAAAACCTGATTTTTCTCCTTTCTGTCGTTTTTCTTTTCTTTGTGGCTCATTTGGCTCTGACAAATAGTCAAATTACGGTTAAGAAAGAGTTCTACGCGCCAGTTAAAAGTAAAATATTGCAAAGATTCTGACAATAGCAGAGTACAGGAAATCATCTGTCAACATGTATGATTATTTTGGCCACAACATGTCATAACGATCACAAAATGCTACACGTTGAAGCGCCTTGGCTTAGTAAAGTGGACATCGCATCAAGTAAATCTTGGTGAAAGACCTTGTCAAACCCATGTGAAAATGAGTCAAAATGTAGGAAAAACTTCTATATTGAAAAACAAACATTAAGACGAGCCTCTAGCAATAGATATAACAGAAGAGATTCTGCAAGTGCACAATAATAGAAGACCCAGCTCATAAGTCCTGACAAAGAAGCCAAATTCTGAATCTGAACCAAATGGAAGGGGTAAGGCTAGATTTTGACTGCAAGTTATTGTATCATGGAAGGGGCATGGTCCTAGTGAATAGGATCAAATGAATGTTTTACTAACATAAATCATCCATTGAAAAATAGAACCACTAAATAATTTGGAAAATTATTTATGTGCTACCTTCTTCTCTCTCCTGCTTACGCTGCTTTTCCTTTGGTGCTGACTTGACTGGAACAACTATGCCATGAAAAATAGTATGATAGATGTTAGCGCAAAGATAATTTTCTTGATGCTAAAAACAGGAAAACTAATTTTGTAATAGCATTCACAGTGTGCTGTGGACTTACAGGTGAAATCAATTAATGTTATATCTTGACTAAATAAGCCAATAACAGAAAAGAAGTGCACAAATGTCATCATCCTTTACAGAAATGAAGGAGCCAAATCAGAATTAAATTTAGAAATTCCCATCTTGATATTTACAAGGACCAAAGAATTCATTTGTGCTTGGTGCTTAAATATTATGAGGATTTTTACTCTCAACTTATTAACAGCAAGTTGCAAAGAAGTCCCACATTCAATATTTAAAGTAATAATTACATTGAACTATGTTTCAAAAATGAGGATGTAGAGGCATACCACCATTTGAATCCAAGGGCCATATATGCTTTGATAGGGCTTTATTCATTTGAAACATGTTGATAGAATCAACACCAAAAAGGGCACGTAATGGTTCATCACAATTTATATTTCGCCTATTATTTGGGTCTTGCAAATTTTTCTCTCTAATGTAAGCCCACAGTTGTTTGACAACCTATAACAAAGATAATAGATAGTTTACAATCTTGATAACTCCCTAACACCAGATAAAATAATGGCAAATGAGAAACAATTTTTCCTGAACTTTTTGGGCATACCTCTGTTCTTGCCAATTCAGGCACCCCAACGAATTCCTGAAGTTCGGGAGAAAGACTACATAATTTGCTAAAACCACCACCTCTTTTCTTGCCTTCATTTTCATGCTTGTTAGACCTGACTCAGATATTTTCAAAAAATAAAAATTTAAAAAAAAAAAAAAAGAAAAGAAGTAAGAGCATCTGTAAGCATATTTACAAGTGCAGCCAGAATAATATTCTTATAAACCCTTGAAAGCATGCATGACAACTCAAAGCAATAGTTTGAGACATAATACACAAAAAAATTTTGTTGTTTAAAAAAACAAATGAGCAGCTGATATAATAGAAAGGAGGGTAACAGTCAAATAACCCAAATGAATGGTGGTTTTAGGTCATTAGGAAAAAAGGGAAAAAAAAACACTGAAATGTGTTTTTTCTTCCTTTGGTTTTTGCTCTTAGAAGCTAAAAAAATATTTGTCTTTCTACACTACAACATCAACATGTATAACTATATAAGAAATTAATTTATAAAACTGCATAAAATCTTTTAATTATGCATTGGCAAAAGCTTTTTTTGTTAATTTTTTTCTTAACATCAAGGAATTTTATGCACTGAAGAGGTTCTTCTTCCAGTGAAGTTGATGGAAGCACTGGGTGGATTAAGAAAAGCCATTAATCATTTATCAAGCTTTTCTATCATTAGTTTTGGTATGTCATCAGCTACTGAAGAAACATTCTTGGTTCATGAGAAGAAACTTTTTTCTCAGTGATGTGAAGCACTTGGAAACCCAATTCCTTCATTCTTAAAAGGAGTCCCGCATGCGCAAAACTCTGAGTATCACATGTAATTTTCCCTTGCTTTTTCTACAGAGAGACTATTCACAATTCTGAGAATCACCCTTTGTTCTAGAAACCAAAAGAAATGAAACATTGCAAAAAAAAAAAAAAAACTCAAGTAATAACAAATGAATGAGAATGGCATATACAACCAATTTTATCATGCGAAGAAAAAAAGTTATACCAAAATGGGCAGAGGTCAAATGAGCATTGTTTGCAGGTTCTATCAATCTTTCCCACAAATTGATTGAACACAATACGCCCCTTCTAAGGATTTTGTTTATTTAAACTGATACTGACTCTAGAATGATTGTATAACATACCACTGGACAGAGAATAACTTTTTAAGGAAAACAGTGGGATGTCGTGGGGAGGTCAAACAAATTCAGAAGTTTATGGCAGGATTGTAGAGATTACAAAAAAAATGAAGATTAAATTACCCATGGTCCATCGACACTGAAGAAAACAGCTACATTTTTAATGGTAAAAGAAGGGAAACTTTTTGAACTATTGTGGATTATTTTGAATTAATGAAAATGTGAATTTGGAAGACATCGATACGATGATAATCATTTTACCTCAACACTTCTACTCCCCCTCCCCAAAAAAAGAAAATGCTGAATTATTAAAGGATGGGGGGAATTTGAAAAGTGGGATAATATTATTCACAAAGATGTGCACTCTTTATAAGCAAGGAGTTAAGCTTGAACGATGTTCTACGGCAATGACAGACACTGGTCGAATTAATTGAGGACCTGTTCAAATTCAAACAGATATTCTCAATGTTTGTTAACCAAAAGCTTTTATCCCCATTTTTTTTCTTGCGTACAAAGCAAACACATAAATGGCTAACTACACGTTACTGCCAGATAAAGCAAAGAATAACATGAATATGCACATGAAACGAAACATCATCACATTTTCTTCAAAGAAACCTTATTATTCACGCAAACTTTACAACAAAAATTACACAAATAATATAAAGCTATTGCCTTATTCAAATAATAATTGCACAAGTTATCTAAACTCAGAGTTGAACTTAGAAAAATCAAATTCAAAAATGAATTTGAGTGTATTAGGCATTGAATTTTAACAAACTTAGATTATATTCTATGTATAATCTACAAAAAGTTCTACAAAAATAACAATCCACGCAACACAGGTTCCAAAATTCTTAGATAGAACATAAAATTATTAATTAATTACTGTAATTAGAAAAATTAATAATAATAATAATAATAATAGCAGCAACTGACCTCCGTTTTGCATTATTTTTTCCGTTACTCGCTGTTGCTTCTTCTTCTTCTTCTTCACCATCATGACCATCATCCTTCGAATCAAAGCCATCAGTTTCCTCTGGTTTAACGTCAGCCACTTGATCATCTTCTCCTTCTCCGCCTCCTCGTTCTTCATCATTTTCGCCTTGTTCTTCAAACTGGCTTTGGAGAAACAAATCCACTTGTTCCCTTATAAACGCCTTCTTATCAGATAAATCGACACCGAAATCTTCCTCTAGCTTCCGGCGGACAATTCCAGTCGTCGTGGTGTCCAGGTCCGAATTCCGGAGAAACTCCCTTAGCCTTCCGATTAGCTCCGAGTCCGACACCATTATATCGGGTCAAGTTTGGGTTGGGCCGGTTCGGTTCAGTGAGTTTAGTTGAGAGAGGGGAAGAAAAAAAAGAGACTCATTGCTAGGGAAGAGGACCAATGTGGAAATAACTGAAAAAGGTTCTTTCACCGGTTTTTAGTTGCTCGTTAGAGTGAAAGTAAAGGCCCCAAAATTGTGGCTCTGGTGGAATTTTATTCAAATGACTGATTTGCCCCCATCTATTGTTGAAATTGTAGATATGTCCCTTGACCGCATTTTATGTTTTTAACAAGATTTTTGAGCATGGATTTGGATATGCTGAAGTAAAATAGAAAGAATTATGGATTAACAAATTTAAATATATAGTAATTTATTATATAAATTAATTTTTTTTATTTTATAAAATTTAATTTTTATATAGAGTGGTAAATTATTATTCCATTTTATATAATAATTATTAATCTATTATATTTTTCTTCTCTATTTCATTTTGTGAAATAAATAAGCTCTAAAAGATTTTATTGTCAATGTGCATAAAAATTGATACGGTGATCCTAATATATTTTTATGAATATTTATACTTATTGTAATTTTTTAATTAGTTTATTTTTCTTATTTTCAAATATTTAGGATTTTAATTTAATAATTTTATTAGTTTCAATTATGGTTTGCTATTTATAAATAAATATATTATGTAATTAATTAAATATATTTTATTATTAATAAAGTTTCAGTCTCCTTTATTTCTAGCGAATTCTAAAAATTATTTTCTTTATATACTAAAAAAAGTTTAAAAATTAAACGTATTTTAGTTTTGTTATCTCTCTTTTTTCCAATCTGAAAAATAAAAATAAGTTGCGCCAAAATTCTGGTAGGGGAAAAAAAATAAAAATAAGAGAGGGAGATGGGAAATATTAAGAAGAAATGATGGTATTTAATTATGCAAGTGGGTGCAAATAACAAAGAAAATTTCATAATTATTCAATGAGTGGGAATGGAAAATACATAAACGGCAAATCCTATACTTCTTATAGAAAATGACACTCGAATCAAAATATCATTTTCCATAAACATAATAGTAAAAAAAAAAAACAAAAATTATTGCAAAATTTCAAATTTTGCTCTTACAGAAATAACAGAACAGGGTTGCCTCTCTATGGGCTATTCTATGCTAAATCCAAACCCAAGTTTTAAAAAACTATCATTAAAAATTGTTTATGAAATACATTACAAAAAAATTATTTGTGTAGTGAAATTATTTATTGAATCAAACTACTTTCAACAGTGAAAACGTAATGTGTTTTCGCATTTAAATAATGAATTTTATTCTATATTCAATGATGGAGGCAATTGCTCAATATCTTGGACTATATTCCTTTAAAAAGAAAAACAAATTCTAGTTACAATTGTTAGTCAATGGTGTTTGCTAGTGATCATAATGGTTGTTAGCAGCCAATGACGATCAAGAGTAAGTATGCATTTATATGATCTCCATGAAATTCATTAATTATTTATCAATTTAAAATTTTCAAAAACTAATTTCCATTTTTCCTAAAAAAGAAAATTATAATCCAAAAAAAATATATTTATTAACAATTTCTGCTTAATCATAAAAAATGTTTTTGTTAATCAATTTTTAAAATGCCCCATATATATTTAATCAACTGTTGCTAGAGAGTTTTTGATCAAAATCTCACCAAAATATGTGAGGTGGTATGGCATATTATTCCAACTATATAATTTAGCATGCCACTTTGAATTCATGTGAGATTAATTTTAGGGATAATATTGGAAAAAATTTTAAAATTTAGTGTTTTCTGAGTTATTTATATTTTTTTCCTTTTAATTTTTAATTTTTTAAAATATTCTTTAAGTATTTTTTTATCAAAATATTATTTTAAGTGAAAATATTATTCTAATTTAATTTTTATAAATTCAAACAATAAACTTTCCTTAAAAATCAATTTATGAATTCAAAATCATTAATTACTTTTTTTTATTTAAGATATTCTTTAAATTTTTCAAATGAAAATATTCTTCTAATTTAAACTTACTAAATTATAAGATATTCTTCTTATAAATTAACAATTATTAGATCTATTTGATGACCTCAAGAATTTATATAAATTATTATATAGAAGGCAAAAACTCAATAATTAAAATTTAATATCTATTAAATGGTCTTATATTCAAATTAATAACTAACTTATTTAAATTTTAATGTGATAACATAATTCTTTATTTTCTTTTTTAAAATTTAAATTATAAAATATTTTCACTTAAAAATTAAAAAGAATATTTTGAATGAAAAGTAACAAACATAGATTAATTTTTAGAGAAAATTTATTGTTTGAATTTTGTGAAAATTAAATGAAGTTTAAATTAGAAAAATATTTTTACTTGAAAAATTAAAAAGAACATTTTGATAAAAGATAAAAAATAGTTAAATAATATTAGTGAAAATAATTAAAAGAATATTTTTAATAAAAAATTAGAAGAATATTTTAAATAAAAATAATTAAAAATTAAAAAATATAAATGATCCCAAAATCACTATTTTTTGAAAAATTTTAAAATTAATTTAACTTAGAGTTAATATGATACGTTAAATCAAAGGTTTGGATAACGTGTCATGCCACGGTTACATTTTAATGTCCATATTAAAACATCAAAATTTTGATATCATTTACCGGGTAGAAAAAGTTGGGGTCCATGATATCCAATTTTGATTTTTTTTTTTAAATAAAGAGTGGATATTTCATTTTATGAGATATTAATCATTGGTCTAAAAAGATAGAAACTAAAAATGGTTTGAAGTGAAGTAAACGGATCCTGAAAGGGAAAGGATAGGGGCACCTAAATCTGGAAAAAAAAAAAGAAAGAAAGCTACCTTCTACCGGATTATTCTTTAAAATCTGCATGATGTAGCTGGATTTTATTTTATTTTTTACTCAATTTATAATCCTTAACCAAATTTCTTCTCCACCAAACTAGGATTTAATATAATTACATAATAGCTTATTTAAAGTCTTATAATTATTTAACAATATCAATGCACTAAAGTCACCTGCAAAATTATACAATTTTAAATTTAAATCTCAATTAAAATAAAGTTCATAAAAAAATTATAAGAAGATTTTATAATGACATATATTTAGAAAAATTATTTTATTTTAAGTTTATATAGTGTGTTGAATTATTTTATCCAGTTCACCATACTCACTTGTCACTTATTAGTCAAAAGTATTATGAAATATTTAAAATTTAATCATCGTATGGATAAAATCTCTATACTAAATTGCGTCTTTAATAAACATTTAATTATTTTTTCTCTTTTTTCTAATTTGTTATATATATATATATATATTAAAGTTGGAGTATAAAAAAAATTTTGAAACTTTTTCCATACTCATTGTTTAATTTTTCTTTTGGGAAAAATTTTAATTTTTATCTATTATATTTATCCTGTGAAATATATTAATATTTTTCATTTTCGAATGCTCAATTAAATTTTTCATTGTCAAAATTTTAAATTCCACCTCATTTATTAACTTCCATCAAACTGGCATTCATATGTTGTTTATGAGCCGCATTATCTTCCTCTATTTCTTCTTTTTCTTATTGTGGTATATAATAAATTAATAAAAATCCCCAAAAAAAATACATAATAATTCAATAAATAAAATCTACCATACGTAATATTCTTTTTAAGAAAAGAAAAAAGAAAAAAAAATTAAAGAAACAAATGGGAGGAGTGAAGTTGCAATTTGCAAATGCAAATAAATACCTATCCATATCATTCTTCATTGTCATGAAAGGGCAACTCATTGTTGAAAAGATTTTCATTGGTCAAATATTTTTAATAATAATTAAAAATATACATATGCATGGTAATTGATCAACTCAAAACCATAGAAAATCCACCCAATCAAAAGTTCGGATTTATGCATCTCTTACTCCTTAATCCACCGAGCATACTCTCAATCAACACCTTATTTCTTTATTTGGCAAATAACATTATTATTAATTTTTATATATATAAAATCATAAAATGGATAATATAATCTTTCCTAGTCGTACACTTTCCTTTACTCCCAAGGCTCTGTTTTCACAGTTCAGACCACCACCGCTCTATAGTTTAATCCCACTTGGGCAACTATGTGTATTCCTTGTCGCTCCATCCTTCCATTATTATAATTTTTTTTTATTTATTTAAGATAATTTACAATTTTCAAAATTTGGATAAATTTTATTCTAAAGTATAATATTATTTTTTTTATTAGAAATTGATTCTCAATTCGTATTAATCGATCGTGTTCGAATCGTATTTATCTACATCAATAACATAATAAGAGTTAAAACGAACATGATATGATTGGTTTATCGTGTCAAAAATTAAATATTCACTTAATTAATTTTTTAAATTTAAGACATATATGATACGAATAACACGTATAAAATTTTAAAATAATTATTTTTAATATTAAAAAATATTAAATTTACTAAATTAACCTCTATTAATTTATATTATTACATAAAATATAATTATACATAAACTTATAAAAAAGACTAAAAATAATGTTTATGTATACATATTTTTAAAGTTATAAAATATAGTGGGTTGAATGTGTTAATGGGTTAAACGTATCGTTTTTGAGTTAACAGATTAACCCGTAAAAAGACACGATTGTTTTCGTGTCACAATTGAGTTGACACGAAATTAATATGAACACGATAATTTTTAATTTAAATCAGCTAATTTCATATTGAATTCGTGTTGTGTTTGATAATGACACTTTTACAGTATTTCATAAATAATTTTTTTTTATCAATGGCTTTTCTAATTTTGGTGTAAATGGCCACTTTTGATAGATATGTGAAAATTCGTCTGCAATAAATGAAAAATTACACTTTTTATAGTTTATTTTATTTTATAAGTATTTTAACTTTTAAAAATAATATTATATAAATATTTTTAGGTAGTATTATCTAATCATCGAAATGATGATTTGTACATTTAAAATTTCTCCATTTAAAATTTTGTTTCGTCGTTACTTCTCCAATTATGGATATTTTAAAGTTGCAAATCCAACACTTGATAAAAAAAATGGCTAAAAATTAATAATGTAATTAAAAGGGTCAATTAATGAAACGGGAACAACAAGACAAAATACAGGAGGGAGTAGTAACATTGGTAACATTGTTGCTTTCTATTCTTCTTGGCTCGCAATGCAACAATTTACAACTAACAGCACTGTTCTTGTTTTTGTCTCATTCACCGCCTTCTTCTTAGTAAATATCTCCTCTTCCTTGCCATCATCAAAGCCAAAATAAAAAATAAAAGCCCTTTCTCTCTCTTTCTTTTCACTGTTGCAGAGACAGATCATAAATATCTCTCGCAATTCTCAACTCAGCGAGTTTCAAACAAACCGAGTCACCGATCTACAGCCTGTGCGGTACTTTCTTATTGTTATTGCTGTTTTGAGTAGGAAACGTCGTTGGATTTGAGGTTGGAAGTTATATCTAATGTGATCATTGAGTTTGGTAAAGGGCAAAAACGGAACCGTGGAAAATGAATCGGTCGACGATAACTGTAGGACCTGGTATGGATATGCCGATCATGCACGATAGTGACCGGTACGATTTCGTCCGGGATATCGGGTCGGGCAACTTCGGAGTTGCTAGGTTGATGAGAGATAAGGTTACTAAGGAACTTGTTGCCGTGAAATATATTGAAAGAGGTGATAAGGTTTGTTTTTTTTGTTTTGGATTTTATTGATTTCTGTGGAAATAACATAATTGTTTTATTTATATTTTGGTCGTCTATTTATGGGATTTGTGGGTTGGTTTTGATTTTTTATCTTTGCGTCTGCTAAATTTAGCATTATTGTTATTATTATTATTTGAATTTAATGTTGCTCATTTAATTTTTGATAGTTTGTAGTATTTGTGCTTATCGTTTTCCTTTTTTTTTTTTTTTTTTTTTTTTTCAAATTTTTTTCCTTTATTTGGTTTATGTATATTTTGGAATTTTACTTATTGAAAGTTCATTTAATCAGCTTAATAAAATTCATATTTATCGATGTCGGTCGCAGGTGGATATAGCAATTTCTTTCAAAAGTACCCAAAATATATATATATTACACACACACATATAATTGTACTCTATATTTATTGAAGCTGTAAAGAATAATATAGGATTAGAATTTTTTTTTTTTCTGGGAATGGGGAGTTAAAGGTGGGATGAATATTCTTATGCTGTTTGACTTTTGGGATTGTTATTTGGCATGAGATTATACCATTTTGCTTGGTGTTTTAATTTAATTCTTGAATGCTTATAGGATTTTGTTGTGGTACTGTATTTCAGATTGATGGAAATGTTCAGAGAGAAATTATTAATCACAGATCACTCAGGCACCCTAACATTGTGAGGTTTAAAGAGGTTAGCTTTCTTTGTGGGCTTTAAAGATCATTTCTGTTTAGAAGAGAGGGGTTCTGGCTTAATTTGACAGGTAAGTTACTGTAAATCTTACTTCAGGTCATTTTAACTCCTACTCATCTTGCCATTGTGATGGAATATGCCTCTGGTGGAGAGCTTTTTGAGAAAATATGCAATGCTGGGCGCTTTAGCGAGGATGAGGTTTATGTTCCAATATATTAATCACGTGTTTCTATTATTTCACACTTTTTGTACGGTTTCTTGACTTCGGTTCCTGGTTCAGGCTCGATTCTTTTTTCAACAACTCATATCAGGAGTTAGTTTTTGCCATGCTATGGTACTTAGAATTCCTTTGTCAACCTGCGTTGTCTCTGCTATTATTGTTGTGCTGAGATATAAATTACATGTTTATGTAACTTATTTGGCTTTTGAATGTCGTCCTTATTGATGAAGCAAGTATGTCATCGTGATTTGAAGTTGGAGAACACTTTACTGGATGGTAGTGAGGCTCCTCGATTGAAGATTTGTGATTTTGGGTACTCCAAGGTAATAAAGTACCTATTCTCTATCACTTCTCCTTTCTCTTGCTCTTTCACTTTTCTCCTGCTCTTTTCAGCATCAATTATGTGCTTACATATTTTACTACATTTATGGACCCTTAGACCTCAACATAGAGATTGTGAATTCTCTCATGCTTGGTATCAAGTCTCAAGACTATGCTACTTTGGGGATGCTGTCTCTTTGAATAAACAGAATGTAGCTTTGGTTTAGGATGATTCAAGAATTGCAATTCTTTATTGAGAGACTTGCTTTTGATTACTATGGAATGCTGAACTAAATGAGACAAATTAAAGTTCTAAATTTATGGTGACTTATATTGTTGGCAAGGAATTTGGCAAAAAAAAAAAAAAAAAAAAATTGTTGGCAAGGATAATAGATACTTAAAATGTTGAACTCACTGGGATGAATAGCATTTATCTTCTCATCTTCTTTGCTGATTGTCATCGTCTTTTGAAAGGACTAAGGAGAATATCATTTTTCTTTTTTAAGGACCAAGGAGAATATTATTATTATTATTATAATCATTTCTCATCATCTTCTTCTTCTTCTTATTATTATTGTACTTGTTGGTGTTTTTCCAGTCTTCGGTGCTTCATTCACAGCCAAAATCAACAGTAGGAACTCCTGCTTACATTGCTCCGGAGGTGTTGTTGAGGCAAGAATATGATGGCAAGGTACACCATTTCTTGTGCTTCACAATTCAATTAAAAAGCTATTCAAGTATTTTGACCACCTGGAGCAATTTGGATTCTTTTGATAATTTTTTATAAATTATTTAAAATATAGCATTTCATTATATAGTTTTATTAATTGATTGGGTGAAGGATGTTGGACTTGCAAACATATTTTATTATTATTTTGTTCTGGAAGTGATTGGCACTCTGGGTAATTTTATGTTCACAATTTTTGTTATATAGGATGATGTATTTTTCCTTAGCGGTTGACATTTCTAACTCCAACAGCTTCTCCTAAAAGAAATATTTGCCAAATCATACTTTGAATCTCTAAACGCCCATAAATGGGAAGCAGTCAACTTAGTTTAGGTGTGAATTGCACCCTATTTGATTTAGGCATGGTCATCTTCATGGGAAGAAGTTGGCCTGTTTTCCTGTTTACCATCTATCCATATTAGATATGGTGCCGGTCCGAGGTGTAAACTATGACTATGCCAATAATCGGCTATTGTCCAATATTGGTCCTATTTATGTTTTTACAGGGCTTTGGAATCAACACTAACCTTTAGTAGTTTGGCATGAAATGTACACTTTCAAGATAGCTTATCCTGTCATCCTTTGATGCCTCTAGTTTCACTTGGTGGAGGAACCTTGGGCATAACATTGGGCATACAACACTTGTTAGTTATGTTTACTATTATAACCTGTGTAGTGAAATCTCACATTTTCTCCACGGAGGAACTATGGTAATTGTTTCCTTTGCCTTTACCAGCACTTTGGACTGTAAACTGCCTTTTAACGAGCAATTATTGATCTTAAGTTCAAGTTTGTATTAGCATACTGATACGATATCATTGTTCTCTTCTGATCTTTCTTTTCTCTCACATGCATTATTAAAAACACATTGCACATTATGCTTCCATTTACCTCGGAGCATTGCTGCAAAGTGGAAAGGACTAGTATGCCTAGATGAAGTAAAGGGCACATTTCTAAAATGCAATGCAAATCGGTTTGAAGAGAAATTCAAAATGTGCACAATGAAAGGTCTTAAAAAACCCAAAATAGCAGAGTATAAGAGTACATATCAGAGCATTGTATCATTTCATGAATATTGTGCGTGCATATCTTACAAGATAATTGAAATTTCGGAGAAATTAGATACGGGAAAACTGAAAACTTTTGGTTCAAGAAGAGTTGCAAATTTAAATGTATATATTACATAATATTATATGATATTATCCTTTGCTTCGCTAGTGGTATATTGATGTTTGTAGTCACGCATGTAATTACCATTTTGAAGTATCATCCAAATTACTTCAGAAAATATACCTGAAAGCACCTGACAGCAAAGGAGTTTTGGTCTTCTTGGAATCATATGTTATCTAATCTACGTGCATGTGTCTTTCTGGCAGTGTGTGTCCAGGGGTAGGCAAGGTTCTGAGTAGTTGACTATTTGGATTGCCTTATTATCCCTGCATACAGTTCCATGTTCTGTCTTTTAGTATTGGATGACTCTTTCTTATTCCATGCCTGCCTTAATTTTTTTATCTGTTATATAAGATGATAGATTTTATCATGGCAAGCATTGTATATGTTCTGTACATGTGAGACCACATTGCTTTCATGTATCTTTCTTCTTAGTTCATGTAATTTGTAATTTGGATCATGTGTGGATATACCTGCTTCATGTCATATAAGTTTTTCAGAATTTGATTATTTTATATAAAAACAAGTTTCTATTTTGCTGCCGTGCTGCAATTCCAGATTGCAGATGTGTGGTCATGTGGGGTAACCTTATATGTGATGCTGGTCGGAGCATATCCCTTTGAGGATCCTGATGAGCCAAAGGACTTTAGGAAGACAATACAGGTATGTCATTGGATTATATTGGTACTTAATACCTTATGCAAAATTTCTTTAATTCAAGACATTGTTCTTGTTGGTTTCTTGCAGAGAATTCTAAATGTGCAATATGCCATTCCAGACTTTGTTCAGATATCTCCCGAGTGTCGTGACCTGATTTCTCGGATTTTTGTTTTTGATCCTGCAGCAGTGAGTATTTTCTTCTATCGAGGAATCTTAATTTTGTTTTACACACACACACATATGTGGTGATTTAGTGAAAAGAATGAAAAATATGATTAATACAGCAGCTAATATTAATTTCTTCTCTGTCTTGGTGGTGATGTGTAGAAACAAGATGTGTAAATAATTGTCAGCAACTTGTGCGAAGCTGAAATTAAATGGGGTTGTCACATATGAACCTTGATGGAAAATTTTCATCCTTTATATACAATAGATGTAAATAAATCTTTTATTTGAATTACGTGTATTATTTTGGTTGGAACTTTGGTTTGCTGAAAAACTTGTGCAAAAATTTGGTGTGCTGCTGACTGTTGTTTTGAGTATTGCTCATTATAAATTACTTGTCTACTTCTAGTGTGACCATTTGTTAAGGCTTTTGCTTTTGTACATTCAAATGCAACAGAGGATTAGCATTCCACAAATCAAGAACCATGAGTGGTTTTTGAGGAATCTTCCCATGGACCTAATGGATGAAAAGACAATGGGTAACCAGTTTGAAGAGCCTGATCAACCCATGCAGAGTGTTGATACCATCATGCAGATAATTTCTGAGGCCACCATACCAGCAGCTGGGGCACGTGGTCTTAATCAGTATATGACAGACAACCTTGACATGGACGATGACATGGTTGACTTTGATTCTGAATCTGAGCTTGATGTTGATAGCAGTGGGGAGATAGTTTATGCGCTGTAACCACAGCATGTTAAGGTGGTGGTTCTTTGGACATGTGGACATATCAATATCTGGCCAAAAGAATGCGGTAGGTTAGGTTAGCAACAGCTTAGGAAAGTAAAATATGTGCTTTGGGTCTGTCATGTTCACGATATGAATCTTCTATTCCTTTCTGTGTGGAGGGATTTCATCTTTACTGCTTTACGAGGGATGGTAAGTGGAACAAATTCTCAAACTCAGGGATATGCAACCATTGCTATCCCATTGAACGAATGTTAATTTATCATTTTTGTATTGGTTCTATGCTTTGTTTTTTTTTTTTTTTTTTTTTTTTATTTATTTTTTATTGTACTGTTTTGGTATAAAAGATTTAAGTTTGTGTGCTTTATGTAACAGGTGCTTATATGTTTTGCAGCTAGTTTTTCTCCCTGGCTCAGTTTTGCACTAGTTGAAAAGAAATTGCATGTATTAGTTGAATAATGTCGTTCTTTATAGCTCTATGCTTTCGCTACCTGTCTTAATTACGTGATTAAAAAATTTCTGGTAAACCAAGTGGAATTTCATTTCATATTTTAAGTAACACTTCTCAAATTGAGGATATTGCCCCCTTGCTCTTCCTTCTTGAGGGCAGATCTATCACTACATATAGAATAGAATGGTTCACACCAGTTCTATTATAAAAACATCAAAAGTTAGAAGCAGAGATTGTTCAACATTATTTTATGATTGAGACCAGTTCGATGGATTATGAGAACAGAAGTTAAAAACAGATGTGGTTCAAGATTATTTGAGAGAATAGTAGGTCAAAAGCCACAATCGTAAAGCCAGTTTAAGTTAATATCTTCTTTATGCACCTTCATCTTCAAATTCTTAAGAAGATCAGCAAATGGCTCCCATAAGATGGCTATTTCTTCATCACATATAACTTCCTTCAGATGCTCAAGATTCAATATTGTTAGCGGCAACTCAATCTTGTTTGAGCATCCCATCATGTGGAGCTTTCTTAGACTATGCAGGCCACCAATCTGTTCAGGTACATTTCTGATTTCTGAACACTCAGATATGTCAAGAACACTTAATTTATGGAGGCTTCCAATAGTGCTCGGTAACTCTAACAGTTCAATACATGAGCAAAGTCTTAAAACCTCTAAATGAATCAGCTTGCCAATTTCTTTAGGCAATGCAATTAACTTGTGACAATTGGTGATGCTAAGTTTCTTTAGCTGGATAAGTTGACACAGGCCAACAGGAAACTCTACCAAATCGTTGCAGTATTCGATGTTTATTTCCACCAAATTTGGCAATGCATCTGAAACCTGGACGTTAGATGTACTCCTAAAAGCTTGATCAATATTGCAGAGCACCAAGGTCATCTTTTGCAGATTCTTGAACTGTATAGAGGTGAAGCCAAATGACGGAATTGATATCTGCTCCAATCTGATTCTCTTCAAACTGGATATGGTACTAAGAATTGGGAAATTTCTTATTTCAGTAGGCAAGAAACTGTAATTTGTGACTATCAAAACCTTTAATTTCTTCATTTTCTCTATAAGCTCAGGTAAAGCATAGTTCTTAGTCCGAAAGTTTAGAACTAAAACTTCAACTTCAGGTGCTTCTATGTTGCACCAATTTGATGAAAGCTTCTCATCTGCAAAATAGAAATGCCAAATGTGGTGTAAGATAAATAGTGCAAATGCGTGTGAGTATGTGCTGGACAGAAAGAAATGAATAACCTGTGGAGATAGACAAGAGGCGAGTGCATAAGCTGAGCTGCATTCGCTTGATAACTTCGTTGGTGCTTATCTCCAGAATTAGTCTTTTTCTTTGCCCGAAGGATTCTGAGCTGCTCTGATGAATGGCTAACTCTCTTAGGAGATCATGCTGCATTACAAAATGCTGATTATAGTATCCACTTGCATCTTTCCTGATAATGGATCAAAATTCGATTCTTTAGGAACTTTTATGTTTCTCACAAATTGCTGCAGAGTTTACAGGACAAAGCTAGTAGCATACCTTGTGATTACAAGATCAATTAAATTTCGGCTAGAGAGTTCATGGAGATTGGCAAGGGTATAAACACCTTCTTCATCTAATTCATATAATTCTGCCCACATATCGATTAGGGCAGTAACAGGAATTCTTTGGTCTTCAGGAAATGAACATAAGTCCATGAAACATTCCTTGACTATAACCTTATTATCCAAGGCATCTAAACTGCTTTTAAGACAATTAAGCAGATCACTGTATTCGAAAATAGTACCGCCTTTTGACAATTCCATTTCTCTTTTTTTCCATATTTCTTCAGGCTCTCCACAAAGTGATCTGCCGACTACTTTAATGGCTAGTGGAAATCCCTTGCAACCTTTCACTATCTGCAATTCATTGCCACAAATTGGAAAATAAATATTAAGACAGAAAGCTTATATGCACCATTAAGTTCTCAATTGACTATATGAGCTTCTCTCAATTTTTTTTTCCAACAATAGTTTGTTCGAAAAAGCAGTTTCAACTTCAATACTAAACAGACAGTAAGATACCTTATTTACAGCGTCTTCATCAATATTAGAGCTCTTATCGGAAAGGAAAGCTGAATTGCGAAAAAGAGTCATGGCATTTTTCTCATTTAGTGGCTTCAACTTATATGTAGAACCAAATCTTGGAAATGCAGATCTTGATGTTACCAAAATCTTGTAATCTTGGATTTGGAACTTGAACTTATCAAGAATAGAATCTGATTCAGGCCAAAGATCATCCAGGACTAACAATATAGGACTTGGTGTTAGGCTCTTCAAAAATTGTTCCAAGTGGTAGATTAAATGGTCATCGCTTTGAAACAAAGGCACATCATAACCCTTGTGTTGGTATACTCTCTGCACAATGCCCTCTATAGTTGGTTTTCTTGATACAATTACATAGAAGATATTATCCAAAAATTTCTCTGTGCAAAATACAAAATTCTATATCAGAAACCTCCTTCAAAAGATTAGCTCAAGTTTGGATGGATGGAAAGATTTCAGATGAGAGATATTAAAGAATCTGCAGATTTAGTATAAATCACTCATTAATTTGGCTCAGCAAAAGGAAAGTAGAATCTACTGATTCATGAAAATCTCTTTAAGGACCATTTGAATAGATAATAGAAATTACTGTGAATTTAGATTTGAACTTCAACTATATAATCATAAAAAATAGGCATATATCAAATTTCAAACGACTAGCTATATAAATGTAGTCTCATCAACCCAAATCTCTCATTTTGAGGGTTGTTTAAATCCCACATAGGAGGTAGAATCTTTGCAAAATCCATCATTTTAATGAATGAAAAATTCTATAAATTATTTTTTATTATAAAAATACCCTTCAATTGTATGGATTTAATTTCCCTAGGTGAGTTTGCAGATCCATGAAACCTCAAACTCAGGCTTTTAATTATATGAATTTTGATAAATTTCCTACTTTCTTACAAAATAATATTTCAAAATACTAAATTCTGATTACTAGTCCCTAAACAAATGTATGAAAAGAATAAATATGCGTATCATAATAAAACCTTATCTGGGTATAGAAAGATGATACCTTTAACCTCTTTATCATGACAAAGCAGTTTAGCCAAAGTGGTCTTTCCACAACCTGGAGGAGCAGATAAAACAACCAGGGAAACCCCATCATTAAAAAGCTCTATCTTCAATTCTTCTAATGGCAGCTCTAATCCTACAGGATTTAACGGTGGTTCAGGAAGCACCAATGGAGAATTATATCCATTTACATTGTGTACTCTACTACTCTTTACATTCAAAGCTAAACCCTTTAAATCCATACGCAAATCTTTTATCTCCATCAAAGTTTCTCTACCATCTCTTGATTGTTGAGCTTGCATAACAATTTGAAAGAACAATTTGAGTGATTTTTCTAAATTAATAAGCTTTCCTGCATATTTAGTTCTTTTCCAACAGCAGGCATGCCACCAATGCATTCTTGGACATTCAAGAATTAGTTTCTCGCCTTTCATGATTTCTTCCATTATTTGCTCTGTCTCCTCTTTTCGCCTACCCAAGATTTCGTTTAGCTCTTCAATTTCTTTAATGATAGGAGTTATGGAAACAAGAATGGATTCTATACGTTCCAGAGTGGAGTTGAACATTAGAGCTCTGTCTTTTGCTTTTAGAACTGCTTTTAATAGCTCTCCGAATACTGCTCCTACTGCAGCCTCGCCAATAAATCCAGCTGCCATTACTGATTCTTTTCTTGTATAGGAAATGACAAGTTTTAGAATTCAAGAAATTATTTCAGTTCCTGTTGTAATATGAAGTTTTGTTGTTCCTAGCTAAACATAATATAGTGGAAATGGTTTTTACTTTTTAGGAACAAGGTAGCAATATAGTAAAGAGCCTAGTCACTGCGTTTGCTGTAGACGCTTTTATTAATCTCTGATAATGACTTTAGTGCTTTATCTGTGTCTTCGTTTTGAAGAAAGGACTCATGCCGTACTGTGGCAAATGAGGAAAAGGTTATTAGTCTCTTTAGCATTAGAAAAATATCATTTTTGTTAAAAAAATTTTAGAATAAATTATTATTTAAACCCTAAAATTTAATTTAATAATTATTTAACCTTTATATTTTATGAAAATTTAATATCTAAACTTTTATTCTATAAACGAAATTAGTTTTCTGTTTAAAATTTATCCAAATTTATCATTATTCTACTCTAAAACCAATGGGTCAAAAATACCCTCAATCATTAATATATATTACAATCTTAATTTTTCTTTTTCGCGCACTGACTTCCCTCGTTTTTTTCTTTCATCTCTATCATCCCTTCAACTCTAAGGAGTGGTAGTAAATTTGAGCCCAAATTGTACCTTTGGTTGTCCTTGATTGGTTGAGGAGGAGCATATTCTTTTTCTTCAATCAAGAAGCTTTTTCTTTTCTCCCTTCTTGATGACTTTTGAGAAATACGTGGGTTTATTACATTATTAAAAGCATTTATTTCTTAAATATTTAATAAATAAGATTATTTTCAGTATTTTACCTTCATTTAATATAAATTAAATAATAAATTTTAAATAAAAAGATTAATTTTATTGACGAAATATAAGATTAAAGATTAAAATAATCAATTTTATAAAATGCAGATATTAAATAGTTAATTAAATTAAATTTTAAAAATTAAATAGTAATTTATTATAATTTTTATAATTATAATATGTGAAATTTATTTTAAAAATAAATTTTAATGGTCTCTAGTTAATATTTTCAATAAAATATTTCTCTCAATAATAGTTCAAACAATAATATTAAGCGAATTCAATGACTATTCATCTGTTTTAATTAGACATCCGACTATGAAATACTAATATAAAAGCTCAAAATATGTTTAATATTGAAATTAGAATTTTTTTTTTTTTGGAAAAAAATTTAGATATGAAAAAACATTGAAAATATTGTTTAATTAATTTAAAATTTTAATACTTTTAAATTAACATTCTCAATGTGTGTGTGTATATATATATATATATATATATATATTGTTGGCTGCGTCTATGATATGAATAAGTTTCATGTCAAGGAAAATTCTTTAACTACTCAGTCTTGGCCTACCAATCTCGCCTAGTCCTTCTCTATTGTTTTTCCATGGTAGTAAGAATGCATATTGATGAAGGCCTAACTTTTCATGCTTGAGACGTTTCTTAGTTGTATTTAATTTTTATTTAATAAAATGTAATGATAATTCTATGCATATTATGTAATTGTATTTTGACGTTTGTCATTGAGTAACTCAGAGGATTGACTGAACAAATTCTTGTCATCCTCTTTAAAAATACTTGTTGTTTAAACCCTAATGCATAACCAAGTTAAGTTTAAAACGATTGCTATATCAAAACAATCACCAACAATATATAATGGTAGTGTTGATTTGACAGCAATCATGCAGACATGCGTATTGTCCACAAAGCTCTTAGAAAAGGCACAAATGATAAGTAAATCTTTTAGTTATTCCAGCTGGCGTCTATATGAGGCCAGACTTATACATAGTTACGTAACGAAGTGTCCAGCTAGATGTTAAATTTCTAGGAAATTACAAGCAAGTTGTCCTTGAAGCCTTTGAGGTAAAACATTCCTTCAAAGAAAATGAATTGGATGCTTACCAAAGGCATTTTTTTCTCCTCTTCCTTTTACCAAGTCCATTTCCAAGCATCATTCTTGGAAGACTAAACAACATTCTTTCTTATCCAGTACTAAAACAACAATCTTTCTTATCCAATACCAAACAGCAATCTTTCCCATCCATGACATCCTTGGTTATGCTCTTCCTTTTCCGAGGGCACTTTCCAAGACTTTATTTCCTTTGCTCTTCCCTTGGACATGTTTTCGGCTGAGAAAAGACTATAAGTTTGTCTGATATAATTATAAGATCAGGGGCGTGGAGAATTAACATACTGAAAAATAATCATTTGTTGGTTTTTAAACTGAAAAAACACTCAAAAAAGTTTATGAAGGCTGAACTGCATTCTTCATTGATAAAAATGATAATTTTAACATGAAAAATTCAACAAACAAATAAAAAATTCATATAAATCAGCTAAACAAAATAATATCTAAACTGAAATTCAAAAAAAAGATTGAAGCACAACTAAATCAGTTGTGATATTTTATTGTTATGATTTGCTGTACTTGTCAGCAAAAGATGCATCAAATCCTTCATCATTACTGAAGCCAGTTTAAGTTTATATCTTTATGCACCTTTATTTCCAGATTTGGAAGGAAAGGCTCATACTCTTTCCATGAATTGGCTGTTTCTTCATCACTTATCACCTCCTTTAGGTCGACAAGGTTCATAACTGACGATGGCAATTCGCAACTCGAGCATTCGATCATGTATAGCTTTCTTAAGCTATGCAACTCACCAATCCGTTCTGGCAATTTTGTTATCCTCAAACAGTCAGAGATGTCAAGAATTCTCAAATTATGAAGCCCCCCAATTGTCTCTGGCAACTCTAACAATTCGATGCAGGAATCAAGTCTCAGCAACTCCAAATTCACCAACTTTCCGATGTCTTCTGGAAGCACAAACAATTTATGGCAATTGGTTATTCTGAGCTTTCTTAGCTCGTATAGATCACAGAATCCATCAGGTAATTCTTCCAAATCATTGCAGTAGTCAATGTTAATCTCCACTAAATTAGGCATGCGGATGACAGAATTACTGAAAGCTTGACCAATATTACACATAACTAAGGATATCTTTTTAAGCTTCTCCAGTTGTAAGGAGTTCAAGAAAAATGATGGAATTGAAACTTTTTCCAATCTGATTCTCTTTAGATTGAATAAAGAACCAACAAGCTGGAAATTGCTCAATTCAGCAGGAAAGAAACCATTATTTGCAATTATTAGGACCTTTAGCTTATCCATTCCCCTCATAAATGAGGGTAAGGTGTAGTTCTTTGTCTGGAAATTTAGAACTAGAACCTCAACTTCAGGTGCTTCCATGCTGTACCAACTTGATGAGAACAATTCATCTGCAAACAATGTCTCCTATGGTTTGACAATGTGGGGAGAAAAATTTAAAATTTTAAAATATGTAAGTGGCCTACGTATGTGTGTGTGTTTGATTCAGTTTATTATGTTAAGGAAATAAAGAGAAATTTGCAACCTGTGCAGATGGATAAGAGCTTGGCCCTTATAAATAGTTGCCTTTGTTCCACCCACCATTCAGGAATTTTATTTCCACTAATGTCTATAAATAGCCTTTTTCTGTGCTCAATGCTTCCTGTGTTGCTTTGAATGATAGCCAACTCTCTTAGCAGATCATGCTGCAGCACATTAATAGAGCCATAATCTTCATTTGCATCTTTCCTGGTGAATGACAAAAGTTGTCTGCTTTACTAACAGAGACTGCATTTACCAAGACAGTTACTATCATGCAAATCTGAAGTGAAAACTACTATAAAATCCATCAGAGAAACATAGAACTTAATGAACAATTTTGATCTCCAATGGTGCTATATTTGGATTCTCATTTTATGCTGTGATGATTGGCTTTCTAAGCAAGGATTTAGATACTATTATATAATTAAATATTTTGCCACTAGAATATTAACCAATTATTAGAGATCCCACTCAAGTAAGGTTGTTAAGTTCTAGAGTATTTTCAATTATTATTGAAAGTTGACTAAGCCACAGGACTAACACAAACTTATTTTGGTTATAAGAACTCACATCATAATAACAACAAACACTAATATCTAGCATACCTTGTAACTACAAGATCAACCAGATTCCGGTCAGAGAGTTCATAGAGATTGGCAATAGCGTTGTCTTCATCTAGTTTATGTTGTTCAACCCACATATCAATGAGGGTAGTGGCAGGTGTCTTTTGATCTTCAGGAAAGGAACCCAGGTCCTTGAAACACTCCTTGGCCGCAGCATTATCATCTAAGGCATCAACGCTACTTTGAAGACAATTACGCAGCTCAAAATCAGAGTTAGCCATGATAGAAGCAGCTTTAGAACATTCCTTAATTCTCTTGCTCCATTCAGCTCCAGACCTTCCACATAGTGATTTGCCAACCACTGAAATGGCCAGTGGGAATCCCTTACAGACTTTCACTATCTGCTATTCAACGCCAAGAGTAAAATCAATTGCTCTTTGCACGTTATAAGGGCAGGAATAGTTAGTTCTTTGTATAAGCATGTTAGATGTTTCTGCAAGATGAAAAGTGGTTAAAAACAAAATTTCCTGACCATTATATCACAATTTTGTTAATAATGTCTTACATTTGCACGCAAGGATGCTTCACAATTCACATAAAAAGTGCAAAATCGAATGGAAAATAACATACATGCATGTCCATAATTACAGGTTAATGAAGCACCTTATCCACAACGTCTTGTTCTGGTCTGTACGAGTTCCCATCTGGCGGAAATGCTTGGTGACAAAAAAGGGTCATGGCATCTGCATCGCTCAGTGTTTGCAATTTATAACTGGAACCAAACCGTGGAAATTCAAATCTTGACATCATCAAAATATTGTAACCTGGTATTGGAAACTTGAACTTCTCAACAAGTGATTCCGCTCTAGACCAAACATCGTCAAGGACCAGAAGGATAGGATCTGGTCCTATGCGCTTGAGCAAATTTTCCAATTGGTTAACTGCATCTTCCTCGCTTACAAAATCAGGCAGAGTGTGATTCTTATGCTGGAATAGCCTCTGTACAATGCCCCGCACATTGGGTGATTTTGAGACAATTACAAAAAAGATATTGCCCTTATATTTATCTGTTCAGAGTCAACACCGTATAAGAACATTAAAATTTCTTTGGAAATTCTACAGTATTTCACATTTGGAGAAAAAAAAAAAAAGGAATGCAAAGTCTTCTATGTGAATATCAAAATCCTAATCTTCAAACACATAAAAGAGCAGGATATAAGTGGCATATTTTTTGAAATCAAAGTCCCAAATCAGATGCCCAATCACTGTTCTAACCCAATCACTGTTCTAAGGACTTACAAGCAAACAAAGATCAATTGTACCTAAAACATTCTTTAACAGCTATAAAGGTTCAACAGTTTGTATCAAAACCTTAAGCCTGCAAGACTGTCTATCTCAATCAGTGGCAATCAAGCAATTCCTCCAATGGTGTAAGTCCCTAATCACCACCTTTCCTCCAACCTTAATAATTAATATACTTACCAAATGACATAAATGTTCTAAAATTCAACACGTAAGATCGTTGAAGACAAAAATTACTAAAAGATAATCACTGCTGTCTTCAACTACTTGGTGAGATAAATTACAAATGATACACTTGTATGTAATCAAATTAATGCACTCATTACCCCCAAAAATAAGAAGAAATAGTGATAAACTGAAATATTGAATATAAATAAGTACCATTAATGTCAGCATCATGACAAATTGCTACAGCCAAAGTAGACTTCCCACATCCTCCAGGAGCAGATACCACAATCAATTGTGAGACTTGATCGTCTTTCAGCAGCTTTTCTTTCAGATCCGTTAATGGAACCTCAAGTCCAACTGGCTTGACCTTAAGCCCAGGAGGTGAGCAAATACCCAAAAAACCTCCCTTATTAAACGAGCCACCACTGGATGCTCCGATACTTAAATTCCCAACTTGTAAACTTAAATTCGTAACTTGTAAACTAAGCTGTTTAACTCGAAATAAAGCTTCTTTTTCAAGTGATGAATTATATAATGGCAATACGCCACTAATATACTTGTGAATAGACTGCTCTAACTCGATTAGTTTCTTTCTGTAAAAAGGCTTCTTGAAATAGTTATATCTATGAATTTTGGAGCATTTAATTACTAAATTCTCGCCTTTCTTGATCAAATCGGTTAACCTTTTAATCTCCTGTGGTCGATCCAACACTTCATTGAATTCTTCTATTTTGTGAATACTGGGTTTCACAGATTCTAGCAGATTTTTCAGCTCCTCCAAGGTTTTTCGGAACAGGGCATTGCTTCTTCCTACTTCAACAATGAGTTTAAGAAAATTTGCAAAAACTATCTCCAATCCAGCTCCTGGAGCTGCAGATCCGACTAATGAAGCTGCCATTTCCCCTCTTCGCCAGAAAAAATAAAAACCCAATTCACTATGAATCTCGGGTAAATGAATGGAGAAAAGAATTTGTAAGTTTGATTATTTTGGAAAATGGAAATCTTTCGCTCATTGTTTTGCTTTTTCAGGGGTCGAACTTAAAGCAAAACCTTTCACAAACTCTCTTTCACTTTGCTTCTTCACTGAATGGAGATGTTTTCCAAAAGATACTCAAGTGGCGAGCAGTGGGGACGGGGGAGTGAAGTTGACAAGGAAGCTTCTGCTTAACCCTGCAAGGCATAGACTTTTGTTCCAAAATTCCACTTCTTTCATTACCAAAATTCCTTCGCTTAAGCTAAGTGTGTAAATAATTTTTTTTTAATTAATTTAAACAATCAATTATGAATTTTTTTTTTCTTGCTTATTAAATTCTTTTCACTTTATTCAAAATTTAAAGTAAAATAAAAAGTTTTTATTGTTGGGCGGCCTTCTGACCTTAAAATTATTTATGTATTTTTTTTATCTGAAAAAATATTTATTTGAAAACCGCACGTAAAGCATGATTGAAGAGATATTGATTGTCTATGTATACTTAAAGGTCAAATAAAAGTAGTGGACTTTTTTTTTTTTTTTTTTAAATAATCATTTGTAATTACTTTCTAAACCATTAGTGAAGTGACATGTGCTTAGAGTCGAATATTTTTATATTAGATCTAAAATTGGATGTTGTGTCAGAATTAATAGTCGATATTCAATTGTATTTTAATAAGTGGTATCAATTATAATGTAAAAATATACATTATTAGATAAGATCGAATAAATTATACTTTGTCTGTTTCAAAAAATTATCAATTATCCTGTTTTAAAATGTTTTAAAATATTTATTTATTATTAACAATAGATTTAAGTATTTGTTTATTTTATTCTTATTAATAAAAAGATATAATATTTATGTATTTTTAAAATTAATAAAAAATTAATATAAGTAAGAGTATAAGTTGAAAAATATAATAAAATTTATGAATTAATAAATAATTATTGATATTTTTTTAAACTGTGTTAAAAAAAATTGAACATCTTTTATAACGGAGAGAGTAATTTATATTGAATATAAAATAAATTTAAATAATTTTTAATCTAAATAATTTCTATTCTTATAGAATTCAAACTTGAGACTTCTTGATCCCAAAATCTCAAAGTTATCTCGATTAGGCTGTCACAACAGTGTAATGAGATCTCAGTTTAGATTAATTCATGATATTAATTAAATATAAGAAGGAAAATCAAAGGATAAGAAAAGATTAAATAGGTTTTGTGGGCTGGTTTGGCTTCCCCTTTTGTTTGCAGATATGTGATTTGTCAATCAAAGGATGTCCTTTTTTTTAGTAGACTTCTCCTTTTTTTTTTTTTTTTTTAATAATCATTCGTAATTACTCTCTAAACCATTTGTAAAGCGAGATGTGCCTATAATAAAATATTTTTATATTAGATCTAAAATTGGATGTTGTTTATGAATTAAATAGTGATACCAATTATAATATTAAAGTATACATTATTAGATAAATTGTAATAAATTATAATTTATATTGAATATAAAATAAATCTAAATAATTTTTAGGTTATATTTAGTTCATGGAATAATTTAGGAATAGCATAGCTATTCCATGTAAAATAGTTATTCTAAACTTTGGTTTAAATTTAAGACAAAAAATATTAATTCTTTGGAATAGTAATTTTATAATTTTTGTGGAATATATATTTCACAAAAAAGTAAATAATTGATATTTTTTAAATTATTTAATAGAGCATTTTCATTTTTACTTTTAAAAAAAATATTGGCAAGTTCAAACTCACCACTATTGCCTTATTTTTTTTATTTCAGATTTTTATTTTTTAAATTTTAAGTCAAATAAAAATTTTATTTAATATGTATTTAAATTATTTCTTGAATAAAATTTGGTAAAATTATATTTAATTTTAATATTAATAATGAAATTAATTTATAAGGTTATTATAGTCATTTACGTGAATGAAATAGTTATTCAATACAAAAATTCATACTAATCTGTGTAGAAGACCAAATAAAAAAAAAAAGGAAATTTATAGAGATATTTATTTAGTTATTTTTTGTACAATTATAAACATAGTTAATGAGTAAATCCAAAAATTAATATAATTTACTTCAAAAATTAAGAACAGACTAATGTACGTTCCCCACTAGGGAGTCCAGTCAAATGATAGATTTCCAGGAACTTACAAGCAAGTTGGCTTCAACTTGCTGTGGCTAACACTAAAAAATAAATTGTACATGTTTTTGACTCAGAAAAGACTCAAAGTTAATGTCTGATATAATTAGATATCAGAGTCAGATGTGCTAAATAACATGAAAAAACAATGATTAGGGAAGCCAATTCAAGTTGATATCTTTATGCACCTTTATTTCCAGATTTGGAAGGAAAGGCTCAAAAACTTTCCATGAATTGGCTGTTTCCTCATCACTTATCACCTCCTTCAGGTGGACAAGGTTCATAACTGACCATGGCAACTCGCAACTCGAGCATTCGATCATGTATAGCTTTCTTAAACTATACAACTCACCAATCTGTTCTGGTAATTTTTTCATGCTCAAACAGTCAGAGATATCAAGAATTCTCAAATTATGAAGCCCCCCAATTGTCTCTGGCAACTCTAACAATTCGATGCAGGAATCAAGTCTCAGCACCTCCAAATTCGCCAACTTTCCAATCTCTTCTGGAAGCACAAACAATTTATGGCAGTTGGTTATTCTGAGCTTTCTTAGCTGGTATAGATCACAGAATCCATCAGGCAATTCTTCCAAATCATTGCAGTAGTCAATGTTAATCTCCACTAAATTAGGCATGCGGATGACAGAATTACTGAAAGCTTGACTAATATTACACATAACTAAAGATATCTTTTTAAGCTTCTCCAGTTGGAAGGAGTTCAAGAAAAATGATGGAATTGAAACTTTTTCCAATCTGATTCTCTTTAGATTGAATAAGAAACCAACAAGCTGGAAATTGCTCAGTTCAGCAGGAAAGAAACCATAATTTGCAATTATTAGGACTTTTAGCTTATCCATTCCCCTCATGAATGAGGGTAAGGTATAGTTCTTTGTCTGGAAATTTAGAACTAGAACCTCAACTTCAGGTGCTTCCATGCCGTACCAACTTGATGCGAACAATTCATCTGCAAGCAATCTCTCTTATGGTGTGACAATGTAGGAATATAAGATTTAAAATTTAAAATGTGTAGGTCTCATGTGTATGTGTGTGTGTTTGACTCAGTTTATCTTAAGCAAATAGAGAGAGAAATTATCAACCTGTGCAGATGGATAAAAGCTTGGCCCTGATAAATAGTTGCCTTTGTTCCATCCACCATTCAGGAATTTTATTTCCACTAATGTCTATAAATAGCCTTTTTCTGTACTCAATGCATCTTATGTTGCTTTGAATGATTGCCAACTCTCTTAGCAAATCATGCTGCAGTGCATTAACAGAACCGTAGTCTTCACTTGCAACTTTCCTGGTTCATGACAGAAGTTGAATGCTTAGAAACAGACTCTTCATTTACCAAGACAGATACTATCATGCATATCTATGCGAAAACTATAACAAAAGTTTAATTGGACCGAGTCATCCATCAGAGAAACACAAAATGTATAACCAATAATTTTGATCTCCATACAATCAAGTTTAATAAGGGCTATATTTGGTTTCTCATTTTATTATATGATAATTGGTCTTCTAAACAAGGATTAAATGCTATTAATACAAATTAAATACTTTTCCATTAGAATGTCAAACAATTATTAAAGATCCCACTCAAGAATCATTGTTAAATTCTAGTGCATTTTCAAACTTCACTAGAGAGTTCAAATACAAACTTCACTAAGCCATAAAAAGTAAAAACTATCACAACATAGCATATTAACACCTAAGACTCATATATAGCATACCTTGTAACAACAAGATCAACCAGATTCCGACTAGAGAGTTCATAGAGATTAGCCATGGCGTCATCTTCATCAAGGTTATGCCATTCGACCCACATATCAATAAGCGTAGTGGCAGGAATCTTTTGATCTTCAGGAAAGGAACCTAGGTCCATATAACACTCCTTGGCTACAGCATTATCTTTTAAGGCATCAACACTAGTTTGAAGACAGTGAAGCAGCTCAACCTCGAAGTTAGCTATGATAGAAGCAGCTTTAGAATATTCTTTAATTCTCTTGCTCCATTCGGCTGCAGGCTTTCCACATAGTGATTTGCCAACCACTGAAATGGCTAGTGGGAATCCCTTGCAGACTGCCACTATCTGTGAATCAATTCAAAGAGTAAAATCAATAGTTCATCGCTTGTTGTTATGTGTATAAGCATGTTAGTTTTTTCAGACAGATGTAGTTCACTTTAAAATTAAAATTTCATTAATGTATTACATTTGCATGTATGGATGCCTTACATAAAAAAGCGAAAAATCAAATGAGAATAAGCATACATGCATGTCCATAATTACAGGTTAATGAAGCACCTTATTCACAACATCTTTGTCTGGTCTGTATGAGTTCCCATCTGACTGAAATGCTAGATGACAAAAAAGAGTCATGGCATCTTCATCATTTAGTGTTTGCAATTTATAACTGGAACCAAACCGTGGAAATTCAAATCTTGATGTCACCAAAATCTTGTAACCTGGTATATGAAACTTGAGCATATCAACAAGCGACTCTGCTCCAGACCAAACATCATCAAGGACCAGCAGGATAGGGTCCTGTCCAATGGACCTGAGCAAATTTTCCAATTGGTTAATTGCATCTTCCTCACTTAGAAAATCAGGGACCATCCGATCCATATGCTGGAATAGCCTCTGTACAATCACCAGCAGGTTAGGTGATTTTGAGACCGTTAAAAAGAAGATATTGCCCTTGTATTTTTCTGTTCAGAATCAGAACACCATATAAGAACATTGAAATTTCTATAGAAATTCTGTAGCATTTCACATTGAAAAGAATGTTGTGCAAAATCTTATGCGTGAACATCACAATCCTAATCTTCAAACATAGAAAAGAGCAGAAATCAGGATACAACCGTGGCATATTTTCTGAAATCAAAGTCCCCTTATTGGCTGCAATCACTCTTTTAAGGACTTCCAAGTAAATGAATGGTAAATTGTACCTAATCGTTCTTTAACAGCTACAAAGATTCAACAGTTTATATCAAAATCTTAATATTGCATAATTATCTATCTCAATTAGTGGCAATCAAGCAATTCCACCAGTGACATAGGTCCCTTCAGTTCAATATCATCGAAGCACCCACTTTCCCCTCCAATCCTAATGACAAATTTATTTACCAAATTATAAATGTTCTAATGTTCAATACAGAGAGACATCAGATAAGAATAATAACCACCAATACTATGGCCAAGTAACACATTATTCATAAAAGACCGTTGATATATTATTGTAATGAAGCACAATTTCATGTAGACAAAAGATAATCAATGCTGTTTTTAATTTCCAAATGCCATTAATGAGCAGAAAATTTTGCACTATGATTAACAAACATGTATGCAAACATATGCCCCCAATACCACTAAAAATTAGAAGAAATAGGAAAAAAGATATGGGAGTCAACTGAAACATTGAATAAGTAGGTACCTTTAATATCTGAATCTTGACAAAGAGCTATAGCTAATGTGGACTTCCCACATCCTCCAGGAGCAGATACCACAATCACTTGTGAAACCTCATCATTCTTTAGCAGTTTTTTTTCCTCATCATCCTTTAGCAGTTTTTCATCCTTTAGCAGTTTTTCTTTCAAATCCTTCAAAGGAATTTCTAATCCAATTGGCTTGACCTTAAGCCCAGGAGGTGAACAAACACCCACCAAACCACTCTTACTGGATCCCCCACCACTGGATGCTCCAATACTTAAGTTCCTGATCTGGGTACTTAGAATTCTCAATTCAAACAAATTTTCTTTTATATCTGATGATTGATGCAGTGCCAAAATGGTATTAACATATCTGCGAATGGACTCTTCAAACTTTTTTAATTTCTTGGTATAAAGAGGCTTCTTGATATAATTATATTTATGGATTTCTGAGCATTTATGCACTAAATCTTCGCCTTTCTTGATCAAATCTATTAACCTTTTAATTTCTTCTGGCCGATCGAACTCTCTATTGAATGATTCAATTTTCTTGATACTTGGCCAGATAGACTGTAGCATATCTTCCACGTCCCCAAGGGTTTTTCGAAACAGGGCATTGCCTCTCCTTACCTCTAAAACAATTCTAATAAAATTTCCAAAAACTACCTCCAAACCAGCTCCTGCGGCCGCTGATGCGAAGAGTGAAGCTGCCATCTTTCTTCTTCACCAGAAAACAGAAAACAAGAAAAAAAAAAAAAAAAAAACCAATTCCACTCTAATTCTTGCAAAATTACTAGGGAGGAATTAAATCAATAAAGGGGAAACAATTCATGGGTTTGATTAATTTGGGAACTGGAAATCTTTGACTCATTCTTTTTCATTCTTTCTTTTCTGCGAATCGAAATTCAACACTCTCTTTCACTTTCTTGGGATATAAATATAAAAACTATTCGATATTTGCATCCAATTGGAGAAGCTAATAGAGAAAAAGAATAATTATTTTTTTTGTCTTAAGGTGAGAAAAAGAAAAGGCTAAAAGTGGCTACTGCAACATTCCGGTTCTTGCCTCGCGCTTCATGTTGTTGACCAATCACTGCAAGGCAGACTTTCATTGTAACAACTCCGTTTACACTGACCGTTCAAAGTCGTTGCCTTTTTCAGTTTCTACGGTCACTTAACCAGTAAAAGTGTAAAACGACGGTTCACGCTTAAGACGTCGACTAGTGTATATATTATATAATAATGGGTTAGCACTATTCGGTTTTAACGAAAAACCGAACCCAACGTTAAAGTTCGGTTATTTTGATAATATGATATTTATTTTTTGATTTGATTTGATTTTTAATTTAGAAAATTATAATTTTTCAATTTTAGATTCAATTATCTTAAAATTGTTATCCCGAAATAACTGGTTTTTTATTTATTAATATAAAAATTATCATTTTTAGCAGCAATATATTATTATAATTAATTTTTATTAAATAATATTTAATATTTCTTAATAATTTTTATTTTTACGATAATAAATATTTAAATCAATGATATTTAAATTATAAATTGTTATTATCCAGTTTTAATTGACATTTAGTTTGTTTCAGCTCAAATTAATTAGATTATTTTTTTTTTTTCAAATTTTGGTTCAATTCTTTTTTTTTTTTAATGGTATAAACACGTAAATAGAGAAGGAAGAGATATATATATACTTCCAACTTATAGTAATAGATATTAAGAAAATGTAAGAAAATTATAAATTTTAGTTAGCTAAAATCTCGATTTAGTTCAATTCACCCTAATACTTACTCTTGTATATAATATGATAGTCATAGTGTAAATTTAAAAGTTTTTGACATATTAAATGTAATTTTTATATTTTTAATACAAATCAATTTTACACGTGATGAGAAATAATCCCTTATTGTAAGGGTTTCTGCACTCCTTAAAGCATATTTAAATGGATGAAAGAGGAGGAAAAGAGAGATTAATTAATGAAAATGTACAAAGTACCTTGTTTGGGAAGGAGAGGAAGAAAAAAATAGAGAAATAAAAAAGGGTAAGTCTTACCTCTCAGCCTCTTAAATGTCCATTTTTCCTATACCCAATTTGGGATATAGATGAAAGTAAGCTAAAATATAACCAATTTATCCTTGTCCCTTGCCTTCTTCTTTGGGCTGCTAAGTTTAGAGAGAATATTTGAAATTTCTAAAATTTCCAAATCTTTTAAAATAATAAATGAAAAACCCATAAAAAAAGCTTTAAAAAAATTTATTCAAAATTAAAAAAAAAAAAAAAAAGGATAGAATAGAAAAAACACGTGATTGTTTTTCTCATTGCTTGCTAACTTGGGTATTGACTTGGTCTTAAAAAAAAATACCAAATACAGTTTGTTCTAGGTTTTGAATAAACAAATAATATATTACATTTTTTTATATTTTGAAAAGTAAAAAATAATGTTTATATTATAAAAATTTTGGTCATCCCAAAATAAAATTCTCATCTACATATATAATAAGCTCAAATTAAAATGTTTTAATTTTTTAAAATGTATATGTATTAATATATTATTTGAGTTCTAAGGATATTTTTATACTTTTAATACTTACTATTCTATTAATTATCATTTCTCCTCCACTCGTTTTCTAAATAAGAGGAATATTAACATTTACCGTTTTCTTTCTTTTTCCTCTTCTTACCCATCCTTACTGTTCTATTAATTATCCTCCCGCTCACTCCATCCAAACAGATGTTGACTTGTGAAATTTTGTCCTAGGGTTAGTCGACATGCTATAGAAATCGGTGGTTTCTCTTATTTAATTCGTATTGGATTGAATCAAACAACCTAAGATGGAATAGGGAAAACATATTGACCCAACAAAAATGAACTTTGATCAAGAGTTAGGATGAATTTTCATTAACTGGTTTATGGCATTGGATCTACTATGTTGGTTTTTGCTTTGATTGTCTTGGTGAATTCAAGCCTATATTTCTTCATGTTAGTTGGAATTGTAATTAAAATGCTAGTTGGTTCTTAGTTTTGGGAAGTTGTCAATAAAGATACAAATGTTGTTGTCAATTCTTAATTTGTTTCAATAGATGAAATTGACATAAAGTTAAAGCAAAGACATTTTCATTCTGCAGCTTAGAAATGATTGTTTTGGATATTGAGAACTTGGTCTTTCAATTAGTTTTACTCCTGTTGGTTTTGTTCAATGCTTTAAAGGACATATTGCAATGGTTATTGATGTTTAGTACTATTAAAGGATATTATTGATTGGCTAGTTCTCTTGTTCGATATTCTTCTTCAATTGTTGTTACTTTATCTTTGCCTCGACTAAGTGTAGGATCACGAGGATCTTTGCTCCGTTTAACACTGCTCAGTCGTGGTCTTTGTTTTGTTTTTTATTCTTGGTTTAATCTATATCTATTTTTTTTGTCTCCATATTTGCATAAATATTTTTGCTCTGTAATTTTGTTCTTTGAATTTGTTGAATTTTTTTACATAGCATTGGGATACTTAGCTTTGTTTATTGTGTAATCACATAAGCATATTAGCTTGGATAATTTACATTTCAATATAAATTTTTTTTCCATTTTAAATAATATAAAGAGTAGGCTTTGAAAAGTAATCATTACCTTATAAACATTATGGCATTTGTATAGAGTCAAATATTTTCATATTGGATCATAGATATTTAATTAATATTTTATTATGGAACAAAACTAGCCTTGATATAACATTAATTAGATGAATATACAATTACTTTTTTTAAAGATAAATAAATAATTTTATTAAGAAGATAATAAATCTAGCATTACAAATCCTTTTAGTAAAGGAGGAACCACAAAAGCCATATAAAAAAAAAAAAACCACAACAGAAATGTACGGACGACCGGACGAGTATAAAAATGAGTCCGCTCTTGCAAGTTTATAGACTGACACATTTGTTTGTCTACTTGCAAAAGTTATAAAAAATCTCTATTCTGTGTGGAAAAAAAGACAATCACTAATTATTATATTACTAAATTCCGTCAAGCCCAACTGTTGAAAATTAAAGGCATCTACTACTATCTTAGCATCAAGTTCAAAAACCACGTATCCTTTCACTTTGTCATGTAATAATTGCCTTATTTTTTATTTTTTTTTTACTTATTTTAAATTAAAGTCTATTTAAATACAGACCCTGTTCAAGAAAATAAAGGAAGGGGAGCAGCTTTTTCTCAAGTGCTCATCAGAAACAGATTGTTGCAGTTGCTTCAAAAAGCCTCGTTACATGAAGGACCTTATTGACTTGGATAATTCGCTTAAGAGGTTCTATGAGATTGTTATGATTGAGACATACATGGGGGTGAAAGAAATTCATGATGATGTGAAAGACATGAAGTCCATGCTTAAAGATCTTCATGACAAGGCAATGAAGGATGATGGAAAAACAGATAAAAAGACTACGTCTGAGGAGCCTGTTTCTGCATCAAATTCAAAATTACACGAACAAGAAGAGGAGCAAACACACATCATCGCAGCCTCCCTTGCAAGATAGTGTTGCATCTTTGGATGATGGGAAATCTCAGCAGCCTGTTTCTGCATCAAATTCACACAAACAAGAAGAGGAGCAAACATACTCATCATCGCAGCTTCCCTTGCAAGACAATGTTGCTGCATCTTTGGGTAGAATAAGCATGGCTGATCCAGTGAAGGTAAAAGATAAATATCAGGATATGAAAGACACTCGCAAGGATTCAAAGCACTCAAATTTACCTATCAAAGTTGTTGGTGGAACAACTCCATCTTCAGATCAGCCGCCAAAAACAAAGGTCAATGATTTTCATAAAGGGATGAAAAGCACTAAGTTGGAGCCCTTAGATGATTCAACTCAGAAAATGGACACAGTGAATGCAACATTGAAATCATTTAAGCCTGATCTTCAGCCATTGAAGGTCAAGGATATTCATGATCAGGACATGCAAAACACTCGTGAAAATTTTGAACCCTTGAAGCCAACCAAGATCAATGCAGTGATTGCACCTTTAGATTCATCCAAGGTTAGAGATATTCATGAGGATCCTGAATTATTGAAGGTTAAAGTTATTTATTTTGTTAAGGTGAAAGACATTCATAAAAAACGTGAGGCCTTCAATACAACGTTGCATCCATTTGTACCTACAGAACCAAGAAGCGTCAAAGATATTGGTACTGGGGAGGCGAAAGAGGCCCCTGTAAAACTTGAGCCCTTAAATGCAACCAAGAAGAAGGATGCAATATCTGCAGCTTTGCATTCAAATCTGCCTCATGAGCCAATGAAGGTTAAAGATTTTCCTGAGAATGTGCCAAGACCTAAGAAAAAATTTGAACCACTGAATCATGTAAAGGAAAAAATCTCAAATGAGAATGAGGAAGAGAATATTGAGGACTAAATCAAGAAGAATATGGTGGATCGATGATATAAAAAATACCAGCTCCTTTGATTCAGCAGGTATAAATTATATAGTAGCATTTATTTACCTTTTGCTGTAAGCTTCCTCAACTGTGCATATATACACAGCCTGTATATCTATCAATAAATATAAATTCGCCCTATTTTTTCTCTTTAATCTTATCATTTCTTTTATATATTTCTTTCTATCTTCTGTATATATGGATTAGCTTTCCAAATAGATTAAATGTGTTCACTTGATCTTTTCTTTTGCAACAATTTATTCTTGTGGCAGCCCTGCCCATCAAAATCAATGAAGACAGTATAATCAACATATTGAGGTTCCTGGTTATACATACATAAAAGGTGGGGAGCGAGTGGTGAGTGGGTTTGATTTTCAATAAGAATACACCAATGGATAAAGTTTTCATGTTTATATTATAAGTATATAGACCTTCTCTTTCGTAATTTTCTGTGTATATGAAAGAATATCATCAAAGAAATCTTATTCAAATTTCTAACAATTGGAATTGCCTGTGGGAGATCAAATTTGGGTAACCAGTCAAACTTATATATCTTCTATCAATGCCTATCAAAAGTGGGGTTTCCTTTATTCTTTAGTTTATTCATTGTTAGGATTCCAGATTGTCCAAGAACAGATAACTTCTCTTCGGTCATGAACAACGAACAACAACAGCTGCGATAATAGGCGATTCATAAACCATCTCGTTGTTGGGGATTTTTAGTCTCATCAGGTAATTTTTTTTTCTTTTGGATTTTTACCTGTTATGCGCATGTTGTTTGCTAATAAAGCTAAGATAATGGGTTGGATGTAGCATTGATTCAATTAAAATAACAAAGCAATCTGGGCAAACTGCTTTAGAGGTTCAAATAATGAAGAACGGGACATATTCTAGGCAAGTGCAAAATAAAGTAATTGTTCTATTGAATATAATATTGGGTTCTCTTTTTTTATTTAAGAAACAGAGAATGATTAGTTATGCCATATAATTAGAAGCAAAAGTAGATTCTTATTCTCTTAAATCTTTTGTTCTTTTTCAAATAAATTTCCCACTTTGTTCTGATTCTTTTCTTTGTTTAGTTTTTGTGGAGCTTTGGTATTGCTTTTATTGTTCAAAGTAGAAAATAATAAATTTCTTGATTCTTCTTACATAAGGATACATACATGCTTGTTCCATGTCTAGGATAATGAGAAGAAAAAAAATATTTGATGTGTTCAAGACAAGTGATGACATTTGTTGGGGAATTCACGCTATGTCTATAAGCACTAAAAAGATAAAAGAGTTGAGCAAAATGTTTTTTTTTTTAGGAGATCAAATAATAGAATTGTGAGAAAAATATAAGTGGAAAGCTTTGCTAAAAGTGCTCAAAACAATTGAAGCTTGTTATATTTGCTTCAAAAAGCCTAGTTTGATGAAGGAACTTCTCAAAAACTTGGATAATTCACATACAAAGTTCTGTGAGATTGTGATGCCAGTTCAACAAACAAGGGAAGTTATTGAGACTTTGATGGAGGTGAGATACATTAAGGGCGCTGGGACGATAGGAAATGGTGCAGAGGTGAAATACACATTGGAGGTGGCAAACATTTTGAAGGTACTGGGAGAGTTGTTAAATGCTATAGGTGAGGCAATGAAGATAGGAGAAACGTATGGTTCTGTCTTGCAAAGAATAGACTCTAAGATAGAATCTTCCATCAGAAAGATAATAGAGTCTAAGCAAGTAACATATCATCTAAATGAGGAAACAAATAAATTGTGGCAACAAATAAAAGAAGGGGAGAAGCTTGTTCAAATGTGCGCTTCAGAAACATATTGTTGTTGCTTCAAAAAGCCTCAATACACGAATGGACTTAATGACTTGGATAATTCACTGGAAAGGTTCTGTCATCAAGTTGTTAGAACACAGGGACAAGAACCAAGGAAAGAACCTCTTACACAAGCAGTTGCAGGACGTGCCGAGAACCCAAGAAAAAACTTTCATATGGGGGTAAATGACAGTCAAGTGGAGGCGAAGCCAAGTGGGGATGTGAAAGACAATGAGGTTAAAAGCACTCATGAGAAAAAGAAAGACACTCATGTGGAAGGTAAAGACACTATTCATGCCAAATATAAAAACATACATGAGGAGGTTAAAAAAAGCCGTGGGGAGATTCATGACTTGCATCTAAATGGGAATACAAATGGAATTTCTTCTAATTTTTTATCTTCTGTTGATGGCAAGGAATGCCAAACTATTTCTAGGCAGGGTGACTCCTTAAGGCATGAACAGTATTTAACTCGTGCACCAGTTGAATCAGGGGAGCGAAATGAAAAGTCAGTGAAGCCAAACCTCGAGGACAATAAGACTGTATCTTTGCATTCACGAGCGCCGTTGAAGCTAACAAAGGAAAAACAAGATATTCGTAGAGAGGTAAAAGATATAAGCAAGGAATTTGAGTGGTCAGATGCAAGCCAAAAGACTGGTTTAGTGTCAAACAACACTACATCATCGCATTCATGTCCGCCTCTTAAGCCACCAGAGACAAAAGGCACTAGTGAGAATCATAAATTCTTAAGTCCAACTGTGCCTATTGTTGGATGGGACAAATTCAAGAAATTCCAGGAGGATTTATCCAAGGAGGGAGTGCTCGCAGTTTTATCATCTGCTTCTATAGGATTTGGAGAGGTTACCAAGGCTAAAGAACTTCGTCGAGATGAAAACGTTCAAGGTACCAGTTCAATTTCTAACCTTTTTATATACATGTATTTTTTTCAGTCTAAATTAATTACAGTTTGGAAATTTATGATTTCATTTGCGTCCCTGATTAGTTCAATACATCTCATGAAGATTTGAATTTTGCAACATTGTGATATAATTGGTTGAAACAGACTCTGCGATGGTGATGCCAATTTTGGTTTGAAAATTACTTTACATCTCTTACAACCATAAGCGATGATTCTTTGCATGTTTCAGCCATAAGAGTTGGTTCTCTTATGAGTCTGTTCCCACTTCTGATATAATGTTGTTTATTTTATGCTACAGTACTGGTTCTTCAGTACCCTGCAATCTTTTGGACAACTTCCTAATGCTTGCATTGTTTGTGAGTAATGTTAAATGGACTGAAAAAAGTGGACAAGGGGGGATCAGATATGTAAATAATGCTTAACTTAGACAACCTCCCAATATTCCGTGACAAATTTATAAAATCATTGTAGATAAAAGTCTTAGGTCTTTTAAAGTCATCCTAATTTCTTGTGTGGTTAATAGTTAACAGCAATTGCTGATATTTTCTCAGGTATGCAAGATCTCAAAACCAAGCTGGCAGGTCCCCCAAATAAACAACTGCAGTAGCGAATATTGACATTTGCCAGGTATGGCATTTGATAGTGTTTTTAAAAGCTTCATTGATATTGCACATAACCAAGGATGTTTTTTACAGGTCTTTGAGCTGTATAGAAGTCAAACTCATGAAGGAATCAAAACATTCTCTGACCTTAGAAGTGAAACATCACTTTAGCTGGTAAGAAACCAGAGTTTATGAGATCGTCCGGCAACTGCACAAGTTCAGATCTTGATGAACCTCTTCTTCAGGGACTTGAATGTTTATCTGTAGTTCATATTCTGTATAAAAAAAACTGAAAAAACTTACCAACATAGGCCAATTCATCTTTTGCTAGCATAAGCTTTTATAGTAACTTAACATTTCACATTATATTAGGGAGCAATTTGTTGATTCTAAGCAATCAAAAAACAAAAATTGGTAAAAATGGAGATGATCCAAGATAGGTAAGCAACTAAGCCCTATATGGCTGCAATTTGGTCTCCTCACCAGTCACCACTGCAGTTATTGATTAAAAAAAAAAAAACTCATGAATTTATTCAGATGGCCTCACTCAATTAATGCATCAATTTTCACATCTGAAGAACAAGTTATTGGTAGGGCTGGATTGCCTCCTCATTATTCTTATTTGGCAGTCAGGTCCTTGGATTAGCCAATTCAAAAAGAGCAATTAGGATATATTTGCGATTGCTGTTAAGAGTTAAAAAAACGCTTTTACAATTTATTTTATTTTATTAATTGATTTTTATTATTTTTTATAAACTGTTTTTTCAAAACTGCTTCTAAAAAAAAATATCAATTTACCTGTTCCTTCTTTAAAATATATAAAAAAATTTGTTGAAAATGTTTTTTTTCAAATGTGATGCCAAACGACCTCTTAATATCTTTGAGTAAGTTTTGTTTATATTAATATATGCCAATCTAATTAGATAAAAATGTATGAAACAAGAAAATGTATTATTCTGATCAAATGGATATAATTATATTTAATTTTAATTAGAATAGAATAACTTATTTAAAAAATTGAGGGATAATTATAAATTTTTTGAAAAAAAATTTGAATTTTTTTTATGTTTAAGCTTAAGGTATACATGTTAGCTTTTAATCATAATTTTAAATTGATTTATTATTTGTAAGTTATCTTTCAATATGTAAATCTTAATTATCATCTCATGAAAAATATATGTTAGCTTGTGCTATAGTTTTAATAAGAAAAAAAAATCAATTCTGGCAACCGTTTCCATACAGCCCATTTTCATTTTAATTTCAAGAAAATAAGTACAATTTTAGTTTACTTTAAAATTAAAATAAAATATTTTAATTTTTTTTAAAACTAGAATAAAATGGTGTATGTTTTAGATTAGAGTACAATTGCAATTTTTTAAAATATTTGATTTTTTTTTATTTTCTTGGACACAAAAAAAAAATTATTTTTTTTTTTTTTGGTTAAATTTCATTTAAATAATTTTATTTTTCTTACCATAAATCAGAGGTTTCTTCCCTTAATTGCAGCTGTATGACTATTTAAACAGATACCTTTTCTTTAGCTGCCTCTGTTCCCTTCGAAGCCATGAGATTTCTGAACTTGAAATCCTCTCAATCTTCTTCTTTATTACACCTAAACAAGATCTTTAAGTCACCTTATTCTTCTTCTGTAGTCCATTCTCATAAGCCTCATGTTAAAAAATCCTTCTTTAAATTAAGCCCAAAAGACAGCTTCATAAATTGCTTATGCAAGGATGGGAAATTCAAAGAAGCAATTGATTTTTTGTGCCAGCAAAAGCGCTTAAAAGAAGCGATTCAAGTGCTCAATCAAATAGATAAACCTTCTGCTTCTATTTACTCAACTCTTATACAGTCTTGCCTTCATAACCGGGCTCTTGAGGAGGGGGAAAAGGTTCATCAGCACATTAAGCAATCTGGTTTTATACCTGGTCTAGTTATATCGAATCGTCTTCTGGATATGTATGCTAAATGCAACGGTTTATCGAATGCCCAGAATTTGTTCGATGAAATGACCGAAAGGGATTTGTGCTCATGGAATGTTTTGATATCTGGGTATGCCAAAATGGGGTTACTTGAGGAAGCAAGAAAACTGTTTGATAAAATGCCTGAGAAGGACAATTTTTCTTGGACCGCGATGATTTCTGGGTATGTACGTCATGATAAGCCAAATAAGGCTTTGGAATTGTATAGAATGATGAACAGATGTGAGAATTCGAAGTCAAATAAATTCACAGTTTCTAGTGCTCTTGCTGCAGTGGCAGCGATTCTGTGTTTGAGAATTGGGAAAGAGATTCATGGTTATATCATGAGAACTGGGTTGGATTCAGATGAGGTGGTTTGGAGCGCATTGTCTGATATGTATGGTAAATGTGGGAGCATAGAGGAAGCAAGGCGCATTTTTGACAGGATGGTGAATAGAGATGTTGTTACTTGGACAGCAATGATTGATAGGTACTTTAAGGGTGGAAGGAGAGAAGAAGGGTTTGATTTGTTCGTGGAGTTGCTGAAGTCAGGGATTAGGCCTAATGATTTTACATTTGCTGGGGTTTTCAATGCGTGTGCTGATTTTAGTGTAGAGGAGATTGGAAAGCAGGTTCATGGGCATATGACTAGAATTGGTTTTGACCCATTCTCTTTTGCTGCAAGTGCACTTGTTCACATGTATTCTAAGTGTGGAAATATGGTAAATGCAGAAAAGGTGTTTAGAGGGATGATCCGTCCAGATTTAGTTTCGTGGACTTCCTTGATTGCTGGGTATGCTCAGAATGGTGACCCTGATCAGGCCCTTCAGTACTTTGAGTTACTATTAAAGTCAGGGACACAGCCTGATCACATAACTTTTGTTGGTGTTCTTTCTGCATGTGCTCATGCTGGTTTAGTTGATAAAGGACTTCAATATTTTCACTCGATCAATGAGAAATATGGTTTAATTCATACTGCTGATCATTATGCTTGTATAATTGATTTATTAGCCCGATCTGGCCGATTTGAAGAGGCTGAAAATATTATTAATAAAATGCCCATGAAGCCTGATAAGTTTCTCTGGGCTTCCTTGCTAGGTGGCTGTAGAATCCATAGAAATCTTAAACTGGCAAAAAGGGCAGCAGAAGCATTGTTTGAGATAGAGCCTGAGAATCCTGCTACTTATGTTACAATGGCTAACATCTATGCCACTGCTGGTTTGTGGAGTGAAGTAGAGAAGATCAGAAAAATTATGGATGACCGAGGAGTGGTAAAGAAACCAGGTCTGAGTTGGATTGAGGTTAAGAGAAAGGTACATGTGTTCTTAGTGGGAGATGCTTCCCACCCAAGATCCATGAAAATACACGAGTTTCTGTGGAAGCTTTCAAAAAGGATGAAGGAAGAAGGGTTTGTTCCTGACACGCATTTTGTGCTGCATGATGTGGAGGAGGAACAAAAGGAGCAAAATCTCTCTTACCACAGTGAGAAGCTTGCTGTAGCTTTTGGAATTATTGCTACTCCACAGGGAACACCAATAAAGGTATTTAAGAATTTAAGAACTTGTGTAGACTGCCACACTGCAATTAAGTTTATTTCAAAAATTGCTAATAGAAAAATAATTGTGAGAGATTCAAATCGGTTTCATTGTTTTGAGGATGGAAACTGTTCTTGTGGAGACTTCTGGTGATTCAAACCCCTAGAAATTCATCTAGTGTTTTTCAAGGAGTGATTTAAGATCACGAGTAGCGCATCTATTGGCTTTCAGCCATTTTCTGCAACACCTTCTTTAACCCTGCTCTACAGTAAATCAATGGATAAGGTGGAGAATGAAAAGGGTTACATCCTGGTTGATTTTGCATGGGTGAGTACAATGGATGAAAGAGAATGCATTGTTTTATGAGTTTGTAACTTATCCAGAAGCTGTGCAAAAATTGTTTGATTGAAAAGTCCAAGTCTTGTAAGGTGGAAATTCTTCTTTTCCATTATAGTAAAACAGAAGCTTTTATTAGAAGTTTTAATTCTAGTAAAACAGAAGCTTGGAGGAAGATCTCTTTGCTTTTTCAGAAACTGCAACATTTTGGGTTGAGGCTTATGATGATCACAAGCGTTGCATTGAATTCAGAAACGGCTTGTAAGTTTTAATCATTGTGATTGACTAATGATGAATTGTGATTTCAATGAAGGGTGATTGGTCTAGAATGTTACCTTGACCATGTTCTTTTACACAAGTTATAAGAAGAAATCTACTATCAATTTGTGCAAGATACAGAGAGACCAGAAACAAGCTATTGTTTTATTGTCTGTCATGATGTAAAGTAATCCACATTTCTCAGATTCGCAAGTCTATGACCAGGTATGTCTACACTTCCATTAACAAGTATAGCAAATTTAGGACATCTAATTTAGATTCCCAGATCTGCAAAACACAACTAAAACTAAACTAAAAACAAGGAATTCCCTTGGAATCATTAGCCTTGCAAAACAAAACTACTCCTTAGCATGATGACGATGAAAGTGTATGTCTAAGCATTTTCCTTTGCTTATTTCCCAATGGAATTCAAATGTGGCTTTGGCTGGTTTATCTTGACTCTCAGCCGTTTCTGGGTTTGATGAACTCTCTTCTTTTGCATCGGCAGGATCTGATTCCTCTCTATTGGTTACCACATTTTCCTGAAACAAGGCAATTATCTGATCGATTTTCTTGTTCAATTCAGTATTTTGTATGTCATTAGTTGCAAGGTAAAGCAATTCTTCAGCTTGAACATCATACTTCATAAACCTTTCAAGAGAGGCATCCATTTCTCGAATCTGCTTCTTGACTTCCCGCTTCTTGAGCAGCTTCCATTTCTTGATGTCTGAATACGTCTCAACAAGCACTTTGGTTTTCTCCAACTGCTGGAGAAACCCGTTACAAGTTTCAGTATGAATATTTTCTATACTGAGAATTTGACGAATGATTGGCTCCACGTTTTCAATCGTAGATTCGAGGTGCTGAAGGGTTCTCTTGAAGAGAACTGCCCGCTCTTTCGCTCGAATAATTGATTCAGCCAAAGCTCCAAGAACAGCACCTAATAGAGATTCTTCAACAACTCCCATTATTAGTGCTTTAGTTCTAGCTAGGAAACAAAAGCTACCTTTAGGTGAGGAATTAAACAAGAATATATAAAGTAGCTTTTATCGAGACCAGAAGTGAATTGGGCAGTAACTCTGCCAATTCCAATTTTAACTTTAATATCTTCTTGTTTGATATAGATAATGAATTTCGAGTAAATTTGTGTTTACTCTCATTAATTGACAATTTTTTTTTTTTTTTGGGCCCACATAGACAGACCGAGACAATTCAAATTAACGAGTAAACTTCTATATAATTTCATGCGGTTGAATTTGGAATGCAGAGGTTCCAGGAATTTGCATAAACAATCGTCTTGTAATAAAAGTTCTTGGAAGACAACTCCTAGAATTTTCCCTGAAAGCTACTGTTTCCTTTGAGAAATTTTGTCAAAGAGAAATTTTAGATACGTGTGTGGCTAAAATTTCTCTTTTAACAATGACTACTAGGAAAATTCTTGTCTACAAGAATAATATATTCTTATTTCCTGCACTCAAATTAATAGCAGAAAAGATATTTAATCATAATGGTTTTCAAGTTCATCATTTTTTACGGTGAAAAGATTTTAATATCCTTTTTGCACCCAAATTAATTAACTCCAAATTTTTCACAATTTTATTATATATATATATATATATATATATATATATATATATATATATATATATATATATATATATATATGTCTATATTTCATACATTTTTCTTTAGAAAATGTTATACTTAACCATCAATTTTTCTTATATTTTATTTCATTAATATTTAATATATCGAAATTTGAAATTTATTCACATCAAAATTTTTTTCTATTACTTTTGGTCCCCAGTTTTTCAAATTTAATTAGTTCCACCCATGCACTTATACTCACAAATATATAGAACATATTTGAATTTTTTGAAAATGAACTGCATGTTTTTATGTAAATACTAAATAATTCGCCATAGAAAAAAAAAAAAAAAAAAAAGGTATTTACACCAAAATATGAAGAATAAATCAATAAGAAATAATAATCATAATAATATCAGGGTGAATAAATAATAATAATAATAATATCAGGGTGAATAAATGAATAACCCTTTCTTTTTAATTAAATAATTCTCATTAATTAGTGATTTTTTTTTTCAAATTTTATAAGTGAAAAAATAAAACAAAATGAAAAAAAATGTTTGCGCATTTATTATTTAATCTTATTTTAATGTTAATAAACTTTTGTTAAATTGTTTTGAAGGGAATTGAACCCGACGTGAATCGAACACGCAACCTTCTGATCTGGAGTCAGACGCGCTACCATTGCGCCACGGATCCCCTTTGTACATCCACTACAATTAAATATTTGAAAAGTTTTCGTTCAATCTCAGCCTCAGCTTTTTTTTTGAAGTTAGACTTTGCATATTTTTCAATTATATATATGTAAATTACCAATTCCACCTACTTTGCAGCTTTCTTTTAGAATTAACTTGAAATAAGAAACTTAATTGCAATCCTAATTTAGGATTAAATTGAAATAATAATAGTAATACTTCATATTCATTTGAAAGTTGAATGTAAAAATTATTTTTGCACCTGCCATATTACCATTTATCGATTTAATCTTGAAAATTAATTAAATTATTGGCTCAATTAATTAAATTTGCAAAATTAAAGTTATAATTAAATTGATTATATAATATATGATTAATAATATAATATAATAAATATTCGGATCACTTTTGACTTTTTAATTAATAAATTATTTCGTATAATAGGCTAAAATTACAAGTAATCTTTTAAATTAAGATAAAATTTAAAAAATAACATATTTATAAAATACAGATAATTTAAGATAATACATCTCCAGAAGAGGAGTAAACATACTCATCATTGCAGCTTCCCTTGAAAGACAATGTTGCTGCATCTTTGGGTAGAATAAGCATGGCTGAGCCAGTGAAGGTAAAGATAAATATCAGGAGATGAAAGACACTCGCAAGGATTCAAAGCACTCAAATTTACCTATCAATGTTGTTGGTAGAACAACTCCATCTTCAGATCAGCCACCAAAAACAAAGGTCAATGATTTTCATAAAGGGATGAAAAGCACTAAGTTGGAGCCCTCAGATGATTCAACTCAGAAAATGGACACAGTGAGTGCAACATTGAAATCATTTAAGCCTGATCTTCAGCCATTGAAGGTCAAGGATAGTCATGATCAGGACATGCAAAACACTCGTGAAAATTTTGAACCCTTGAAGCCAAGCAAAATCAATACAGTGATTGCACCTTTAGATTCATCCAAGATTAGAGATATTCATGAGGATCCTGAATTATCGAAGGTTAAAGATATTTATGATGTTAAGGTGAAAGATATTCATAAAAAACATGAGGCCTTCAATACAACATTGCATCCAATTGTACCTACAGAACCAAGAAGCGTCAAAGATATTGCTATTGGGGAGGTGAAAGAGGCCCCTGTCAAACTTGAGCCCTTAAATGCAACCAAGAAGAAGGATGCAATATCTGCAGCTTTGCATTCAAATCTGCCTCATGAGCCAATGAAGGTTAAAGATTTTCCTGAGAAAGTGCAAAGAACTAAGAAAAAATTTGAACCACTGAATCATATAAAGGAAAAAATCTCAAATGAGAATGAGGAAGAGAATATTGAGGACTAAATCAAGAAGAATAATATAAAAAATACCAGCTCTTTGATTCAACAGGTATAAATTATATGTTAGCATTTATTTACCTTTTGCTGTAAGCTTCCTCAACTGTGCATATATACACAGCTTGTATATCTATCAATAAATACAAATTCGCCCTATTTTTTCTTTTTAATCTTATCATTTCTTTTATATATTTCTTTCTATCTTCTGTATATATGAATATGGCTTTCCAAATAGATTAAATGTGTTCACTTGATCTTTTCTTTTGCAACAATTTATTCTTGTGGCAGCCCTGCCCATCAAAATCAATGAAGACAGTATAATCAACATATTGAGGTTACTGGTTATATATACACAGAAGGTGGGGAGCGACTGGTCAGTGGGTTTGATTTTCAATAATAATACACCAATGGATGCGCTTCTCGAGTGACTGCGTATTAGTGTTTTTCAAGGAGTGATTTATGATCACGAGAAGCGCATCTTTTGGCTTTCAGCCACTTTCTGCAACACCTTCGTTAACCCTGCTCTACAGTAAATCAATAGATAAGGTAGAGAATGAAAAGGGGTACAACCTGGTTGACTTTGCTTGGGTGAGTACAATGGATGTAAGAGAATACATTGTTTTATGAGTTTGTAACTTATGCAGAAGCTGTGCAAAAATATTTGATTGAAAAGTCCAAGTCTTGGAAGGTGGGAATTCTTCTTTTCCACAGATATTGGAAGTTTTAATTCTAGTAAAACAGAAGCATTTATTGGAAGTTTTAATTCTAGTGAAACAGAAGCCTGGAGGAAGATCTCTTTGCTTTTTCAGAAACTGCAACATTTTGGGTTGAGGCTTATGATGATCACAAGCGTTGCATTGAATTCCGAAAGGGCTTGTAAGTTTTAATCATTGTGATTGACTAATGATGAATTGTGATTTCAATGAAGGGTGATTGGTCTAGAATGTTACCTTGACCATGTTCTTTTACAAGTTATAAGAAGAAATCTACTATCAATTTGTGCAAGATACAGAGAGACCAGAAACAAGCTATTGTTTTATTGTCTGTCATGATGTAAAGTAATCCACATTTCTCAGATTCGCAAGTCTATGACCAGGTATGTCTACACTTCCATTAACAAGTATAGCAAATTTAGGACATCTAATTTAGATTCCCAGATCTGCAAACACAACTAAAACTAAACTAAAAACAAGGAATTCCCTTGGAATCATTAGCCTTGCAAAACAAAACTACTCCTTAGCATGATGACGATGAAAGTGTATGTCTAAGCATTTTCCTTTGCTTATTTCCCAATGGAATTCAAATGTGGCTTTGGCTGGTTTATCTTGACTCTCAGCCGTTTCTGGGTTTGATGAACTCTCTTCTTTTGCATCGGCAGGATCTGATTCCTCTCTATTGGTTACCGCATTTTCCTGAAACAAGGCAATTATCTGATCCATTTTCTTGTTCAATTCAGTATTTTTTATGTCATTAATTGCAAGGTAAAGCAATTGTTCAGCTTGAACATCATACTTCATAAACCTTTCAAGAGAGGCATCCATTTCTCGAATCAGCTTCTTGACTTGCCGCTTCTTGAGCAGCTTCCATTTCTTGATGTCTGAATACATCTCAACAAGCACTTTGGTTTTCTCCAACTGCTGGAGAAACCCGTTACAAGTTTCAGTATGAATATTTTCTATACTGAGAATTTGACGAATGATTGGCTCCACGTTTTCAATCGTGGATCGGAGGTGCTGAAGGGTTCTCTTGAAGAAAACTGCCCGCTCTTTCGCAGTAATAATTGATTGAACCAAAGCTCCAAGAACAGCACCTAATAGAGCTTCTTCAACAACTCCCATTATTAGTACTTTAGTTCTAGCTAGGAAACAAAAGCTACCTTTAGGTGAGGAATTAAACAAGAATATATAAAGTAGCTTTTATCGAGACCAGAAGCGAATTGGGCAAAGACTTGTAACTCTGCAAATTCCAATTTTAACTTTAAAATCTTCTTGTTTGATATAGAAAATGGTAAGCATCTATTTATATGAAGGGCACAAGAGAAGTGGTCCAATTCCTAAGTGCAAGTTGCAGTTACAGCATACCGTGTGGGCCCATTCGATACTCAGAACGCTGGGGGGTCAAAGGCTAAGACAATTTCAAACTATCTGAATTAATTATGTGATTAATGCTCTTAATTAGAAATTACCAAGTTGACAAAAGGCCACATGGTCCTAAATTTACATTATGTGAAAAATCAAAGCATTAATTAAATTTAGATAACAGTAGGAGATACTGCTTTCACTATCAAAGTAATGCTCAACAAAGGAACTACTGTATTGAATCTTTCATCTAAAGATACTACAAATGTTTTCGGACATTTTCAAATACTGTAGAGATTTTACAAAATAGTGAGTTAGAAGAGTGTCAATTATATATAAGCTGTAAATGAATTGGATTGAATAAGACTAAATATATAGCTCTCATTAATTGACATTTTTTTTGTCCCACATAGAAGTTTCTACCTTTCAAATTTCTACGATTGAGAATACAATAAAAAACCAAATTAAACTAATATAAGCATTTATAATGGATTGAATTAAAGTTCCAAAATTTTTTTCTATTACTTTTGGCCACCAGTTTTTTAAATTTAATTAGCTCCACCCATGCACTTATGCATTATATATTTTGATGTACTAAATAATTCGCCATATTTTTCCATCCATGCAAAAAAAAGTATTTACACCAAAATATGAAGAATAATTCAATAGGAAATAATAATAATAATAATATCAGGGTGAATAAATGAATAACCCTTTCTTTTTAATTAAATAATTCTCATTAATTAGTGATTTTTTTATTTTTTTTTTGAAATTTTATAAGTGAAAAAAATAAAACTAAATGAAAAAAAAATGTTTTTGTATTTATTATTTAATCTTATTTTAAATGTTCATAAACTTTTGTCAAAAAAGTTTTGAAGGGAATTGAACCCGACGTGAATCGAACACGCAACCTTCTGATCTGGAGTCAGACGCGCTACCATTGCGCCACGGATCCAATGTGTGATCTGCGAAAACCAAATTTCTTTTTTTCAAAAGTTTTGGTTTAATCTCAGCCTTCGGATATTTTTTTACGTTAGACTTTGCACATTTTTCAATTATATATATATATATATTACCAATTCCACCTACTTTGCAGTTTTATTTTAGAATCAAATTGAAATAAGAAACTTAATTGCAATCCTAATTTAGGATTAAATTGAAATAATAATAATAATATTTCATATTCATTTGAAAGATGAATGTAAAAATTATTTTTGAACCTGCCATATTATCATTTATCGATTTAATTTTGAAAATTAATTAAATTATTGGCTCAATTAATTAAATTTATAAAATTAAAGTTTATAATTAATTTGATTATATAATATATGATTAATAGAATAATATAATAAATATATGGATCACTTTTGACATTTTAATTAATAAATTATTTCGTATAATAGACTAAAGTAATCTTTTAAATTAAGATAAATTTAAAAAATAACATATTTATAAAATACAAGTAATTCAAGATAATACATCTATCAAATTTATACTTTAAAATATCCATCACTTTAAATAAAAATTTTTATATCAATTTATCTCCTATTTTAGAATTTTAAGAACCCCTTGCTACTTGCTTCTTCCCGCCCTACATAATCATTGATCGTACCCTATCTTCAATTTATTTATTATTTATTCTAATTTTACCTTTTATTTATTATTCTATAAAATATTTGCATTAATTACCTTTTACTTTTTTATATCAAAATCATTTCTACATTATAATAAAAAAAAATTACTTTTTTATTTTAAAATTATAATAATTTTATAATTTTCTTAAAATCTTACAAAATTAATTTTATTCTAATTAGGAAACCACATTTAGCCTACTTTCCTTATCATCAATAGGATGAAAGCAATCTACCAAATACACTAAGGCTTTTTGTTTAGACGGAGAAATTCTTAAAATTATAGATTTAATAAAATTCATAAATAATAAAATTTATATATTTTAAAAATTTTACCTTTTAAATTGATTGTTATAAACAATTGATTGTTATAAACAATTTTAGAATTAAAAAAACTTATTACAATTTTCATACACAAAAAATTATAGATTTTAAATTTTTCCACCTAACAAGTAGAAAATTAAAACTTTTAAAAATAAATGATTTTGAAAGATAAAAAATTTTTAAAATCTATGAATTCTAATATTTTTTAGATTGTCAAACAATAAATTTAGTTTAATTATATAGATTTTATAAAATCTCTCATTTGAAATTAATCTCTCGTTCCAATCGATGCCTGATAAGAATTAAAATGGTACTAACATTTGGAAAACTTAGAAAGGAAATTCACTAGTAACATTCACAAGGAGATTATATATATACACACTTTCCTTTTCTTTTTCTCCTACTCCTAGATGCAAAGCAGTGTATTAATTTATTCGATCTTCTTCACCTTCTCCTCCTTCTCCTTCTCTTTAACTTTGTTCACCTTGTCTTTCACTTTCTTCAACACCTTCTCGTCCGCTATTTCATAAAATCTTCGCCCCTGCATCTTCATCCACTCTCTACACCTCTTTATTCTATCTTCATTCTTCTCATAAATCACAGGAACACTCATTCCCACCACTATACCTGTCTTATATATAAACAAATTAATATCCTAATTATTTTCAAAACAAAAATGTTAGTTGCGCTTATGCAAAAACAGAGCACTTGTTAATTACCTATGTACAGGAGAGTTAAGAAATCAAAGAAGCTCCCCACACAAGAAAACAGCCACAAGATAACTACTACCTTAGAGAAAACGAATACGTCTCTCTTTACGCTCAAACAGAACATCCATTGAATCACTCCTTCAATCATTTCTTTCATTGAATTTGCAGTCTGCATTACTGTCTCCTCTGAAACTTCCAAACCAGTCAAA